>JAQSEB010000176.1:0-445637 GCA_030063045.1 Pratylenchus scribneri
GGATATTGGGGGATTAAGGTGTATATTGGGGGATTAAGGTGGATATAGGGGGATTAAGAAGGATTAAGGGGGATTAAGAAGGATTAAGGGGGATTAAGGGGGGATTAAACCCCTAAATGGAAGGTCGCGAGTCCTGGTTTAGGCTGTTTTGCTTCCGGCTTCGCGAGATTCCTATGCTCCGAACCCATAACCCTAATCCCTAGCCCCTAGCTAGGCTTAACCCGGCTTATTCTACCTAAATCCTCCTTAATCCCGCGCTATCTCCGGTCCTCTGTTACACTTCCCCGATCTTCCAATGGCCTTCTGAGGCATTTAGCATCTATTTCTGGGCTTAATCCCTCTATATCCACCATAATCCCCCTATATCCGGCTTAATCCCATGAACTCTCCCGGCCTTTCTTGCAGTTTCCCTATCTTCCAGTGGCCTTCCGGACCATTTCCCATCTATTCCAGGGCTTATTCCCCCAATATCCACCTTAATCCCCCAATATCCACCTTAATCCCCCTATATCCACCTTAATCCCCCTATATCCACCTTAATCCCCCAATATCCACCTTAATCCCCCTATATCCACCTTAATCCCCCAATATCCACCTTAATCCCCCAATATCCACCTTAATCCCCCAATATCCACCTTGTTTTCATCTTAATCCAATTTTGCCTAGGCATAATCAGTTTTGCCTAGGCATAATCAGTTTTGACTAGGCATAATCATTTTTGCCTAGGCATAATCAGTTATGCCTGATTTTCAGGCATAATCAGTTTTGCCTAGGCATAATCAGTTTTGCCTGATAATCAGTATTGCCTGTAACATATACAAAAATTCGAAGGAAACATTAAAAGAGAATTAGAATCGAAAATATCTTAAAAAGGTTGGGAAATTTGGGGCAAATCCCTTTTAATATTCCTTCTTTCCTGACACAATCGCTTGCGACCATACCGCGTTGAATGCACGCCATCCCGTCCGATCTGGCAAGTTAAGCAACGCTGGGCCCCCTTAGTACTTGGAACGGAGACGTACTGGGAATCGGGGGTGTCGTAAGATTTTTCCAATTTAAATTTTCAATTTTTATATTTTTTTAGTAATTTTTACGAATTAAATAATTTTTTCGACATTTTGGAATAGATTTTTTTATTTAATTTTATTTCTTAATCCGACTTTTGGCTAATAAACAAATTAAAATAAATTAAAAAATAATAAATTTTATATTCATTTAACTTCCACATTATTCCATAAAATATTATTTATAAATTTTGGCATTTTGGGCTAATAAGGAATTAGAAAAAATATTTCACCTTTAAATATTTTTTTTGTTGTTGATTTAACTTAAACTTCAAAACGCAGCTAAATTAAATTAAAGTACTTTTCGTCGTTGGCAGCTGAAAATTATGGCAAGTACTATTCAATGACGCCTTTAAAAAATGGCACATTGCTGAATTATTAAATTTTCTTAAATGCCATTTTCCCGACGTTTACAAAGTTCAATGTACCCAATAATTTGTCTCATTTTACGTTTATCTTTTCTATAATTTTCTTGACCCATTTTCAATCAATTTGTCCAAGTTTTTGTGTAAATTATTTTTAAAAAATTAATAATAAATATATTTAAAAATATGAAATAATATACTCCTTTGGTTACCAGTTACCACTCAACAATATGTATTTATAATTTATTAATCTAAAATATTAACATAAAATTATTTAAAGAATTTGAAACTCGAATTAAAAATTTTAACTTTTTCTGGGGAAAAATAAAGTCGATTTAAAAACTGCCGATATCAATTTCATTCATGAATCCCTAACTCATCAAGCGTCTATCCAAATATAATCCATATTTACTACTTATCGGTTGATCTAACATCAGATTTTTTCGCCCCCAAAATTATCCTATGTTACCAACAAAATTTGTGAAACCTAAAATCACCTAAAATCATGTCTTTTAATCATTTTATAATCAAGGATAAATATTAGAATAGGATTTTGAAAATTATTTTCAAAACTAGTGGTAGATAACCGACAAGAACTGCTAATCCTACTGTATCCTAAACTCATTTTATTTCCTATCCTAATAAATTAGGATTAGGTTAGTCTAGGTGAAAGAAGGGTTTATGATAGGGTAGGATTAAGACAGGGATATATCAGGATGGTATTTAATAAGAATTGCATTAGATAGGATGTCAGATTTTAATTCTAACATCGTTTTTACCCTATAAAATATGTTTTTTATTTTAATTTTTATTTAGTGTTCCCAGATCATTTGCGATTGCCAAATTTTTTATTTAAATAATTTAAACAAAAAAAATCATTTTATAACTTATAGCTTTTCGCGCTAATCAATTTTAACAAGGTGAATATGAATGCCTATTTGCGTTGGACATCGCTAATAATACCTCCCCTTGGATTCCTGCTCAATTTCACCTTTCTTTGGCTAATTCTCCGCCGAACTCCCAAGGAAATGAGGCTCCATAGTCGAGTATCGGTCATTTTTTTAATCAAAAAATTTTAAATTATACATAGCAAATATTTATAAAATTTTCAAATCTCATAAATGCTCTTTTTCCCCACACTCTAATAATTCCCCACTATCGCTTTGAGGACCCATAAGTTCCGGCCAAGGTAAACTTTAATATATTTTTTTAGTTCGCTAAGCTCTACAAAATCCTCTATAATTTGTCCAAAAATGTACAAAAATTAAAGAGTTAGACCACAAATTTTCCCTTTTTTTGAGGAGTTGAAAAATAATTTCTTAGGAGGAATTTAAAGAATATAGAGTATTTTTCGATATCTGAATCTTTTGAGAGAATAGAAGAAAATATTAGTTATAGCTATATGGTAAAATTAAAGAAAAAAAAGAAGAAAATTGAATAAAAAATTGTTTCTACTTACCATCAGTTATTTGTGTCCAAGATTTTTTTACTCTCAAAATCACCCAATGTTACCACTAAATATCATTAGATTCTAATCCTACCTAAAATAATATTTTTTCATCGTTTACAAACAAATATGAATAATAAAATAATTCAAAAAAAAATTCAAATCTATACAAATATAACCGATAAGTACGAAATTATTGGTTATAGCACATTGCCAAATAAAAAAGAAGAAAATTTGAAAATTGACCCTCTATATAAATAGAGTTGGTACACAATGGCTTTGCAAATATTTATGAAAATTTTAATAATATTATTTCAAATTTCAGCGAAATTCACATTAATTTTCGCCGCTATTTATCCATTTTGTTCGTACCATTCATTGTTTCATTTTTAACGGCATGTTTTTCGCTGAATTTTGTCATGTCCTACCCCTTGAATAATGGAGCTGAAATTGCCAAATTGTCAGGCTTATACCTTGATTTTAATGAAGAATCAATTTTGATGGTTATCCAAATGAATGTTTGTTGAAATTTTTTAAAAATTATTTTAATATTTAATTTTAGGCTAATAATAATAATATTTCTAGCATAAGATTGAAGCTAAATAATAAAACTTAATTTAAAAGATTATTTAAAAAAATATGTGTTTTTGTTTATGCCTTTTTAAATTCTGAAAAAAAATATATATTATTTTACTCCTCTAGGAAAAGACTTAAATTTTAATTAATTGATATAAAATGTTCGGAATTTTCATAGAAGATTAAACATCATATATATTTTATTTGCCAAAAAACAATGAAATTACTGGAAAAACAATACTCATCAAAATACTAAATAATTATAATTAGAGGTCGGCGCTGTATCCTATACGGCAAAAATACGGCATTTTTGGAATATTGCAATATAGTAAGGCAAAAAATTGGACACATGCGGTCCGGAATAAGGCAATTTTTTTTGCAATTTTCCAAAATACGGCTTTTTTGACAAGTACCGCAAATTTTTTGGGGAAAAATACGGAAAATCCATTTTGGCTCCAATTATAATCGTTTAATGATTTTGTCCTTTTTGTTTTATTTACATTCATAAACCAAATAAACCATAAACCAGAGAATGAATATTAAGATACATTGAATGTTATATATTAATTTTTCATTGTTTAATCAAAATTTATTGATATTAAACAATTTAAATAAATCTATCTAGGATTTTGCTTCAAAAATAAATAAAAACATTTTCCAATTAAATATAATAAATAATTTCAATTTTTGTAAAGGAATTCTTCACGAAAATGTCAATGATTTTATATACAGTTTATAATTTAATATGCTATTCAATTATTATATTCTGTGGCCGCAAAATGGTTCAATTTGTTGCTTCACATGCAATGAGTGATCAACTGAAAAAATTGAACAAACAATTGACAAAAAATCTAATCATTTATGTAAAAAAATGGGAGATTTACATCTTTGGAATTATCAAATTATTTTTTTGGAACCATCGGCCAAATAAAGGCTGATTAGTGATTAAGCTAAGCTACGTTTACATAAAACAAACCCAATCATAGGAGTTAGCAAGAGTAGGATTTTTGAGTATGTTCAAAAAATTTTGGTACTTGTGGACTTTGTATCCCCTTTTTGAAAAGTGCTTGGTCCCCCCCCTATGGGTCAACAGGTTTAGGGTTGAGGTCATTCAGGGATATGTTAGGGATTGGATTAGGATGATGTAAAAATCATCTCAAATGTATCCTAAACCCAAACCCTAACACCAAAGGTGGGACCCTTCATTTTTTCCTCACTTTTTCCAAGGTGACCCAAAAAGGGGATGCAACTTAATTATCAATACCTGAATTTTTGTATCCGCCCAAAAAAATTATTTTTATACCAAAAAATAGAGAATACTTTTCTGTATAGGATTTAAGATAAATTTAAAAATTTTCTGACGATTAGAAAGAATTTTAAGGATGACTTCGACTCCAAAAATTCAAATGAATTTGAAAATTGAAACGTCAATATCGGTATTATAAAATTTTAATAAAATGGTAAAAATTTTCAAATTTATCTTATCCTCTGCAGAAAAGTTTCCTCTATTTTTTGGTATAACTTTTTTTGGACTATTACAAAATTTTTTTGAACCTATTCAAAATCCTAATCCTGCTTACTCCGATGCGTCAGATCCATTTATTATGTAAACGTATAGCTTTATTATAGATAGCTTTATTATAGGATCGAAATCCGTAATTATTAATTTTATTATTAAAGAGAAAATACTAGAGAAAATAACAATTTTTGCCCAAAAAAAAGAATTAATTTACCCAAATTTTTTTGTTCTAAAAATAATTATTTTTGAGGTCATATAACTTGGCCAAATCAGACTTCTTTAGGATTCACTAATCCCTAGTCCCTAATCCCATCCTGCCCTGAACCTAACCCTGACCCTAATACTAGTTATGGCCAAGTTATATGGCCTCAAAAATTTTAATATTTTTCGACACGAAAGAATTTGGGTAAATTAATTTTTTTTGGAGTAAATTAATATTTTCCCAATAACAATATCCGAATTTTGGCCCTAAAAGCTAAAATTGTTTTATTAGAATTAGTTTCTGAAATTTTTACGCTACTTTTAATTTTTGAGGCCATACATCTTGACCATAATCAAATGGTTTACACTAGGGTTCGGCGGTATCGGTATTTGGGGTCAAAGTCGGTAACGGTATTGGCCGGTACCAGCCCACTCGGGATCCGGTATCGGTATTGGGTCAGGGGTCGGTAAACGGTAACGGTATTTTCAGAAATCGGTATTCGGTATTAGTCGGTATTTCAATGAAAAATGGCAAAAAATTTTTAAAAATCAATTTTTTCTTTCAAAAATCAGTATTATTTTAAAAGTCAATTTCTTTAAGTTCTTATTTGAATAAAATTGGGGTAAAGTTTTTCGGAATGGTATGCGCAAGGGCAAAAAATACGAGCAATTAGATTTAGCCAAATGAGCCCAATTATTTTAATTTTAGTAATATGAGAAAAATGTGAGGAGAAAGGGGTTTTCGGTAACGAAGATCATGAATTAGAGATTTTTTATAGATTCTAGCAGATTGGAAATTTTAAATCGGGTATGAAATTTTGACTAATGCGCGTTGGATGGATAGTGCATGCAATACAAAAAATGGTGCCAAAATAGCCGCGCAGCGAAGGATTTGAGCCAAAATATCATTTTGAAGACACCAAAAAAATGAAAAAATTTGAAAAAAAAAATAAAAATTTGGCCAAAAATGCCATTTTAAGGGGGTGCTTGTCAATACCGACTAATACCGATTCGAAAAAACGGTAACGGTATTACCGGGGTCGGTAGCGGTTTTGGCCAAATCGGTAACGGTATTGGCCAACCCCCGGTATTTCGGTATCAATACCGACCGGTATCCCGATACCGCCGAACCCTAGTTTACACATATTTTTTTCAGGCAATCTATCCAATCATATTTCAAGCAACATATTTTTTGCTCTACCTCAGTATTATTTTCAATTCAATGTCAAATGTAGTCTTCTTAACTTACATTTCCCATTGGCTTCCTGTGCTAAATCCATTGGCCACTTTGTGGACATTTCGGCCATATCGAGATGCATTGATTGGACCATTTAGAAAAGCACAAATTTCGCCTATAGAATGAACAAAATAATTTAAGATAATTTCCACAACTTTTCATAAATTCCATCCAATTATACTATATTGATTGTAAATTTCTCGTTTTTTTCAATCTTTTAATTTCATTGACAAATTATCAATATTTTCAATTTTATTTCATTAAATTTTTCGGTATTATTATTAGCAAAAATAATGAAGGGTCCTCCCTATGGGTGATTATGATTAGGTTTACGGATATATGAGATGATAATCTATCACCTAAAAACGTAACCCTTCGGATTACCCATGGGGGTTATTATTATTACAATACATTTCCCTAGTTGACCCAAAAAAAACTGGTGAGAAATAATAAATAAGTATACATTTTTCATCAAATCTATTCTATATAAATATGGAATTAGAAATTGTAAATTATGAAGGCAATTTTTTAATTTGCAAATTCAATAAATTGAACTGTGGGTATATTGATTATTTCGTCAATCTTAAAATTTTTTTATTAAATTAATTATTTGAATTTATTTAAAAAAGTTTATAAAAAAACCAAATTTGTAGAAATTTTTATTTTTCTTAATAAATTCCTACCATTTACATTTTTTCATGGTTCAAAAAAATACAAATTGTTTGGAATTTTTATTTAAAAAAGGCGCTAATAATTCTGCATAAAATGTGATGATAAAAAATGGTTTTATTGAATTGGGCCAAGCATCTACAGGTGCCTGATGACATTATTATTATACAAACAAAAAGAATTAATTATTGCTTCGGGTTGGAGTGAACACAAAGTTCACTTGTTTACTTGAAGCTGCGCTCGGGCTGTTCTTTTAATAATTATTCATTGATAAATTCCGTTTGGCCATTTAATTTTATGACCTCTTCCACCATCCATTCATCATTCATTCTCGTTAATTATTGTCAATTTTTATTGTCAAATCAATAGTTTACTACTTTTAGCAAAATTTTAGGGTCCCACTTTGCTCTACTGACAAAAGCATTGCTGATGAAGGTAATCCTAAATAATTTACAACTCTTAATGATAATGTTTTATAAATAATTGCAAAATTATAACATCTCATCTTTGGTTGACTAAAATGAATTATTTTTTTCCGGTATTTCATTAGAAAATAACATTTTGTTTTGACATTTTAGGTCATAAAACTTGATGTTATATCCTTTATTGACTTTTCTAGCATTTATTCTTATTGGTATTAGATTATCTAAGTTAAAGCCCTGATTTTTAATAACATCGAAAAATTTATTTTATTCCTTCTATACATTTGCTTCTGCCCAAATAAAATCTTTTTTTTTATATTTTCTTATTGAGCTGTAGAATAGAAAGATGGCTCCATATTTAAACAATGAAAACAAAATTGAACCACTGGAAGTAATGGCTAATAAAATGAAATCATTGGATTGCATAGAATCTCCTTTTGAAATTGGACGAAAACTTGAAGAAAACAGAGGAATCAAAATTATGCCAACAATAGAAAATAAGATTGAAGAGAATGGACAAGGAGAAATTATTCGTGAAAATGGCCTCTCGTTAGTTTTGTAAAATTTAAGAAAATCAGTGCAATTTTTATTTTTCAGTTATTTGGCAACTTTGTTGAATTTGTTGAAAAGTATGGTTGGATGCGGTTATCTGTCCATTCCATTGGCCTTCGCAAATGGCGGCCTTTTGGTACAATTCAAATTGACATAAATTTTCTTTAAATTTTTAATTTTTAGACAGCTCTTCTTCTCTTAGTGTTTTTTGCATCTCTCAATGGTTTTTGCATGTCCCAATTGGTTAAGGGTGCTCAACATCATTATAGACGGTAAATAAAATTTAATGAAAAAATTTAAATCAATTAAAATCTAAATTTTTGTTCATTTTTGGACAAATTTAAGTGCTATTTAATTAATGGGGGGGGGGGCAAAAATTTTATAGAGGAGGCAAGAGGCACCTAAAAATGTATTATTCTGTCTCCTCTAGTAATTTTAAGAAAGGTCTGAAATACAGTAAAAAGGAAATTCTGAACTCTGAAAGTCTAAAAACCCTAATCCTAAACTTAATTTGACCCTGCTCTATAGTCTATACCCTATCCTGCATTTTATAGCGTTTTATGGTAGAATTATATTTTCTTGTCATTTAAACAGCTGTTAAAGATCTAGGAAGCAGAATAATAAAATTTCGGGTGAATTTTCCATTAAATTCATGTCTTGCCCATTAATTAATTAGTTAGTATTGGTACTTAAATTTATCTAATACCGAATATTTTTCAGTTTAGGCATCAATTTTCTAGACTATGGTGGTTTGGCCACCGTGACTTGTGCCAACAGTTTCAAGTGCGTTCGCCCATATAAATTTGTGGCCAAGTTGGTAACATGTTAGAGGGGTTAAATATTTTGTATTTTCCTCACATGAACAGATATATGATTAACGGCACAATTCTTTTGTTACAATTCGGCTTTTGCAGCACATTTTATTTGTTTATCGCTATCACCTTAAAAGAGGTTAAAAAATTTAATTTTTATTAGAGAATAAACATTTATTAAATAATTAAAATATAAAAATTAAAATTCATTAAATATATTTTTTTATTAATAAATAGGTAGAAGTGTTCATAATTTATTAAAAATTGATTTTCATATCTTTTCAGAGAAAATCAGAAGAAAAATTATTCAAAAAATTGTGATTTATAGAATTCAGGAATTCTGACTAAATTAATGGAAAAAACACTGAAAAATAGAACAAAAAATTTATCCTCAATTTTAGGAAAAATTTCAGGTTTAATTAAATTTTTTTAATACATTTTCTAATCCCCCAAAGCCTACAAAATACACTATAATTTGATAAAAATATCCAAAAAATTAGTGAGTTAGACCCTTTATTTTAAGAATTTTTTTTTGGGGGGGGGGGGTGGGTTTAAAAATAATTCCCTATGGGATATTAAAAGGAGTATGTACTATAATTTATTCGTAAATTCATAAGAAAAAATATTTCAAAAATTAATACAAATTTTCCCTTGCCGATTTCCGAAGAACTGAGCCCATTTCGGGCCACAATCATCCAATGGCTCATGCTAATCTACATTCCAATGGTGCTACTAAATTTCATAAGAACTCTCCGGCTTCTCGCCTTCTTTTCCACTATTGGCAATTTTTTCATGATTTTAACGCTGATCTTCATCCTCCAAGTTCGTTAAATTTATTTGTTCTTTCCTTCGTATTTCTCCATCTTTTTAGTTTGTCATTCGCCATCCAAAACATTCCATTCACGAACTGCCTTGGTTCAATAGTTTAGATGGGCTTCTGAATGCATCCGGTGCAATCATTTTCACATTTGAAGCGCAAACTTTGGTTGGTCCCAAATCATTATTGATTAATGAGAATTTGACAAAATATTTTAAAAATGTTGAAATTAATTTTGAATTACCATTTATCAATTCAAAAAAATAAAAAAAATTTTTGGCCACAATTTAACAATATATTATTAAAATAATATTATATGATGGATGTGCCTTAACTTTTAGACCAAAATTTTCCTAACAAATAGATTCTACCAATGGAGAATAAATTGAAGTGGCCTAAACAAATGTTGGGCCCATTCGGCGTTCTTTTTAGTGGACTTTCACTGGCCTGTCTCGTCTACTCAAGCATTGGATTTTTCGGCTATATTGCTTATGGAAATGAAGTGAAAGGCAGTATCACACTGAATTTGCCGCAACATTAAGTGTGCGTTTATTTTTATTGTTTTATTAGATATTATTTAATTTGTGGAATAAACTATAGAACGAATTGGCTACCTACCTTGATTGAATGCTTCAATGCGAAATTTTTATTAAATTCTAGTTTAAGATTTAAAAAAATCAAATATTTTAGTCAATTTCTAAAGATAAAATCAAATCTAAATTTGGTTTATTCAATATAATTCCGCCTATTTGCCCCAACATAATTCCGCCTATTTGCCCCAACATAATTCCGCCTATTTGCCCCAACATAATTCCGCCTATTTGCCCCAAAATAATTCCGCCTATTTGCCCCAACATAATTCCGCCTGGTTGCCCCAACATAATTCCGCCTATTTGCCCCAACATAATTCCGCCTATTTGCCCCAAAATAATTCCGCCTATTTGCCCCAACATAATTCCGCCTGGTTGCCCCAACATAATTCCGCCTGTTTGCCCCAACATAATTCCGCCTGTTTGGTCATTTTCATTAATTTATATTTTATTCTTTATATTCTTTCATTCTTCTATAATTTTCAGATCATTCACTCTTGTCAAATTGGCCATATGTATCTCCGTTTTGGGCTCATTCCTACTCCAAATGTATGTAATTGTTGATATGGTTTGGAACAATTTTGGCCACCAATGGATGAAATCCACAAAAGAAGAAGAACCAAAAAATGAGGAATGTCCTCAAGTTACAGCAAAAATCAAATTGTTATGCATTGAACTCCTTTTACGCACTTTGACGGTCACCGTTTGTTGTTCGTTTTTCGTTATAATTAGCCTTTTTTTATTTTTTCCTACTTTCAGTCCTTTTCGCTGCAGCTGTGCCCAATCTTGAGCGGATTATCCCGTTGATTGGCATCACAACCGGTATATTCCCTATTTTATCACCAAATTTGAGGATAAATCATTAGACATCTTACTGATATAAATCAACATAATTAGTTTAAACATGAAAAATGTTAATTCCTAGTCACCCATTTTAGTAGGCTTAAATTAATCTTCATCCTCAAATGTCATAAAATGCCGTTACAATTATTCTCCCTATATCTCCCCTTACTTATAGGAATGCTCGTTTCCTTCATTTGGCCTGCCATTCTGGATTTACTCAATTTTGTTCCAATTTTATTTGCGGAAGGCAAAAATTTTCAAGCTAAATGTCTCATTTTTCAAAATTTGCTGTTAGTCTGTGTCGGCCTTTTCGGCATGTTTGCTGGTTTGAAGACCAATATCAAGGAAATGATGGCTTAAATTAAAATTTAAAAATTTGTTCTGATGTACCTAGTATTGTGCTTTTACAAATAAAATTATTTTATTTGAATTAAATTGTGAACATTGATCATTTTCTACAAATTATTGTTTGAAATTATGTTTCAATTCTAATTTCTAATGAGGATCAAGTGAAATAAAAAATGAATTTAGTCAGATCGAATTTTAGAAAAAAAAAACATCAAATGCAATTTACTATTAATAAATTTTTCAATAAATAATGTCTTCAATAAATTCACTCGGTATAAAATTGGGCAATACAAATTGTCGACTTGCATGCGCATCCATCACCGAATGGAACAGTTTGATTGGGAATTGTTTGAATGGAATGCAATGGAAATAAATTCGCAAGAAGTTTGATGAAGCCGATCGAGTTCACATTTATTCAAAATCTTTCTAATCCGATATGATTGAATTTTATAATTTTAATTAAAATTGTAATTGTATAAATTATGTCAAAAATACGTTAAACAATTTTATAACTAATAAAATTAAAAATTAAGTGCTTAAGTAAGCAAAATATAAATGAATTTAATCTGAATAAATACTTCCAAAAGTTTGGCAATTTAGAGACGGAACATGAATGAAAGTCATAGTCGGTTTCGTAGAATTGGATATTGGATTAGAAGGGGAGCGAGGCGAAAAAGTTGAAGGAACAATGGAAATGAATTGGAATTAATATAGTATAATTGGCAACTTCTGAATTCGGAGTCGGAGGCGATCTCAAATCTACGAGAGGATAATATGGGTATGGGATGTGGGGTATGGGGTTACTGGCAAAAAAAAATTAGTTGATTGCAACAAAATCCGTGCCGAATATGTATAATTTTATGCGGAATTTAAGAAAGAATTGATGACTTTAATTTGGAATGATTATTCTCCAATCAAATGAAAAATTTGTTAAATCATCATTCATCAGGGACAGAAATTAATTGTTGGAACAGCGAAATAAAAAATATAGTAGACAAAAATTACACTAATTAACCTATCTCTCATTAAAGGCTAAGTTAGATTTCTTTCTAGGATTGAAATAAACTTTTTGCATTTAAAACAAATTTATCCATGTGTAATATTAAAAAAGATGGAGAATGTAATTTTGTTTAGAAAAATGAATTTTAAATTTGCAAAATGATGAATATTGAATATGCTTTTAATAAAGTGAAATTTGTATTCTCTTCTCAAACACAAGTCCCAGCGGAAGCATTGTTATGCGAAAAATTGGCATCCATGAAGGTCTTCAATTGTTGAATTTCCATTGATTCCTCTCCCAAACAAATTTCATGACATATATGCAAAAGAGGGATATAGAAAAATCCTCTAAAATGACTAATAGCTTCTTCCATCGTAAATGTTTGTTGCAACATATTCATGAATTGAACACGAATTTTCTTGGCATTTTCACATTTCTATTAAAAGAAATTCAGAGCTATAAATTAACAATGCCCAATATTAACCTTCAAAGCTTTACTTTCTCTTTCGATTTTTGCCCAATGCAAGTCAACGAAAATAATTATCTCTAAATAATTGTGGGCTCGATCGGCTTCATCAGTCAATGCCTTGACTTCTTGTGAATTAATTTGCAGCTGCTTTGAGAGTGAATTCCGAATTTCCAAATATTTTTGTTTAATATTATTGGCATATTGTTTCTGAAAAAATATTATTATCGTTTCTTTGCTTTTCTTTTCTCACCAGTGTATAATAACTGTTCATGCGATTTTCCAACTTGACCATAGAATTATCCGCTTTCAAAATTTTTTCCAACTAAAAAATATTTAGATAAAATAATTACTTTAAAATTAACCATATTTTTATTTTCCGTCCACGATGAATTTTGATTGCCGTTTTGTGTGGTGGAATTCAGTTCGACAAAATTAACTTTCCAATTTCTACAATATTGGTTCAAATTTAATGTCTTTGGAGGATTTCTATTTGGATATTTTTCATCAAAGCGCCAAATTTCATCATTTTCACGAACAAAAAGGAATTCATATTCACCTAAAAATAATATTTATTTTCTTTAAAGAATGTGAATATGAATACCTTTTGAAATTGGAAGAGACAGAACAGCCAGAAATGAATTTGTAAACTGTGAATATTTCATCGGAATTTTGCCATCCCATTTGTCCCAGGAACCCTGTAAAATATTTGGATGTTTATTTTTCATTATGTTAATGTAACAATTTTCGTGCCTAACTTAGCTATTATTACAACTAAATATTGAATTATCATTCATTTATTATAAGTATTATTAATAAAAATTAGTATCATATTTAGATAACAAAAATTAATGGTTAATTGCCAATAAATGACCAACTTTGATATAAATTGATGGACTTTTATTGCGATCAGGTATCTCAATTAACACATCAACAATGTTTGAATCTGACGCAATAACTTCTGATGCTTGTTCCACAACCAAATTTGCCGATTTTTTCTGCTCATTTCCTCCTCCAATTTTGTCAATCACGCTGATTGTTTCGATTTCCTTTTGATTTTTCTTTTCATTCTCTCCATCCAATTTTTGTTTATTCGCCAATTCCTCTGCTGCTTTTTTAGCTTCTTCTTGCTGTTTCATTTCCTCCATTTTCTTTTGCCGTTGTTGAGCAATTAATTTTCGTTTTTCTCTTTGTTTTTCCTCCCATTCTGTTTGCTCTTTTTTCACGCGCATCACATCCAATTCATATTTTTCGAATCTTGACGAAATATTTTTCATCATTTTAATTCGTAAATTACCTTTTAATGTATCCTCCCAATTCTTCATCTTTTTGGTACCAAATTTCTCCATCATTGTGCTCAAATCGGAGCAAACCATTTTTGTCAATTTTGGCAAAATATTTTTCGCATTTCCATTTCAATTTTTCTTTAAATTTCATAATTTCCTTGCCATTTTTGCCACATTCTTCATGCTGAATAAGGAATTAAAAAATTAGTATTTGATAAAATTACAATAAAATTACCCATGTAATATCCATGAATGATTTTATTGGAATGTTTTTGGTTGGAATTGGTTGGCCAAATTGGACCAAATAGGCGGGCAAATATGAAGCACAATTAGTGCCATAAATTCCATGGAATGCATAGGTTGGAACAAATGCTTTGTTCAAACATTTTGGCAATGAATTTCCATTTCTTTTAAATGTTTCATAAGCTGCTTTGATTGCCGCCCCTTGGACAGAAGCCAATTCGGGGGCCAATGCATTCATCGGTAAAATTTTCGCATTATTGGAATATTTGGCAAAAAAATGTTTGACCTAAACATAATTGGAAAAATTTATTTAATTCGTCTAAAATATGTAATAATTTAGAATTTAAGCTAGACTCATAATTTAATTATGGTTTTGGCTTGGGCTTAATCAATTTAAACTTAGTTTTATACCAAAAACGAAATCGGTTTAACTGTTAATACCATTTAATTTTGACTACTAAATCATAATAACAAATTATATACTATTCGATGCGTTGTCGATTGTACATTGGGTTTTGGGTATATATATTATTGTTTGTAAGTTATAGTATAGGACAATCTTAAACAGAAAATTTTTGTCAAATTAAAAATATAAAAAATAATTATTGATTACGAAAATGCAAATTTTTAGTGGAATGTAAAATTATTTTATCACCCACCAAATATAATTTTGAAGACCCTCCGACAAGCACAATTCGATTGATTTGTTCTTTAAAACCACTCAAGATTGAACTCAAAAATAATTCAAGTTTTTGGCATTGTTCCTCGCAAATTGCTTCAAATTCTTCCCTGGTAATTGTGAATGTTCCTCCATGAAGTGTTGGCCCCAAATCCATTTTGACTCTGAAATTTGTATAACATTTTAAATTATTGAAGCTCTTTTTACGTGGAAAATTCTCTATATCCAAGTTGCTCTTTTATTTTTTCCATTGCCAGTCGAACATTTCGATAAACTGTTCTTTTCTCCTCATAGTCCATTTTCCATCCCCATTTTTCCCATCTTTCCTGTTTCAATTTAGTCATTTCTTTATCCAACAATCGTGCGGTGAAATCCTCGCCCCCAAAGTCCAAAATTCCATCGGCGTATAAAAGTTCCGGTGTTTGACCATCCAAAAATTTGTAAATGGAGCACTAGAATTAATTATGAATTATAAAATAATTATTAACATTATTATTTTATTACCTCAGTGTTCCTGGCTCCCATGTAAAAGAAAAGGACATTGCCTTCGGCCGTATCACCTTCTTTGTGCCGATAAGCAATTGCCGCTGCCGTGATTTGGGCCATAAATTGGACATCAATGTTGGTAGGAAGGCTGAGGATTTTCTCCACTAGAAAAAAAAATAAAAATATTTTCACTCGATCTATTTCTATATGTGAGATTTTTTGCCAATTAATATTAATATTTTTTATCTTATTAATAAAGTATCTAATCTATAATTGCTTTATAGTTAAAATTAATTTTAGTTAAATATAAAAAAAATAAATTTAGACGGAAAAACTAAAATGAATGTAATAAAATTTAGGAATTGATTTCAATACCTTTTAGCATTTTCTCTTTATACTCATACTCGGCCAAGGAAGGAACGGTAATAACAATTTGCTGAAGTTCAGCTCCCTTTTCTGGCATTTGCTCTTTGGCAGCTTCCATCAGTTTTGATAAAATTCCTCAAAATAGAATTTTTAAAATAATATCGGTCTTAGTTTTAGGTCAAATCCACAACGGTGTAAATGTAGGCTATTACATAATGGTAAAAATGCTAATTAAAATTTTTAATTAAATGTTTGAAAAAAAAACATAAAATGTAAAACAAAAAATAAAAAATAAAATGTTCAGTGGGGGAGGGGAACAAAAAAAAGGTTTGGGAAAAAACTAAAAATATAAAATATTTGGGGAAATAAAGACATAAAAATGTTTGGAGAAATAAAAACATTCAAATGTTTGGGATAACAAAAACGCAAAATTTTTGGGAAAACAAATACATTAAAATGTTTGGATTAAAGAAAAACACAAAATTTTTGGGATAACAAAAACACAAAATGTTTGGAGAACAAAAACACAAAATATTTGGAGAAGAAAAACACAAAATGTTTGGAGAACAAAAACACAAAATGTTTGGGATAACAAAAACACAAAATATTTGGAGAAAAAAAACACAAAATGTTTGGAGAACAAAAACACAAAATGTTTGGGATAACAAAAACACAAAATATTTGGAGAACAAAAACACAAAATGTTTGGAGAACAAAAACACAAAATGTTTGGAGAACAAAAACACAAAATGTTTGGGATAACAAAAACACAAAATATTTGGAGAACAAAAACACAAAATGTTTGGAGAACAAAAACACAAAATGTTTGGGATAACAAAAACACAAAATATTTGGAGAACAAAAACACAAAATGTTTGGAGAACAAAAACACAAAATGTTTGGAGAACAAAAACACAAAATGTTTGGGATAACAAAAACACAAAATATTTGGAGAACAAAAACACAAAATGTTTGGAGAACAAAAACACAAAATGTTTGGGATAACAAAACACAAAATATTTGGAGAACAAAAACACAAAATGTTTGGAAAACAAAAACATAAAATGCTTGGGATAACAAAAACACAAAATTTTTGGGAAAACAAAAACTTAAAAATGTTTGAGAAAACAAAAACTTAAAAAATGTTTGAAAATAGAAAAAAACAAAATATTTGGAAATAGCAATTATCATTTAATTTTTTAATCATTATTATTTCTAATTTAGTATCTCAACTTAAAAATAATTAGCATTTGCACCAACATGAAATTGCCCATATTTGGCATTTGCAGTATGCACCGCCTTTTGTCTTTGTAGATTCGACACTGCACTCATATATTTTCGCTTACCGGCTATCACTTCGATGTCTTGGTATTCAACAATGCGTGTTTGTTGATTATTTTCATCACGAAATTCCAATTTATATTTGCCATTTTGTTGTTTGTTCGCAAAAATATCTCCAAATTCCTCGTCCATATAGCAAATTGAAGTTGAATTTTTGAAATTGAGGGCATCTAAAATATAAAAAAATTGGTATGAAGTTCGGTAAATACTATTTTCTGTGATCTTCAGTTTTTTAAATATTTCATTATGCAATTGCAATATTAAAAACCCAAGAAGAAGATTCAGCATCACAGATTATTTGGCACATGCCTATTTTTGACAGATAGCTCAGGCATGAGAAAGCTACAAGAAAATAGAAAATTCGAAAACTAAAAGCACCCTCTTAAATATTGCTTTTTATAAGAAAATTTAAACACATTAAATCATATGGGTTACTTTGGGCTTTCGAATGGCATATCTTTTTTTTCAGATTTGTAAATGGTAAATTCTTCTTCTTCCCCAGCTTCCCGCATGTCCGTTGCTCCCCCCCTTCCTAACTCCAAAAAATATTTGAACTATAATTGTTTTTAAAAATTAATCACCAAAAACAATATTAGATGGATGAACATCTGATTTTGCCAATGCCAAACATTGCTCAAAGCCTTCAGGATAGTCGGCATTGGCTTTCACTGTGAATAATGTTTTTGTCGCAAATTGCTCTATAAAATCAAAAAGAATATTTTTTAAAAGTTGATAAAGAAACCAACCATCTGCAGTTCCATTTAAACAATTAATATTCAAACTGCTCCATTCATTGATGAATGCGCATGCAAGTCGACAATTTGTATTGCCCAATTTGATGCCGAGCGAATTTATTGAGGACATTATTCACGACGTATTAAACTCTTAAATTATTATATAAAATTAATAAATAGGTAAGTGTAAGTCATGTTTGTATTTTTTATCACACATTTATTTTTTAATTATATGAAGAATATAAGACATAGGTATTGATTGAACATTGAAGTCGATTTAAAAAAAATGGAAAATATCTATCAAATCAGGCAACAAAATGAATTTAATTTTGTGAATTCTGGGGTGGATCATGACATGATCATGCACGTGAACATAGCACAAAGCACATCCATCCATATACCTACATTTATTTTGATGAATGAGCTGATTCAGATTAACTCTGTTTTTCACATTTACATCCCTCATATTTGACCTCTCTTTCTCTGCTTTTAATTTTAAAAGAAAGCATAGTGCTAGTGCTGTGCTAGTATGGAATATGGATATGGATAGATGAAGTTGACTGAAAATAAAAGAATAAACAAATTATTAGTTGTGGGGTGGGAGTGGGATGGTTTTCTATTCACCATTTTATTTTTCTTCAAAATTAAGTAGCCCATCCACCTCAAAATCATTATGCCCAAAATCCTAAAAATCAATAATTCTTTTTCTTTATGTAAAGTTCACCCTATCCTATCTCTAAAAGCCCTATCTAATTTATTGACATGACAATAAACAAATTATTTATGGTGGAGTTGGATGGTTTTCTATTCTCCAATTTATTTTTCTTGAAAATTAAGTAGCCTATCCACCCCAAAATCCTAAAAATCAATAATACTTTTAATGCAAAGCTTATCCTATCTTCTCTAAACCCTATCTAAAGCTTAATTAGCAGACACGAAAATAGTTGTAAGGATTTTAGGTTATTAGGATTTTGAGTTGACCCTAACGCCTGACCTTATCCAATTCATTTTTTAATTCATTTTTTTTTTGATTTGTCTTAAAAATACTTTTAGAATACGATTTTCTAAAATTTGAATCAAATTCAATGTCGGAATATAAGTTAAAAATATCAGAATGGGTTGGAATTGATTTGGGCACAACAAATACTGTGGCAGCGGTTTACACAGGAGGATCTGGCCAAGGATGTGTTGAAGTGCTTTATGTGGTGGAATGTAAGTTCTTAGAATGATATAATTTTAATGTTGGGACATTTTTAGCAAATGCCAATCTCACTGATTCATGCGCTTTCTATGATCGGGATAGCGATGTTGTGTTGGTCGGAAAGCAGGCAGCAAACCAGAAGGCCGATCATCCAGAGAATACTATTTGCGGTTTGAAAATCAACACGACTTATTAATAACTGATAAATATTACAGATTCGAAGCGTATCATGGGACTGGCATTTTCGGAGGAGTCAATCAACGAATTCCAAGACAAAATGAAGCAGTTCAAGATCGTGAATTCTGGTGGATATGCCGCATTTGAAATCCATCATTCTGGCCGCACAATTCGTCAAACACCAATCGAGATCGCCTCCAAAGTACTTGAAAAAATCCGGGAAGCCGCCAATGAGTGGGCTAATGGAGAGAAGAAATTCGATAAAGCGGTCATCACAGTTCCCCTCAAATTTGGTCAAGAACAGTTGGTTGGCACAATTCGTGCAGCAAAATTGGCCGGATTTTCGGAAGTACATTTGGTCAAAGAGCCAAATGCTGGTGAGTAGATTTAATTATTCTATTTACATTCAATAAGTTTAGCCGCATTATTCTATGGTTTCAAACATCTTCGCTTTGATGGTTATACAATTTTGGTACTGGATTTTGGCGGCGGCACATTGGACGTTTCCATTCTGAAAGTGGAGAATGGTGAATTCGAAGTGTTGTCCACACGCGGAAAAAAATGGTTGGGTGGACGTGATTTGGACTTGAAAATCCGAGAGGAAATGGTCAAACGGATCAAGGCACAATTCGGTTATGATTGCACCAATTGCAAAGAATGTGTTCCGAAATGTGAACACCAAGGCTGCCGTCGAGTCAAACGAAACATGCAGGAACTGCTTGAAAGATGCGAACGTCTGAAAATCGATTTATCTACACAGCGAAAATCCAGGTTTGAAATATTCAAAGTATATTATGTTTTTTTTTTGATTTAATATGTTTTTGATTAAATGACATTAATGAAAATCAGAATTTTTTCCGGAATAAAAATCAGAACTCTTTCCGGAATGAAAATCAGAATTATTTCCGGAATTAAAATCAGAACTCTTTCCGGAATGAAAATCAGAACTCTTTCCGGAATGAAAATCAGAATTATTTCCGGAATTAAAATCAGAACTCTTTCCGGAATAAGAATTCTTTCCGGAAATCAGAACTCTTTCCGGAATAAAAATCAGAACTCTTTCCGGAATGAAAATCAGAATTATTTCCGGAAATCAGAACTCTTTCCGGAATAAAAATCAGAACTCTTTCCGGAATGAAAATCAGAATTATTTCCGGAATTAAAATCAACTCTTTCCTGAATAAGAATTCTTTCCGGAATAAAAATCAGAACTCTTTCCGGAATAAAAATCAGAACTCTTTCCTGAATAAAAATCAGAACTCTTTCCGGAATAAAAATCAGAACTCTTTCCTGAATAAAAATCAGAACTCTTTCCGGAATAAAAATCAGAACTCTTTCCTGAATAAAAATCAGAACTCTTTCCGGAATGAAAATCAGAATTATTTCCGGAATTATAATCAGAACTCTTTCCGGAATGAAAATCAGAATTATTTCCGGAATTATAATCAGAACTCTTTCCGGAATAAAAATCAGAACTCTTTCCGGAATGAAAATCAGAATTATTTCCGGAATTAAAATCAGAACTCTTTCCTGAATAAGAATTCTTTCCGGAATAAAAATCAGAACTCTTTCCGGAATAAAAATCAGAACTCTTTCCGGAATGAAAATCAGAATTATTTCCGGAATTAAAATCAGAACTCTTTCCTGAATAAGAATTCTTTCCGGAATAAAAATCAGAACTCTTTCCGGAATAAAAATCAGAACTCTTTCCGGAATAAAAATCAGAACTCTTTCCGGAATGAAAATCAGAACTCTTTCCGGAATGAAAATCAGAACTCTTTCCGGAATAAAAATCAGAACTCTTTCAGGAATGAAAATCAGAAAACTTTTGCATATGTTTAACTTTTAATATTTTTGTTCTACACTTTTTTAATTCTAAAAATTTTAAACATTATAAAATTCTACCAAAAATTTCAGCATTTCCCTCAATTACGTCATTGGCATACCTGGTCAAATTCAACTGACCCGCGAGGAATATGAGGAATTGGTGAAGGGCGAATTAAATGAAGTGATCGAAACGGTCAATGAAACACTTGACTCCGCTTGATTGAGTCCTGTCCAAGTTCAAGAACTCCAAATGACTGGTGGGTCTTCATGCACTCCGATTCTCAACGATATGTTGGAGGAAATTGGCTTCACTCGCGACAAAATCAAACGTCTGGAACCGATGCATGCCATCGCCAAAGGAGCGGCCATTATTGGCGCCCAATTGGATGAACAAGTGAAGGTAAATCTATTGTATATAAACTTACTTTTCAATTTAAAAGCATATCCAAATCTTTTCTAAGTGTTGCTAATCTTACAATTTATAGCATAAACATTAAGTGAAAATCATAGGTAAATCAACCAAATTTTCACTTATTTCAGGCTCAATTGCCCACTATGAACCTGAGTGAGACTTGTCCTTTGTCGATTGGCACCGAAGTCTTCGGTGATTTGTTCGTTCCGATATTTCATCGTGGCACCAAAATCCCATGTTCCAAGGAGAAAACATTTTATACTGTATACAATGATCAACGCTCTTCTACAATAAATGTAAATAAAATGAAAATAAAATAATCCATCATTCTAAAATTTAATCAAATAGATTTATGAAGGAGAACGCAAGCTTGCATCGAAAAATAACCTTCTCGGCAGTTTTACTCTCTACAATCTTCCAAAAGGAGCAGCAGGAGATGTGGCAATTAAGGACAAATGGTCAATTGATCGAGATGGGATTTTGCATGTCCAGGTTTCTCACAAGGACAAAATCGCCATCTTGGACACCAATTATGAGGTTAAAAAAGTATTTGAATTCTGATTGACAATTTTTAGGAAAAACGACTTGACTCGGACAAAGTTGACCAAATGATTCGTGACGCCCAATTGCATCTTTTGGCTGATTCTCGCGAGCAGAAACGAATGGAAATGAAAAATGATTTGATCCAAGCGATCGAGCGAGCCAAATACAAGGCATATTATATAACCATTAAATTTTAATATTTATTTAAATTCCAGTGCGATAATCAGCGCATTCTGTCACTTACCAAAGAATTCGGGAATTGGATCGACCTTAATCCGGCTGCTAAATTCGAGGAATTTGAGGGTCGTCTCGTCGATTTCCGTTCGCAGCTGAATACTATTAATTGAGATGATTTCCATAAGGAAAGATGAAAAGAAGGATAAAATATTGAGAATTTGATTTAATTTTGTTTTACAATATATGACATTTTTGCAAGTTGACATCCTTTATTCTAAATTTCACAACTTTTATAACAAGTTGTTGTCATTCCTTCTTTTATTATAAACAAAAATACTTGGATAAATTTGCAACAAACATTTTCACTAATTTAATTTAATAATTGGATAATAAAAATCCTGAAATATCTCATACATCTTTAATATTTTCTTATAATTTATTTTAAATATTTTACAGGAATTATTGGCTTCATTTTCTTCTATTTAATTGAAATGTCTAATTTCACATCAACGCCGAAACCGGAGAAAAATGATGGCAGCGATTCGGATAGTGATTATGAAATTATCGAAAACGTTGATTATGATGAATTTTTGGATGAAAGTTTTGAGGAAAGCCAGTTGAATCAGCAACAATCTTCAATGAAAGCCACCGATCAAGGTTAAAGCAATTTATACAAAAATAAATCAATAAATAATTGAAGATTATCTTCGTTTGGAAATGGAAGATGCTTTGACCGATTCTTTTGAAAAAATTGGATTTGGGAAAAATGCGCCAGAATTAAATGGAAAAATAGAGAAGAAAGGTATTCAATATTTATCATCATTATGAATAATTTCCAATCAATATTTTAGCGCTTTCCAAATTGGTCGCCGCATTCGATTGCTCTAATGGGAAGATCAATTGTGGTTGGCTCGACCCTGTAACAAATGAAATGAATTATCATCCAATCCAATGCCAAAATGGTGATCAAAAGATTTAGGGTTTGGATAAGAAAGAATTGAATTTTTCAGAATCATTGGATGTTGATGCGAGTAAAGCACTTGCCAAATCTGTCAAGGAAATTTGCAACGAAATTGAAAATTCGGTAAGATTTTGGAAACAATAGAATTTACTTTTTTCATTTTGCAGCTTAAAATGGAGACTGATAGAATTGGCAATGGAGTATTCGCTATTCCCGATCAATGGAATATTGGAAAGAGAAGAGAATTCATGGGAGCACTAAAATCACTCGCTGGTTTCGAGAAAATCCGTTTTTTGAATGGCCAAACTGCAGGTAAATTAATATGCAATATTGAATATTCCTTAATAACATTTGAATTTGATGATGATAAAAAAATAATAAAATATTTCCATTGATGAGAAGTATATTTATATTGTATTTCTAAATTTATTCACTGTGTTCTAAAAATGGCGGAATTATGTTGGGGCAAACTGGCGGAATTATGTTGGGGCAAACAGGCGGAATTATGTTGGGGCAAATAGGCGGAATTATGTTGGGGGCACACAGGTGGAATTAAATTGGGGTAAATAGGCGGAATTAAATTGGGGCAAATAGGTGGAATTAAATTGGGGCAAATAGGCGGAATTATGTTGGGGGCAAATAGGCGGAAAGTAGTAATAGATTCAGTATTATTTCATGGCTCCAGGATTCTCGGCATTTTTACTCAATCTCGACATATTTATTAAGAAATTTATGAATCATTAAATTACGAAAAAGTTGGGAATTTGATGAGTCATAGATTAGGAATTAGTAAGGAATGTGATGAGTCATAGATTACGAAATAGTGATGAGTCATAGATTACGAAATAGTAAGGAATGTGATGAGTCATAGATTACGAAATAGTGATGAGTCATAGATTACGAAATAGTAAGGAATGTGATGAGTCATCATGTTACGAAATAGTAAGGAATGTGATGAGTCATCATCTTATGAAATAGTAAGGAATGTGATGAGTCAACAAGTTACGAAATAATCAGGAATTTGATGAGTCATCAGGTTACGAAATTCGTCAGGAATTTTATTATTATTTAAATGTAAATTATTCTAATAAAAATTAAATGTTCTGATACAAATAAAAATTTATTTTCAAAATAACAATAAAAAAAAAATAATAATTACAAATTAATAAAACCAAAATCTCTTATATAATAATCATCTAATATGCCTTTAGAAACATAAGGTTTATAAACTTTTATCATCTTTCTTGATATAATTTCTCCTTTTTTTATCGAAGGCCGTATAAATCTGTCGTAAGTAACTGGGATAGTTTCGATTCTTTCATATTTGGCATAATTTAGGACACTTTCTTTAAAATTCTCATAACACAAAGTTGTTTTTAATATTTCGTTGTTGAGTGTTATTCCCCTTAACTTTAAGCTGTATGTGATCTCTCCAGTCGAATTATCCTTGAGTTTGAGTCCGTATTGCTTGGCACCTCCTGACACGAACTCCAAAATTTCTTTATTAGGGTATTCATCCGTTAAATCACCTAGATGCGGACCAGTTTTTAAAGGATTGTTGTTTATTTTATATGAATAAATTATTGAATCGGTGTCGCAATAGCATAATTCGCATCCTTCGGTTCTTGAAACCTTCAACATTGCCTCAAGGAGAAACAATCTAGCTTGAGATGTAGTCCATAGGCTTATAATGACATTTGAGCAATCATGTTCTTCAATAAATTCATTTTTAACTTCATAACTTAACAAAATTGAATCCTCCGTTAAAAAATCTATCGCATTTACTTCTATCTTTTTATCTTCCAAGAATTCTCTCAATTCTGCCGGAGAATTGATAATTTGAGTTTTTACTAATTGATTTTTTAGAGAAAATCGACCCCAAAGGTTATTAGCACACAATTTTGCGATGAATCTTTTTCCACTATTTTTGACCATCTTTTTCTTTTCAATTTTTATTCCGAATTTCTCATCGCATTCTTTAATATATTTTTCTTCATCTTCCTCTGTTTTAATGTCATTAGGAGAGCCAGATGCATGAATTTTCATGGCTAAAAATTCAGAAACATAGCCACGAAAAAGTTTGGAATCTGTTTGTTTAAATTCTAAAACTCTGTATAGTTTATCCACTTTATAACCCTCTTTCAGAGCGAAATTTAATTCTATCGATGTACAAGACGAAATCCAACCTCTCTCTTGATCGGTATGTTCACAACTATAGTTTTTGATTACTGCACCTGTAGGATATTTTAGACAGCATAATCGACAGAGAGGGAATAAGAGTCTATCGTCAAACTTCATAGGCAGCACGGGTATATCAATCTTTCTTGGAGGTATTACAAATACTTTGAGAAGGGCGATTTTGTATGGATTATCTTCTGGTTTTTGCCACAAAACATTCTCATTTAAAATATGTACTTCAGGATGGCCAACAGGGTATTCGGTCACAAAATTTGTGTACGGGTAAAGTGAAGTAAAATCATAATATGCCAACTTCTCTCCTTCCTTAGCTTCATGATAGACTTTAAAAGGTTGTGTTCTTCCTCCAAAATAACAATCCTTTACATTTAGCGGGCCTTCATCGAGACAATTATCAAAAAAGGACTTCATTTCATTATCCTTCCTTAGCATATCCATAACTTGGCATTCCCAATAAATCTTTATATTAGGTATTTCTCTTTTTATAAAATCCATTCTTATTTCATCCATTTCTCGAATCTTCCCTGCGGTCTTTCCCGATGGTAGAATGAATTGATCATCAGGATAATGTATAGGACAAGCATGCCAGACGCAACCGTTTATTTCTAATCCTAATTTCTCCTTTTCCGCATATCCATCTATTTTATATGGTCCACATTTATATTCACCTTCCTTAGAGAGAGATGTCCGAAAGGAAATGCCGTTTTTGTAGGAGAACCATTTTATAAACTTTAAAGCTAGGAAGCTCTGATTTTCAGCAGTGTCATATCCTCTCTCAGGGGTTATTCCAACATGATTTTCCGGTAAATGATTAAGCCTAAAATGTTGCATACATCCGCTTGCAATAGTGATTGCAGCATTTAATATATCAATCCCTCTGTCTTCAGGCTTCCAATTTCCCCATAGATTATTAGTAGATTCATACGTGATTTGCTTTCTTTTCTTTCTTCTACTCAATTCAAAAAATTCAGCTCTAAATGCTACAAGTGCGGCACAGAGTATTTCTACGTCATTTAAACAGTATTCAGCTAGTTTTTCGAGCAAATTGAAGGATTCATTTTTATGTTTTTCATAATATTTATTGAATTTTGCTTTTTTAGTTGGTAACATTCCACCTTCCATATAATCCTCTCTAGGAGGTAAATTGGGTAGAATTTTATCATAATTTGAAGGGTTATTTGCTAAATGTGGAAAAAACAATTTTTCCTCGATTTTTAAATCGAACGCTGGGACCAAAGATTCGAGAGAAATTGGTGTCAGATTATAAGAATCTCTAAATATAATTTCAGAATTTATTTTGCCTCTGGGAATTTTCATCTGATATATTTTATTGCCTTTTTTGATCAATCCGGGTTTAAAACCGAGTCTGAATAATTCTTTAAAAGTCAGAATGTGATCAAATCTTCCTCCATAGTGGGCGAAACAAATACTTTTATATTTTGTCGAAAATTTAGAGAGAATCCAATCCACAAAATCCTTCAAAGGGTCATCGGTAATGATCTTATGGTCAACAATGGTATCATTGAAATTTCTATGAGAAAACGTTATAGTTCGATATGAGCCGCAAATTTCACAATCTTCATGTAATAAACTGTCATTAATTCGATTGAACCGTATGCAATTTGTGCATATTACTTTTAGTGCGATAAAATTCACGTTATGTTGAAATCTTTCCGGAAATTTTATAGGGTCGATACTTTTATGTTGCATAGTTTCAACGTCATAGACAAGGATTCTGTATTCCTTGGGGAATTTTAATGTTAATTTTTGTATATAGCAGCCTCTTTCTTTTTCATGAAATATTTTACATCTATAGCACCATTTCTCGTTGCAGGTATGCCCATTTCTTTCATTTATTGTATTTTGAGAAACGTCATAAATTTTTCCACAAGCCTCGCATTTCTTTGATATTTCACATATATTATTTTCCAAATGATATTTAAAACAATCAGGATTTATAAAACTTTTCTTACAATCTTTACAATACGCTTTATAATCCGGTTTTTCAGGACATGGGTAAGATAGTCCATGTCTTGTACAATTAATGCATCTGCTTTTACAAGTTTTTCGGTGTGATTTATTATTTGTAAAAGGTGTTTCGCAGCTTAAGCAATATTTATTTCTACCAAATATGGAAGCAATATTCCGGACTCCTTCAAAATGATTATCATGATGATAAATTATAATAGCAATATCAAATGCGTCGTTGCCGTATTTAAAAATAGGTTTATAGTTGCCGAATTCACCAAAAATGAACAATTTAAATTTATGAGATTTGTAGATTTGATTCCAGTAATTTATGATTATGGGACCATAATAAGTTGCATCATATATTTCATTGTTGAATGGAATATAGCAGTTTTTCATCAAGGAGTGCACATCATATTTTAAATTGCTCGATTCTTCTTTTTGATATCTATAAAATTTTACTTGGTTCATACTTTTTAATTGGTAAATCAATGTCAGTTGTAGGGCATAGAATAGACAATAATTGTCCGAATTCTCAATTTTAATTAAGTTCTTTTGATTAAAGTTATGTTTGACCACATTTTTATTTTTGCCTTTTCCTTTAATAGTACGCTTTTTTTCCAATGAATTTTTATCCAAAACTGTGATAGTTACTGAGAAGGGCTCCCCCCAAAGAGACCCCTCTCCCTCCTTTCTTTTTGATTGAGCTACGAGTAGGAACCGGTTTAATATTGCATCAGTTGTATTTTCTGTAATCTCACGAATAGGAATCCATATATCTGGATCTAACAAAGAAGAGCTAATCATTGCTCCTAACTGATCGGGTTTAATTTTTTTTACTTTTGCTAACTTTAATTGCATCATCAACACAAGTCTGGAACACTTCAGACAGGAGGGATTCTGGATCATCCGGAATTGATTCGATTGAATATTTAGTTTTGCATTGCAGACATTTATATTTCTCATTAAAACTTATTTCATCCTCCAATAACTTTACATGGTTGTCAATTTCTTTTACAATCTCTAATTCCTCATCGGTATATTCATCAATACGTCGTTTTTTTGTAGGTGGTTGATCATCCATTGTGGTGGAATAAAATATGAAAATTAAATAAAAATTTGTAATTTTTATACAAGAATTAAGCCCCGCCCATTATATAGATTTATAGTTTTTGGCTTCTTGCCAAGTATTAGACTCCGCCCTTTTTGGCATCTTGCCAAATATTTAGACTCCGCCCAGAAAGGGCGTGGCTTGCTTGCTTATAAGTAAGCTGAAAATTTGTCAGTCAGTTATAAAAATGTTTAAAATTCCCTTTCTTTCTGAATCTTTCATCGGCAAATTTAAACGAAATCCGACCGATGATTTCGCAGATTTCTTAAATTATATTTTTACACCAATATTATTTGCCATTTGTGCTCTAATTATTTCAGCAAAGCAGTATCTCGGATCACCAATACAATGCCTTTTACCCGCAAATTTTAACCCTACATGGAACGATTATAGTAAGGAATACTGTTTTACTCAAAAAACCTATTCTCCTCCAACGAATATGGACGATATTATATATGGAATAAGACCGTACGACAATATTCATTATTACCCATGGCTACCACTAATTTTATTTAAGCAAGCCATCTATTTTTACTTTCCATGTTTAATCATTAAATATTTTTATTCGCGAACGGTTGATGTTTGTGACATTATAGAAAAATTCGATTCAATCCGAAGCCTTTCAAGTGGAAAAAGGAAAAAGGAAATTGCAAAAATTGTCAGTAAACTGAAGGAGGAAATCGAATTGGAAAATGAATTTAACTCGTTCTCCAGAATCGTGGCATTTCTGAATTTTACAGCCTTGCTGAAAAATGGCTTCATTTTCATAATTGTGAAATCAATATGCTTGTTCAACGTAATAATGCAACTATTATTTTTAACTCTATTGGTAGGAAAAATGAATTTATTCTGGGGCTATGATGTACTCATATCTTTATTGTATGATGAGAATAGCGGTTCAATTTTTCCTAGAATTACATTTTGCGACATGAAAATTACTTCCCTTGGAAATCCTCACAACCATACCTTCCAATGCTTGCTTACAATAAATATTTTAAACGAAAAAATTTTCATGTGTATTTACTTTTATTTAATATTTCTCTTATTCTTTAATATGTTTTATATTTTTAAAGTTGTAATTTCTTATCTCCTAATTAATCGACAAATTAATCTATCATTAGAAGGTCAAAATCCTTTAGAAATTGAAAAATTCAAAAAAGTATATAATTCTGATTACCGACTCATAACATATTTTATTCTCAATAATTTTGGAATACCTTTAACTCATCAATTCATTAATCAATTATTTGTTTTACATCAATCAAATGTTTAATTTTTATCATATTAAAGTTTAAAAAATAAAAATTTGATAATAATGAACGCATATTTTTTCGATTTTATATTAACTAATCATCAGATGATAAAATAGATAATAGAGAAGTTACAATTATTATAAAATTAGGCTAGAGAAGTTTCCATTTTTAGGGGTAATTTAATAGAATTAAGGATAAGAAGATAACTATTAATCAAAATTAACAATTTACCAACGTTCAAGAAACATATTTTTCCCCATTTCTTTAAATTTATCCGAGTCCGATTCGTCAGGGCAATGCATCTCACATAAATCCTTGCAATGAGGGCAAACGCGCAAAAGAACATTACATTTTGGTTCAGTATCATTAGCAATCTTTAAACCAGGCAATTCATTCCATGGGTTGCTAACAATTTCAAGTAACTCAATTGGGTAAAACTCTGTATTATTATGATTGTGGGAAACTACGCATTGCAGATAAGGGTCTCTCAGACGGATTCTATGGCGCGCAAAGTAATGTTGTACAATAGAACAGTTATATAACATTTTCAATTTTCCATATGCCTTGATATTATATGCACCGTTTTCAGTAATGCCAGCGAAACGAATTCTTGTTTTTTCCTTTTTACGATTTAGATAAGTTGTCTGAAGAAGGGCACCGGAAAAATGTCGGATAACTTTATTTCGATCTTCTGGATGGTCGAGATGAAATCGAATCGTTGAGACATTACACTTAAGTAGTTTGGCGATTTCGTTGACTAATAGAACAGCCATTTTTATCAATTGGAATATAAAATTTAGGTAAAAATATTGAGAATATTTATAGTGGTCTAAGCCACGCCTATCTTAAAAGCCACGCCTTAATTTTGTCATCTTGCCAAATATTTTGACTCCGCCCTTTTTTGGAAATTTGCCAAATTTTTGACCACGCCTTTTTTTTTTTGGAAAATTGCCAAATATCCAAGCTCCGCCTTTGACCACGCCCTCTTTTAGGTTTTATATAAGTTCTTCATTTTCTATTAATTCCTCATTATTATTTTGTTCCAAAATGTGTAAATCAATTAATAAGAATCAAAAAACTCCCTATAACCGAGAATTGAAAAAGAAGAAGAAGAAGAAAACATGTGCACAGGAAGCGAAGGATCAAGTAATGGATGACGTAAAGTCTAGCACTGAAGAAAGCGGAGAAGAAGAAGTCACGACTGAAACATCTGAGAAGCCAGCTGAGCCCCAAATCTGGAAGCTATGTAAACAAAAATATTTATTAATTTTTAAACTCTGCAAAGAATGCAGCGACCACTTATTCAATAATAAGAAGAAATTTTCTCGGGTCAACGATCGCCTCCAACTAGGAATAGGATTTTGCGATGAATGTATCAGAATCAATGCAGGAGTGACAGACTTAATAAGTCCAAAAAATAAATAATTCATTTTATTCATTTATTGTTATTTCCTTATCTCCATATAATAAATTTTAATTTGAATTATTTTAAATCTTATATGGTAGTGAATGAAGGAAAAATAATTTAAATTTTCCAAGAATTAAAGTGAAGACCTACCAAACCATCGGCTAAGGTCCTCGTGTTTGGGGTTCGCGAGTATCGCTGACTAAAAAGATCGGTCGCGTAACGTCCCCCAATTCTTGATTAATTTAAATCAGAAAAATTTTTAGAAAATTAGTTTAAAATTTTAAATTTTTATGAAGTATATATTATAGGGAATAGGACTATCATAGTGAGAACAATTAGTGAATAAGGGTAGATCGCCTTGGCTAATAGCCTTAATGATCCGGAAATGGATGCATTGCTCTATGGATCGGTCTTCCGAGAAGTAGAGTTTCTGCTTACATTTACTGTATTCAGTCCATACATTTCATAGAATGTTTGTTATCATAGTGAGGTAGATCGCCTTGGATTGACCAAAATGATCCGGAACTGGTAGGCCAAAAAAGAATCGGCGGGTGGGCTAGAGGGGGCCGAGGAATTTTGGTTACCTTTTCTGTATTTGAGAATTCGGTCTTAATTTCATATATGTTAAACTTAGTAAGAGAGGTTGATCACCCTAAAGATCCGGATTGCGAGCTAATGGCCGTCACAGGACGTGAGCTATGGCCCTTCCGCTTTTTAGAATGTTAAGCTATTTCATAAGGAACGGTAAATCGCCGTGACGTTACAGTCTAAATGATTATGGTATGGGGCCATTCCCTTAATCGCGAGAATACAATTATCGATAATTTGTATTTTTTAAAATTTTATTTCAACATTTTTGTAACAATATTTTTTACGAATAAATCTGAATTTTCGGATGAATTTAATAATTGTAAAAATCTTTCAAAGGGATAACCTAAAGACATAAAATAAATAAAAGTAATACAATAATGACCACAAACATTTGTATTTAGTGACTGATAAGGGTATCTATTCCTTCTTAAATTATTATATTGTTTTAAAAATTGTTTGATTTCTCCTGTTGGCTCGATCGAATAACTATCAAAATAGTTCACTTCTTTATTTTTTCCTTTGACGAAAACTGCAGTCCAATGAGAGCCGTCTTCATTCGATTTGTCTAGATTAAAGATGATAGCAGCGGGGTAATTTAGATCATTTTTCGACGGGGCTTGATCGCTTGGATAACAGCCCTGAAAATATCTTCTTGTTACTCTGTTGAAGTTCAATATTTTCGTGATTTGATCCGAGTCCAGAGAAGCCATTCTCTTTTTGTCGTTTCCACCACAGATATACCCAACGAATTTGCCAAGTTAGGAAAGTAACTATTACTGAAAAATATAGTACCAATAGGATATAGCAATATATTGTACTATATATCGATTTGTCGGAAATATCTTTACACAACGGAATTGTAGGGAATTGAATAAATTGAGGTGGTTCTTGTAGCATTTCTGCTGATTGATTGGTCTTATTTATATCCATTTTATTTTATAAAAATTAAAATAGTGAATAACAAAATTTTGTAAATATTAAAATAAAATAAATTGTAAATAATATATGGTGGAATTTAATTTTTAACATAAATAAATATGATGAGTAAACGGGTATTTATATATGGGATTTTATACTGTTATATCGGTGGAAATAGTCCTGTTTCGGTCTAGCATCAATAAAGCATCTACTTCTGCCATAGCAACGAGCACAACGCCCCCCTCGGGCACCTCTTGGTTAAAAGATAATTTTACTAGGCATGAACCCGGTTTAATCAAGTCGAAAGTGTCACCGCTGTCTTCTTTTGATGTAGTCAGATTAAATACAAAGATACACCAACCACTTCCATATGACTTATAGTCTATTCCATTGTTCTCTAATGATCCTGCATATCCAATAGCATCCATAGTGTCGTGGAATGCGCGTGCATATTTTTTATTTGGAAAATCCAGAGTATATGGCGCTTCTGGATGGTTTACTCCGTTTGCAATTACCGATATGCTCCTTAGGTGGAAAGGTTGAAAATTGAATGGACTTGTTTTCTGGTCTCCTACATAATCTTTGTTGCTCAGCAATGCTAAAGTCACTCTTCTCGGGATTTGATCAGTCCAAAGACAAGCATTATATTCTCTATGTCCCTCTCCTATGAACATTGATTTTATGGCCGTTTTTCTCATAGGATACCTTGCCGGTTTGAGCTCAAGTTTTTTATTGATATCATAGGCCAATGAGTCCACTAATTCCAACATTTTTACATATAATTTCAAGCCAGTGATTTCAAAATGATAAGTGTTATCGGTACCAGTAATTATGACAAAATTACTGTCGTTAGGAAGCAATTCCACGTCAATTTCGCACTGATTAACCAAATATTTGGGTTGATTAGCAAGATCAACATCTAATTTTGACATAAATTGTACTGTTTTACTTTGAGCAAATAGCTGTTTTCGATTTTCATATCCTGGTCCTGCTGTCTGTGAATCTCCATCTTTATAATAGCCTGCGACATTAAGATAGGAAGTTTTTGTTGTTGCTGGATAGGTTAATTCGTAGTCAAAAATACTTTTGTAGGCCATCAGAGAATTCCCTTCAAACACCTGTGTTCCGTTAATAGAAATTCTACAATTTTTCCATATTGAATGTCCAATTAGTTGGCATACAGAAACGTCTTCATTAGCAGGTACATTAATCAGAAGTCCTTCGGCATTCCTTTTCTTTATTCTACATTCCATAAGTAGGTAACATTTGGATAGATCAATGTAATTTGTGCTTGCATGAATTTTAAAATGATATGGAATATCGGTGAGAGGGTTAAGTGTTAAATATTCACGGAATGAAGAAGAACTAACGGTAACATTTGTACTAGGGATATCGAAAATCGAGAGAGCATTGGTGATGGCATTTGGGGAATCTTTGTCGATTTTATGAAAGGTCGTCATTTTATTTAATTAATAAAGACCGAAATTATCTATCCTTTTTCTCTTTTTTAGTATTTTTAAATTAGGAAGTGGTTTAACAACCTTTCTTCCAATAATAGTTTGATGAATGGGTATTTCAATATGTTTTCTTCGCCTTTTTATAGTCCCCGATCCAATCTGTTTTCGACCCTTTTCAAGAATAGTATCAATTCCTTTTTTTCCCTCTTCTATAATGGCTTCTTTGACATTCCCTCCTTCTGCTATTTTATCCAGTATTCTCTCTCCAGTCGAGAGTGCTTCTTTTCCAACAGACGTGCCTGCTCTCCTGATTACAGGTAAAATATAACGCCAAATTCCGCGAAGAATATCTCCAATTCCGGCACCGTTTTGTCTGGTAAAGCCATAGCCTCTTTGGTAAGGGTTTATTCCCCGATAGTATGTATATGGTTCTTTTAGAATATCATCTTCATCATTTAATCCTCCCCCTATTTGAAATACATGATCATCATATGATACGGTTCTTGTGTCAAATGGAATATGCATTTTTGAAATTTTTATCAAATAGGAAAAATTTTTAACAATATTATGATAATATCAAATTAAAATGAATTACAAATTTATAACTTTCTTAAATACTAAAGTCACTAGCACAGTCCCATAATCAAAGGGTATATATCTTCCATTCAACCACTTCAATTCGATCTCTATTTCATTTATTTGACGCGGCAGGACAGGAATAAACATAGGCTGGTCATACACTCGTTCAACATAGCCTCCGACTTGATTTTCAACAGCTACTATCCTGAGTAGTGAGCTTAGGGAATTTCCTAGAATTACGCTCCTCGTCAGACCATTAGCGTAAACAGCAAAGCTTGAGTAGCCACTTTGTAAATCGACAGTATATTTTCCTATTTCTCCATTTTCTATATAATAACGTGTTTCATCTTTAAACCCAGCAACATAAGCAATTTGTTCTGAAAGAGTGATGTGGCTTACTTCAGGATTATTAAATTTAATTTGATAACGATCAATATTCTTAATATATTCAAATTCGACTTCAGGAATCCCATCTAAAGGAATAAGTCTCTGCCGTACAATTTCGAGTAGTCCTTTTGGTTCTGTTTCTTGGGTATTCTCTTCTTCCGTATCCCCTGCGAGCCTCTCTTTTACTTGTTGAATTTTGTTGAATTAGGCCACCCGTTTCTTTAGGAATTTTCTCTTCTTCCGTATCCTCAGCAAGCCTTTCTTTTACTTGTTGAATTAGGCCACCCGTTTCTTTAGGAATTTTCTCTTCTTCCGTATCCTCAGCAAGCCTTTCTTTTACTTGTTGAATTCCGCCTGTCTCTTTAGGAATTTTCTCTTCTTCCGTATCCTCAGCAAGCCTTTCTTTTACTTGTTGAATTAGGCCACCCGTTTCTTGAGAGCTTTGCTCACTTACTTCTTCATTCTTCTTTAATTTATCGCGGACTTGCTGTAATAAACCCCCTGTCAATGCTTGAGATTCAGGTAGGGATCGTTCATCTCTAATTTTAGCTTCATATTCTAATGCGTTAAACCTGTGTCTTCTGTACTCGGCGATTTTTCTTAAATCTTCAATTTGTTTTTTCAAATTATCCTTTTCTTCCGGTATTACAGCAGCCAATAATGTTTCTCTCTTTACCCGGATTTCTTTATATGTATCTTGCAAAATTTTAAATTGTTTTCCTATCGCCGGCCAATAATCAGGATTTTTCTGGAAAAAATCATTTACGAATTCTGAATTCTTTTCATTATTTTGCTTTTGATAATCATCATATGGCCTATTCAAATCCTTTTGGATTATAGCTTTCGAAATTATTCTCAAATTTTTCTCAAGAAGCTTAATTCGTTGTCTGATAATTTTTGTCTCATTATCCAATTCCTTTATTCTTTCCAAACTTTTTGCTTCCTTATAAAGTTGAACTTTTTGTTGAAGCTCTTCAACCATGGATATGTATCTGAGTCTTTCCTCTGTAATTTTTTCATTATATCTTTCGGGCTCAGGATAGACGCGGAAAAATTCTTCAGCAATTTGATTTTCAATTCTTTTATTCTCTTCATCTTTGTCCTTTGCAGCCTTCTCTAACAAATTTATTCTCTGTAGCATTGAATCTGATGTAGCGTTGAGAGCTTCAATTTCGTCTAATAATTTTTTATGCTTATTCCTATCGGTTTCATTATTGCTCTCCTTTATTTTATTTTTAATTGTATTTTCCAAGGTTTCGAAAACTTTTCTTTCTTCTCGAATAGGTGTCCAATAATCTTCGCGATGATCGATAAAAAAAGTATTGATCCAGTCATTCTCATTTCCAGATGTAGCTTCCCTTCGGACTCTCTTTTCCTCTTCATCTTTTAATTGTATAAATCTTCGTTTTCGATTTTGTAAATTTTTATGGGATAAAAATGATTGGTTCAAAAGAGCATATTTCAAATATTCACTTAAACCTTCAGGGGTTTGTTGGGATGTTTTAGGAATATTCACGCTACGAAAAGTTCCATTTTTGTAATATATTTGTATCCATTGTTGTTCATTAGTCCCTATGGTGGAAGCCCATGATTGAGGGTATTGAATACTGTAGAGACCACATACCCAATTTCCTCCTTGAAATTCAATCGGTCTGGGGAGGTGTACTCGATATTTATTTGGTTTATTATCAGGGTAATCAGGGACATCGCTTGGCAAAACAACAAAATAATAATTGCTTGTAGAAGTCATTATTAAATAGTAATGAAAAAACTTTAATATTGAGACTTTATATACACATTAGGATTACTCTCCATCTTTACAAATTTCTCCATTATATTCTTTAAGCTCTTCTATAGGAGCATGGTTATGTGTATTCATTAATTTAATTCTATTTTCATTCCATCTGTCAATTATTAGGTAAGCCTGACAATTAAGTTCATCTGCTTTTTCACACGGCCACTTTTCATATTGATTGGTTATGGGGGCATTCCTTGGATTATGAATCAAACAGTAGTAATTAAATTTATAGCCCTTATGGAGATAAATTTTATTTTTATAATATTTAATTCGATTTACATCGTTTTTTGAAAACATTGTTATCATATTTATATTTTTAAAAAATGAACATGAATACTTATATACTAATCTACTAATCGGTAGGGGCAATATCGGATTCGTCAATCCATTCAGGGTTAGGGTAATCATAAAATTTAACAAAATATTTCTTTCTTCCATTCACTTTCTTCGTTCTAATTACTTCCTCTATTCTATAGGTCGTAGATTCATCCTTTCGCACCTTTTGGAGGTCTGGCTCATAAAAGTATCCTTTGAACAATTCTCCCTGTTGGTCGCGTACTTTGTATCGAGGCGGATTCTGATTCTTTACTTGCTCAATTTGTAAAATTTCGTCACTCCATGAAGGAAAATATCCCTTATGGAATACTCCTTTATTTTTACTCATTCTCACAAAATCATCTTTTTTAAATTTAGGCGGTTTTTTTATTTGCGGTTCAATTAAATCTTCTCTTGGTCCATATAGTTTTTCCCATACTTCTTTAGCATTATTGAAATTAACCTCAGACGGTTTCATTCCATGTGTTCGACTTTTAGAATTATTGATCGCATTAATTATTTTTGACAAGGCCGGTACCCATTCAACTGTTTGTTTTTGGGACATGTAACGGTAAAGTCTTTGTTTTACATTTCGTATGGCTCTTTCGGCTAATGATGCTTTGACCGTTGAAGAATTTGGAGTGAATTTTTGAATATCGTTTTCTTTAAAAAAAGTTTTCAGATCTGAATTTGTAAATTCTTTTCCTTTATCAGAAAATAATCTGTGTGGCTTCATAGGCATGAGTTCAAATAAATTTTTGAAAGCCACAAGCATATCCTTTGCATTTTTGTTTTTCACTGGAACACCGAAAACTTGCTTACTTAAAACATCTATGGCTATTAAAGCATAATTTATTCCGTTATTCTCTTTTGATAACTTCTGCAAATCGGCTAGGTCAACTTGGACATCTGTCATATATCCAGAGGGAATAGTTTTCTGTCGGGGGAAGTTCACCCGTCTTGGACGATGAATTGTATACGTTCGACTTCCTTCCAACCATTCTTTTATTTCTTTCTTCTTAATATTCGGTATTTCTTTTTTAGCTTCGATCCATAACTGATCCACACTTGTCCCTTGGAGGCACTTTGGAAAGCCTCGCCGTTACAGGTGAACCTGTTATTACAGGAATTCGTAGACAGCGCATTTTTTGCGACACATGTATGACCAATGCCCGTCTTCAAACAGCCAAACGTTATTTGGAACTAGATTTGAATATCAACCAAATTAATCTACTCGAATTCATTTTCTTTCAATTCAGTTGGGAGGAAGGTAAATACGGTAAACCATTATTAGTTATGGATGTTTTCCCCCTTCCTGATGATGTGTTTTGGTGCGACGATTGCTATATTGAATGCTTTCATGAATACCCTTTTTTTGAGATTGAAGATCAACGACTCGTTTTTTACTATCGATATTGCGGTTCCTGCTCCCAACAAATAAGAGGAATACAATAGAAAAATATATAATCGATAAAATGATAATTTGAATTTATTTTATTTAGTCTTTTCACACCTTTTTTCACTATCAATTATTCCAATAAATTTATTAAAAAGTTCTCTCAAAATATCGTAGATTATCCACAAATATGGTAGACAATTTTGTACTACAAAAAGACGGCAGCTATTGCATGGAAGTGGAAAAAAGTGGAGGAATGCTCACCAAAAAGGTCGGAAATAAAAATAATAAGAATATTTTAGATTTTTAGGGAGATCGGCGCAAGGCACCGGCGGTGTTTTCTTGGAACTTTTCAATAAACGAGAGGAAATTACCGAAGAACAAAAGGTTTAAAATATATTTAGGGCAATTTATCGGAAAAAATGACGAAAAGATTAGACTTGTTATGTTAACAGTTTTGGCCTAAACACCCTAGCCCTAAAGCACCCAATCGATAGATCTTATCAAAGGGTGTCCATTGATATATTATTTGTCATGGTTTGGTCAAAATGAAATGGTTTTAAACCGTTTGAACCATCTTTCGATTTTTGACGGAAACTAGTTTAAAATTGACCAAACCTTAACCAAATCAGTCAAATGATGCTTTTCATCGAGATTTATCAATTAGGTATAAGGTTTGGTGGTCTAGGACAAACCGTTAAACCATTAAAACCGTTTCGATACTTTTAATATTTTTTCCAGCATTTAAAATATTCTTTTTTAAATATATAATTTTAATATATCCAATAATAATATTTAAAAAATAATTTTAACAGAAAACTGAACTGGCTCCTTGCCACCGGTTCGAGGGATTCACAACAACCAGTGAAATTATGGGATGCAAGGACTGGCCGTTGTTTGGTAACACTGTGAGTTTTTTACATTTAATCAATAAAAATGTTAAATTTATTTAGCCATGATCACAAAAATTCGGTTATGGCAGTTCAATGGAACAAAAACGGAAATTGGCTTATGACCGGTTCCAGAGATCATGTCATAAAATTATACGATGCTCGAATGATGCGAGAAATGCAATCATTCCGAGGCCACAAAAAAAGTAGTCAACGGTGAGTATTTTTAATTGAAAAGTTGAAACTATTTTCATTGTTAAGCATTGGCTTGGCATCCAATTCATGAGGTTCTTTTTGTGAGTGGCGGCTGCGATGGATCATTGGGCTATTGGCTGGTCCATAATTACAAGGAATTGGCCTTTCTTGAGCAAGCACACGATTTGGCAATATGGACATTGGAATGGCATCCACTTGGACATATTTTGGCCACAGGTTTTTTTAATTCAAGTAAAAATAAAATACAAACATATTTAAAGGATCCAACGACAATAATACAAAATTTTGGTCAAGGAATAGGCCCGGTGATACACAAGAGGATGTTTTTGGGATGACATCAATTGGCGATGTTCTAACATCCACATCCCTTTCAACCGCGGTGGAAGAGGACCGGGAAACAATTGCGGAGGAATCATTTGTTCCAATTATACCAGGTTTTGTTGTATATTTTCCAATAATTCTATTCAATTAATGGATTTTTTCAAGGAATGGAAATTGATGAATCGATGAGAAAAGAAATGAACCGAGATTTGGCCACAATTCCCCCCATTATTGTCATCACTCCCAGAGCTTGGCCAAACGAGTAATTTAAATGAACAAGGACAGCAGAGAAGACGACAAATCCACGGTGGTCGGCAACAATCGAAACGGAATCAGAGGTAATTTGAAAGAATGTGGATGGGGATGGGTAAGAAATAAATACCGAAAATATTAAATATTATTAAAAATTCAGTTGCACGGCCTGGCGGTGGGACAGATTTCATTTGAGGATTACGGCCCGGGCCCAGATGAAGGAGGAGGAATGGGACTGGATTACCGCCACAATCATAATCCACCGATGGATGGAATGTTTAATAGAGGCGCCGGTGTATTTTATCCACAGCAGCAAAGTCTCAATTCACAACAAAACATGAACAGATTTCCCCCACCAACACGATACTTTTGAAAACCAATTTTTTATCATCATATATTGAACATTGTGTTATAAATAAATTCGTTTTTAAATATTCATCAACTTTCAATTTCCTCGGCACATTAATGTGGTTTTCTTTAGCAGCGCTTGGGAATATTCTTGTATAAGGGAATGGTTGGTCAAATAGGTTTGAATCGATTTGCACATGTTCAAGGTCCTCCGCTTTTGTGAATATTTCCTCACCATCAACCAAAGCCATTTTCTCGGTTAAATCCGCAAATGACTAAATTTATTCAATATAAATTATTCAATAATTCAATTTGCAACCTTGAAAGTCCTCGGTTCATATAATGCCAAATTTGCCAACATTTTCTTATCAAGTAAAATGTGACATTTGTTCAACATGTTTTTGAAAATGTTGTAATCCGCATTGTGTTCTTCTAATGTTGATTTTAATCATTCCTCCGCGAACTAAATAAAATTTCACTTTTTATTTATGGCATTTTTAAACCTACATAACGTTCCATTTTTGAAGCATCCTTTCTTTGCAGACCACCTTGAAAGTACTCGATTTATATATATTGTCAAATTTGCTAAACCTTGGTCACTGGGTTGGATTGGTTTGGCCAATTCGATGGGAACGATCCATTGCCTGCAAATCCACTTATGGATTCCAATCCGAATCATAATTATGACCTAAAAATTATGTGAAATTTAAGGAAAATGATTAAATTATTTTACAATGTCGGCCGTTGCCTAATTGATGCCCAAACCACCGGCACGGGTTGTAAGCATGAAAATGAACCTTGAAATTATGGGAAAATTAATTAAAATTTTGGAAAATAAAAGAAATTTTTTATTTTGACTAAAAATTGGTATTTTAAGGCTATTTAATTTGATCAAATCTTGTTCCAATTCTCTCATTTAGTGTTGGATAATTTTAATTTAATTACTTTTTCTAGTATTAATTAGACAACGATTTTAGAACATTTAAAACAAACTTTTCACTGCCAGATCTGTTGTATTCATCAATGGATTTTTGACGTTCATCGTGCGGAGTGCTCCCATCCAATCGACAATATTCATATTGACGCCTTTTAAATTTGAATTAATGCATCAAAAATGAGTAAAAAGCCCAAAAACATACCACCAAAAATAATCCTCAAGAATGTCCAACATTCGGGACATTGACGAGAAAATGAGCACTCTGGACCATAAAAATAATTTTAAACATTTATTTTTGATAATTTGATGTTAACCTTGTACTTTGAGTTTGTCCATGAAAAGCATTTTGCCTCAATTGTCGATCAAATGTTTGTCCGTGGTGAATGGAGGGCCCGGTTCGGCGACATCAAACAAATATAGATGATTGATGCTATTTTAAAGGGAATGGATTTATTAATATTTTGATTGTTGCTTATTATTAAGGGAAAGTATTGAAAATGTCAAAACAATTATGAGTTTTGAGAGTTTGTTCTAAATTCATAAACGAATGACTTGGCCCGAATTTTTAAGAGTTTTAGATTTCAATTTTCAAAAAATTCAAATTTAATATTTTTATCTTAAATACCTTGATGCACATGTATTGTTCCAGCATTGTTTGCCTAACTCACCAAATGAATGAAATGTCCTGTTAATTAATGAAATAAATTTTTAACAATTTTTAATCAACAGAAAAATTGAATCAATTAACGGGGAATATTATCATCATCATCAAAAAACAATTTTTTTGATAGGGTAGGCTAAATATCTTTGGTTAAAATGATTTCCTTCCAATCTTTGATTCAAGGGCGTCCACCGCGTACCAAGTAGAAGTAATCGTTTTGACAATAAGTTTCCAATGTATTGACGTGGTCCTCGAGTTGATTGATCCTATCTGCATCATTTTCGATCTTGAAGTGCATCTCAGACATTTGGTCTCTGATATCTCGTATATCAGAAAAGTCATTTTGCAATTGTTGATCCGCTTCCTCGGTCCATTGTTGGTATTCAGAGATTGTTCTGAAGTCGTTTTGTTGCACCTCCTCCATTGTTCGCATTCTATCATCAAAGTATTGAATTTGCTGTTTAAAAAAATTATTATTTTCAGATAATCAGAATTTACCTTTTCAAGTGCAGACATTTGTTGGGCATGCAATTTATTGACATTGTCAATTTGATCCTCCAGCCGGTCGATATCCTTTGTGAAAATATTATTTTGGTTTGTTAAAAAAATGGCTACCTTTTTAAACTTTTCCATGTCATTCTGTAATTGTAGATTTTGCTCGATTTCTGTTTGGAGCAGCTCAACTATACGGTTGTTTGAAGTAATTAATTCTGCATTAATTTTCCGTAATTCAGAATTTTGATCGACTTCGCTGTTTAACTGATCCATTATGTAGTTGTTCGATGAAATTAATTCGGTTATAATTTGGAAAGTATTTGTTAGCTTTTTAAGGATGAAGACAGTATCGTCTTTCGTAATAGAATCGGTTTCAATAGGAGTTGGGGATGATGGCGATTGCATTTTGAGATTTACTCAAACTGAGCTAATTCTATTATCTTCAAAGCATTTTTATCCCCGGCCGGAAAATCCCCTGAAGGGTGCCGGGGATGGGGGCAAGGTTAATAAATTACGAAAGGGGCGGAAACCAGGGGCGGAAAATGAAAATTGGCAACAAATTCACATGCATGTGAAGAGGCTCTGATGGAAATGGACAAATTGGAACAAATTTACTAAAAGAGAAGAAGCAACATTAGCTCCCCGGCAGTCAATTCCCATTCTATGATCAGAGGTATGGGTGCCGAGGAGCTAATAAATCAAGGCATAAATGCTCAGTGGATTTCTTTGAAGCTTATTTAATTTAGCCGACAATTGGTAATAGCCCAAAAATTGAAATGAACATATTCACAGGGAATTGAATTTAGCCAACTATTGGCAATGGCCCAAGAATTGAATTGAACATTAAAATTCACGTGAAATTAAATTTAGCCATTGGTAATATCCGAAGAATTGGCAATGCTTCTTGAGTCATGAAAATTTCAAAATACTTTTATTTAAAGAAATATCAAATAAATATCAATCAAAGAAAGAATTTGATTCCGTCAAAATTAAAATAGATTTTTTCTTTCGAAAGCAATTTGGCCATTCGATCACGTAATAAAGGAAGAACCTGAATTGGGAAATTGATTATGAGTCATGAAAAGGTCTATTGAAAATATTAAATAAATTATTTGCTTAAATCATAATATAAAGGAAATTGATAATTTTTAAAAGATTCCATATTTAAATTGTATCAAAATTTATCCGTATAATCATCATTGTTGAATGGAAAATAAATAGTCAAATAAGGGGTATACAAAAATGCAAAGAATGAATCAAATAAATGATCAAACATTAGGGAAAGATTTGAGTTTGATGGCAAAATAACAAAATGTCCGGGTTTATAAAATCATTGTTTGGGAATACAAAATATGGAATAAATAAATATTGGAGGGGGCATTTTTGTTGAGTGAGATTATATTCATCCGCCATCGTCCATTCCGCGCAAAAACAAATTAGAAAGCCATTCTCCAATCAAGCCTCCATGGCCCGGCCTACCAGACGCAGAGCCAAAAAATTAATTGCCCAAGAGCAGTGAAAAAAATCAACAAAAGCAAAATGGGGGTGGCATATTCCAATTTGAAGCGTTTGTTGCGGCGGGTGGCATTGCCATTGTTGGCTGGCTCAACCTAAGTTTACAAGTTATTTTTTAATTTAAATTATTAAATACTTCCTCGAGATGGCGTGGGTTGATGCGAGTTTTTTTGTTGTCGCGGGCGGTACAGTCATACCCATCTTCATCGTTTCGGACGGCCAATTGGAGTTGTGGTTGAACCAAAAATGGATTGAGTTGATTTGGACGAAAATCGACCTCCTTTAATTATATTTTTTTATTTAATACTATTTAATGAAAATTAACCTCCACTTCCTCCTCCCAAATGTTGTTGATTTGCTGATTAAAATTCATTTTTTGTTGTTGGAATCGAATAAAATAGTCAAATTTTAAAATTGCACAAATTGCGAGTCAATATCTAAAAAAGAATTAATTTTAATTTGATTAAAAATTATATTAATTTATTGGAAAATCTCTTTTTAATTAATTTTTAATGGCTGCCGTTTTTTTCTTATAATTCTCTTTTTTCTTTTTCTTCATAATATCTTTTCGTGTCAAAAATAATTTTTAATTTATTTTATTTTATGCCAAAAAATTATTTTTAAATTTAATTTATTTTTATTGTCAATAAATGTCGGGATTCATTAAAAATGCCAAGAATCCTGGAGCCGTGAAATAATACTGAATCTATTACTACTGCGGAATTATGTTGGGGCAAATAGGCGGAATTAAATTGGGGCAAATAGGCGGAATTATGTTGGGGCAAATAGGCGGAATTATGTTGGGGCAAACAGGCGGAATTATGTTGGGGGCAAACAGGCGGAATTATGTTGGGGGCAAACAGGCGGAATTATGTTGGGGCAAACAGGCGGAATTATGTTGGGGCAAATAGGCGGAATTATGTTGGGGGCACACAGGTGGAATTAAATTGGGGCAAATAGGCGGAATTAAATTGGGGCAAATAGGTGGAATTAAATTGGGGCAAATAGGCGGAATTATGTTGGGGGCAAATAGGCGGAATTATGTTGGGGCAAATAGGCGGAATTAAATTGGGGCAAATAGGCGGAATTATGTTGGGGCAAATAGGCGGAATTATGTTGGGGCAAACAGGCGGAATTATGTTGGGGGCAAACAGGCGGAATTATGTTGGGGCAAACAGGCGGAATTATGTTGGGGCAAATAGGCGGAATTATGTTGGGGCAAATAGGCGGAATTATTTTGGGGCAAATAGGCGGAATTATTTTGGGGCAAATAGGCGGAATTATTTTGGGGCAAATAGGCGGAATTATTTTGGGGCAAATAGGCGGAATTATGTTGGGGCAAATAGGCGGAATTATTTTGGGGCAAATAGGCGGAATTATGTTGGGGCAAATAGGCGGAATTATTTTGGGGCAAATAGGCGGAATTATTTTGGGGCAAATAGGCGGAATTATTTTGGGGCAAATAGGCGGAATTATTTTGGGGCAAATAGGCGGAATTATGTTGGGGCAAATAGGTGGAATTATGTTGGGGCAAATAGGCGGAATTATGTTGGGGCAAATAGGCGGAATTATTTTGGGGCAAATAGGCGGAATTATTTTGGGGCAAATAGGCGGAATTATGTTGGGGCAAATAGGTGGAATTATGTTGGGGCAAATAGGCGGAATTATTTTGGGGCAAATAGGCGGAATTATGTTGGGGCAAATAGGCGGAATTATTTTGGGGCAAATAGGCGGAATTATGTTGGGGCAAATAGGCGGAATTATGTTGGGGCAAACAGGCGGAATTATGTTGGGGCAAACAGGCGGAATTATGTTGGGGCAAATAGGCGGAATTATGTTGGGGCAAATAGGCGGAATTATGTTGGGGCAAATAGGCGGAATTATTTTGGGGCAAATAGGCGGAATTATGTTGGGGCAAATAGGCGGAATTATTTTGGGGCAAATAGGCGGAATTATTTTGGGGCAAATAGGCGGAATTATGTTGGGGCAAATAGGCGGAATTATTTTGGGGCAAATAGGCGGAATTATGTTGGGGCAAATAGGCGGAATTATTTTGGGGCAAATAGGCGGAATTATGTTGGGGCAAATAGGCGGAATTATTTTGGGGCAAATAGGCGGAATTATTTTGGGGCAAATAGGCGGAATTATTTTGGGGCAAATAGGCGGAATTATTTTGGGGCAAATAGGCGGAATTATTTTGGGGCAAATAGGTGGAATTATTAAACAAACCTAAATAATTTGATTAATGAATTAATTTTCAGTTGCTCTTGGATTTTGTCGCCAAAAACAATTGCAAAAGCCTGGGCTCCTTTGGATCATCAATATCAATAGCAGTTCTGGCTCAATGGAAATGTGCATTGCAAAAAAAATTCGTCAAAATAAATTAACAATTCTGGTCAAAAAGGAATTCAATGCATTTGGAAAGGATGTTCGTGCCGATGCTTCGGCATACTCTGGCCTTCGAAATATTTTTCGTCAACATTATTACTCAAATTTTTATGATTCACATGTTATTCTTTTGGGCAATAATCCAATTGAGAATTTGGTATTGCAAATTCAGGTGAGCATTTTTATTTACATTTTATTAAATATTTTCAACTTCATCAGAAAGACTTTCACACCAAAATCCAAATCCACTCAGGATTGGATGCAAAATCATTATGCATTGATGGCTGTCTTTATTATGCAGAAAATGGTGACCCTAAAAATGAGGCAAGTTTTTGATTAATGTTAGTTAAATTTACAACATAAAATTAATTCCATTTTGCTTTGAAAATTCTCTAATGAATATATTAACAATATTTGTTTTAATTTAAGAATTCGCCCATCCAAATTGTTGAACTTCTCCGCCATCCAATTTATTGTCATTATTTGAATTGGAAGGCCAAGACCCTGCCAAAAATGCTGTTCCCTAAATTAAGCCAATATCCCTGCAAGAAGAGCATTAAATTTAGTGTTTTTGATGGTCTCCAAATGAAGGTTATATATTATTTAATTAATTAATTTTGGATAATATCAACAAAATTGTCTAAAATCCATTATTAATTTTTTAATTTGTTAAATACAACTGAGAATATTAATTTATAATTTTAGTTCAAAGAAGACATGAATTGTGCCCTCGAAAAATTGGACGGCTACTATACAGAAGATGTGTGTGTTTCATTGCGCAACAATAATGCTTGCACTTTCGACGGTAATAAAACTTTTCTGCATCTTCGCCTTGAAATTGATGCAAATGGGGTTTGTTTAATTTTTATTATTAATTAACATATTATTTTTAAAATTCAGATTTTCCATATTTCGAGCGAGGAATCTGGCCGTCAAGCATATATTGTTGATCCATCTTCCTCTCATGTCTGAATGCTATTAAATGAGATGATTTCAATAAGGAAAGAAGGATAAAATATTGAAAGAAATTCGATTTAATTTTGTTTTACAATATATGGCATGTTGGCATCCTTTATTCTAAATTTGAAATTTCACAACATTTATAACAAGTTCTCGTCATTCCTTCTTTTATTATAAAAACAACAATATTTGAATAAATTTGCAATACACATTTTCATCAATTTATTTTGATAATTGGATATTAAAATCCTGAAATATCTCATTTTTAATATTTTTCTTATAATTTATTTTAAATATTTTACAGGAATTATTGACTCCGCTTCACTTTCTACTTTAGAAATTTTGACAACTTTCAAACTAAAAATTCAATGGCTTTAAAATTATCAGAATGGGTTGGAATTGATCTGGGCACTACAAACACAGTGGCAGCAATTTATAAGGGTGATGACCAACACTCAGGCAATGTCGAAGTGCTTTATGTAGTTGAATGTGGGTTATTTAATGATAATAATTTTAAATTCTAGTGCAATTTGTGCATCCAAATGCGCTTTATACGTCCGTTGGCGCTTTATGCGTCCAATCAAAATTTTTTAAAATTATCTAATATACCCTGGAGCCCGGACCTATATCCCATGCCCCGAAAAATCAAACCTAGCATACCCTAAAACCCATACTGAGCCCTAATTTAACCTCCTATAGCCCTAGATCTCATGCCCCGAGCCCTAAAATTTATAATGGCTTAATCATTGGACACATGATTGATTGATTGGAAGCATAAAGCAGAAAGCACCATTGGACGCACAAATTGCACTATAACCAATCTTACTATTTATTTATATTTTAGCCGGCGGAACTCTGACTGATTCATGTGTTTTCTATGATCAGGATAGTGATGTTGTGTTGGTTGGAAAGCAGGCAGCAAACGAAAAGGCCAATAATCCCGAAAACACCATTTGCGGTAAGAAATCAATACATTATTATTGTGATTTGTTTCATAATTTTTTTTAAATTTCAGATTCGAAGCGTATCATGGGACTGGCATTTTCAACGGAGTCAATCAACGAATTCCAGGACAAAATGAAGCAGTTCAAGATAGTGAATTCTGATGGCTATGCCGCATTCGAATTTCGTCATTCCGGCCAAACTATTCGCCAAACTCCAATCGACATTGCTGCCAAAGTGCTCGAAAAAATCCGTGAAACTGCTGATGAATGGGCTAATGGAGCGAAGAAATACAACAAAGCAGTCATTACCGTTCCTCTCAAATTCGGTCAAGAACAATTGGTCGGGACAATTCATGCAGCAAAAATGGCAGGGTTTTCGGAAGTCCATTTGGTCAAAGAGCCAAATGCTGGTGAGCAAAAAATATTTGATTATTAAATTTAAATTTTTTGATTTCAGCCGCATTATTCTATGGTTTCAAACATCAGCGTCTGGATGGCTATACAATGTTGGTATTCGATTTTGGTGGAGGCACATTGGACATATCCATACTCAAAGTGCAAAAAAGTGAATTCGAAGTATTGGCCACTCGCGGGAAAAAATGGTTGGGCGGACGAGACTTGGATGAACAAATCCGAAAGGAAATGGTGAAGCGGATCAAGGCTCAATTCGATTATGATTGCACTAATTGCAAAGAATGTGTTCCAAAATGTGATCCTCAGGAGTGCCGCCGAGTCAAACGGGATATGCAAGTTCTGCTTGAACGATGTGAACGTTTGAAAATTAATTTATCAACACAAATGAAATCCAGGTAGATAAAAATATTTTAATTATGTTTTAATTAAATTAAATATTTTATCAATTGTAATTTGTAAATGTGTTTCGATTGTAAAATGTGTCTTGGATTGTAATTTGTTTTTCGATTGTAATTGTGTTTTCGATTGTAAATGTGTTTTCGATTGTAATTGTGTTTTCTATTGTAAATGTGTTTTCGATTGTGAATGTGTTTTCGATTCTAAATGTTTTTTCGATTGTAATTGTTTTCGATTATAAATATGTTTTCGATTGTAATTGTGTTTTCTATTGTAATTGTGTTTTCTATTGTAATTGTGTTTTCGATTGTAATAGTGTTTTCGATTGTAATAGTGTTTCTGATTGTAAATGTGTTTTCGATTGTTAATCTGTTTTGGATTGTAATTGTGTTTTCGATTGTAAATGTGTTTTCGATTGTAATTTTGTTTTCGATTGTAAATGTGTTTTCGATTGTTAATCTGTTTTGGATTGTAATAGTGTTTTCGATTGTAATAGTGTTTCTGATTGTAAATGTGTTTTCGATTGTTAATCTGTTTTGGATTGTAATTGTGTTTTCGATTGTAAATGTGTTTTCGATTGTAATTTTGTTTTCGATTGTAAATGTGTTTTCGATTGTTAATCTGTTTTGGATTGTAATTGTGTTTTCGATTGTAAATGTGTTTTCGATTGTAATTTTGTTTTCGATTGTAAATGTGTTTTCGATTGTGAATGTGTTTTCGATTGTTAATCTGTTTTGGATTGTAATTGTTTTCGATTATAAAAATGTTTTCGATTGTAATTGTGTTTTCTATTGTAATTGTGTTTTCTATTGTAATTATGTTTTCGATTGTAATAGTGTTTTCGATTGTAAATGTGTTTTCGATTGTTAATCTGTTTTGGATTGTAATTGTGTTTTCGATTGTAAATGTGTTTTCGATTGTAATTTTGTTTTCGATTGTAAATGTGTTTTCGATTGTGAATGTGTTTTCGATTCTAAATGTTTTTTGATTGTAAATGTGTTTTCGATTGTAATTTGTAAATTTGTTTTGTATTGTAATTGTTTTTTCGATTGTAAATGTGTTCTCAATTGTAAATGTGTTTTCGATTGTAAATGTGTTTTGGATTGTAATTGTTTTTTCGATTGTAATTGTAATTGTAATTGTCTGTGTTTTCGATTGTAAATGTGTTCTCAATTGTAAATGTGTTTTCGATTGTAAATGTGTTTTGGATTGTAATTGTTTTTTCGATTGTAATTGTAATTGTCTGTGTTTTTGATTGTAAATGTGTTTTGTCTTTTGTTTGATATTTTAATTTCTAAAAAATATTTTGTCAAAGATTTTTCAATAATTTTATTGATTCATTTAAGCATTTCACTCGATTTCATCGGCATTCGAGGCCAAGTCCATCTGACCCGTGAAGAATATGAGGAGTTGGTGAAGGTTGAATTAAATGAAGTAATTGAAACGGTCAATGATACACTTGACTTCGCTGGATTGAGACCCGAACAATTTCAAGAATTACAAATGACTGGCGGTTCTTCGTGCACACCGATTCTTCTGGATATGCTAGAGGAAACTGGTTTTGCTCGAGACAAAATCAAACGTCTGGAACCGATGCATGCCGTTGCAAAAGGAGCAGCCATTGTTGGAGCTCAGTTGGATGAACAATTTAAGGTGAGCCAGGGACGGAATTTTCACTCTAAAACTATATGAAGTTTTTAATTAATTTGAAAAATACAGAAGAGAACTCTAAGAAAATTAACCTAATTTCCTCAAATTTCAGGCTCAATTACCCTCAATGAATCTGGTTGAGATTTGTCATTTGTCCATTGGCAACCAAACCGAAGGTGATTTGTTCGTTCCGATGATTCAACGGGGCACCAAAATCCCTTGCTCCAAAGAAGAATGGTTTTATACCGTTGAAAATGATCAAAAGACAATGCGTTTTGATGTAATGAGAAATAAATAATTTACCATTTAAATTTTATTATCAAATTTAGATTTATGAAGGAGAACGCAAGATTGCATCGAAAAATAACCATCTTGGCTTTTTTAAACTCTACAACCTTCCGAATGGCGCAGCAGGAGATGTGTCGATCAAACTCAAATTATCAATTGACCGAGATGGGATTTTGCATGCTGAGGCAAATCATAAGAAGAATATTGCCAAATTGAACACCAATTATAAGGTAGAAATATTCATTTGATTATGCCTATTTTCATTTTGATTTTGCAGGAAAAGCGAGTCGATTCGGACAAAGTTGTCCAAATATTCCGTGACGCTGAATTGCATCTTTTGACTGATTCTCGTGAAGAAAAACGAATGGAAAAGAAGAATGATTTGATCCAAGCAATCGAGCGAGCCAAATACAAGGCATTTTGTCATTGATCAATTTTTAATATTTTAAGTTCAGTGCAATGATCAGCGTATTTTGGCAATTTGCACTGAATTCGAGACATGGGTCAATCAGCATCCGAACGCAGATTTCCAGGTTTTCGAGAATCGTCTCGCCAACTTTTATTCGCGTGTGAGTGTGTATGAATATGAATATGAATACTTATTCTAATTGAAAGTGTTTCCAAAAGAACGAAGAAAAGTGAAAGAAATTCGATATAATTTTGTTTTACAATTTATGACAATTTGACATCCATTATTATAAATTTCACAACTTTTTATAGCAAGATGTCGTTTCCTTCTTTTATTATACACACATATTATATTTGGATAAATTTACACACATTTTCACCAATTTATTTTATTAATTAAATTAAAATCCTTAAATCTACCAGAGAATCATTTTATAATAATTAATCATATTATACATTACAATCCAAAACACATTTTGCAATTACAATCCAAAACACATTTTAGAATTGCAATCCGAAAAATTACCAATTACATCCAAAAATACATTTAAAATTACAATCGAAAACACATTTACAATTACAATCCAATTTACAATCTAAAACAGATTAACAATCGAAACACATTTACAATTACAATCCAATTTCCAATCTAAAATACAATTACAATTACAATTACAATTGAAACATATTTACAATTACAATCCAATTTCCAATCTAAAATACAATTACAATCGAAACACATTTATTACAATCCAATTTGAAATCTAAAACACAATTACAATCGAAAACACATTTACAATTACAATCCAATTTCCAATCTCAAACACAATTACAATTACAATCGAAAACACATTTACAATTACAATCCAATTTCCAATCTAAAATACATTTACAATTACAATCGCATTTACAATTACAATCCAATTTACAATCTAAAACACAATTGCAATCGAAACACATTTACAATTACAATCCAATTTCCAATCTAAAATACAATTACAATCGAAACACATTTATTACAATCCAATTTGAAATCTAAAACACAATTACAATCGAAAACACATTTATTACAATCCAATTTGAAATATAAAACACAATTACAATCGAAACACATTTATTACAATCCAATTTGAAATCTAAAACACAATTACAATCGAAACACATTTATTACAATCCAATTTGAAATCTAAAACACAATTACAATCGAAAACACATTTATTACAATCCAATTTGAAATCTAAAACACAATTACAATCGAAAACACATTTATTACAATCCAATTTGAAATCTAAAACACAATTACAATCGAAACACATTTATTACAATCCAATTTGAAATCTAAAACACAATTACAATCGAAAACACATTTATTACAATCCAATTTGAAATCTAAAACACAATTACAATCGAAACACATTTATTACAATCCAATTTGAAATCTAAAACACAATTACAATCGAAAACACATTTACAATTACAATCCAATTTCCAATCTAAAACACAATTACAATTACAATCGAAAACACATTTACAATTACAATCCAATTTCCAATCTAAAATACATTTACAATTACAATCGCATTTACAATTACAATCCAATTTCCAATCTAAAATACAATTACAATTACAATCGAAACACATTTATTACAATCCAATTTGAAATCTAAAACTCAATTGCAATCGAAACACATTTACAATTACAATCCAATTTCCAATCTAAAATACAATTGCATAATGAATTTCATATGTGAAATAAAAAAGTCAATGCCAGCGAAATTCGAATTTTTAAACTTTGGTTAGGCAAAAGAATTGAGAAGGAGACAGAAAACAAACGACAAGAATATAAAATCCATAATACATTGAAATATAATTTATAAATCGCCCGCATAACATCCCAAAACATTTCCAAGCCATTTTCATTCTAAATGCATTTTTTATCAAATTCAAAATTATGGAGAATTAGAATTTTTATTGTATAAAATAAAATAAAATAATTTTTTCTTGACTACTTTACGATTTTTCCCTCTAAATTATTTATTTATGCCCCTTGCCTTGCATGTGCAGATGTAAACTAGAAAGTGGGGGAATTTGGGGGCCAAAACAATCCTTCTCGGCCAAACAACACAAAAAAGAGAGATAAAGCGGTGGCGGTGGCTACTTTCCCTTTTTCGTACATTGCCGCACTTTCCCCGCCTTCTCCAATTTTAATCGAATTTGGCTATGGAAGAAATCTTTATTTCAAAATTTAAATAATTATTAATTATAAAATTCAAAACATAACAAAATTTTTATTATTATAATTATATAAAATAATATAATTTATTCTCGTCTACTTTACGATTTTTCCCCCTCTAAATTATTTATTTTCGCCCCTTGCCTTGCATGTGCAAAAAGTGAAGGAATTTGTTGGGCCAAAACAACCCTCTCCCGGCCGAATTAACACAAAAAAGAGAGATAAAGTGGTGGCGGTGGCTACTTTCTCTTTTTTTCGTACATTGCCACTCATGGCTGTCTCCAATTTTAGTCGTATTTGGCCATGGAAGAAATCTCTGCGTCGAAATTTAAATTAAATAATTATAAAATTCGAAATTAGAACAAAATTCTTTGTATAATAAAAATAATTTTCTCTCATCTACTTTACGATTTTCCCCTCTAAATTATTTATTTTTGCCCCTTGTCTTGCATATGCAAAAAGTGGGGGAATTTGTGGGCCAAAACAATCCTCCTCGGCCAAATAAACAAAAAAAAGATAGAGAAAAAGCGGTGGGCTGCTTTCCCTTTTTCGTACATTGCCGCACTTTCCTCTCCCCGTCTCCAATTTTAGTCGGCTCTCGACTGCTTTTGGCTCTTCAACCACTTCCTTTCTTTCCATTTTGCACGGAATGTTGTATAGTTGAGGGTGGGGCGGCGAGTGAGGGTGGTGGAAAATTGTGAGGGTGATGGCGTGGGGAAAAAAGCGGCGACTAAAAATGTGTGCAAAAAAAGTAAAAATATGCCATTGGCATTGGCACTCTCATATTCAGCAGGCGCGAAATTAGTCGAGAAAGGATAAGGGCACTTTATTTCAGCTTGAATAAATCGTACTAAATTTTTTCTCATTGTAAAGTAATCGTAATAAAGTCCATTTAGAAAAAAATTTGTAGTAATTTTTCCTTGAAAATTTCCTAAAATAAAATTTTTCTATTAATTTAATTTTTTAGTTAATTCATTTTTATTTAATATTAATATTTTAAAGAAAAGGTGACTAAAATCATCTCATTTAGATAAATTTTTGTAATAATTTTATCCCCAAAAATTCCTAAAAATAAATTTTTTATTCATTTCATTTTTTAGTCCATTTTATTAATTGCATTCTTTATTAAAATTATTTTTAATTAGACAATAATTCTATTTATTTTCATAGGAAAAAGCAAATTCGAAATTTCGAAAATAATTTTTTGTTAATTTTATTTTTTGACCATTTTTCATTTTAGTACTTTTTTCTTAATTTATTTTAAATGTATTAATAAATTTCATTGAAAAAAAAAGTAATCAAATCATCTCGAGAAAGTAATAAAATAAGTAGTAATGCTCTCTTGAATTTGGTTTCTTTTTACCAATTTGATGAATTTATGATTTTTTCTTAAGAAATATTAAAAATATAATAAATTTAATTACAAAAATTTAACAAACTAAAAATAAAAAAAATTGACCATCAATGATCCATCCATTATATAAAATCTTCACTCAATTTCTCCTCATCAGAGTATATTGTTATTGTGCCGGGAATTGGTTTCTTATTAATTTTAAAGAGAATGGTGCCGTAAGGAAAAAAGTAAAAATAGTAATAAATTTGCCACCTAGTCGTCCCTCGTCCACTCCATAAATACCCCAAAAACCCCTTGAGCCTTGACCTGAGCAGCAACGCTCTGCGCTGCTGCTGGCCAATTGAAATAGCCAGAGGCCAAAGTGCCAATGGGCCATTCAATCGCTTTCTCTAAAGTCCGGCCCTCAAATACGCAAAAAGCCCAAACCGCGGCCAGCGGCCACATTTGGATTTTTATGTTTGCCGCCACTTTTGCTTCCCCACTAGACCGCCCGAGGGCATTTTCCTTTTCCGCTCCACTATAGCCTCCCGCTTCCCCCAACTATAGTCGGTTTTGTGCAAAGAAAATGGCTCATTATTTTAGGGCCCAGACAGCAATAATAGTAGAAGGCGGCGAAGGCGTCGTTTTCATTTCATTTTGGGTATCCCTTCACTTCTGCAAAAGTTTCACAAAAATAATAAAGTTTTACTATTTTTAGTATTTTATTTGTTTTTATCCTAAAATATTTTTAATTTAATTTTTAAATTTAATCATTAATAAAAATATTTTAATTCCACACATTGAATTTATTTTTTCAATATATTTGTGAGTTTTTTTTAATTAAATTAATAATAAATTTTTTACCTTTCAATTATTCCAAAAATACCCAAAAAACTTCACATGGAAATAAAAAACCCTTTAATTTAGCTGATTTGCATCATTTTCATTTCATTTTAGGCCATCTTTTGCAAAAATGTCACAAAAATAAAAATTACTATTTTTGCTATTTTATTTGATTTTTGTCCTAAAATGTTTTAATTTTTTTTAATTTTAAAATTCTAACAATAATTATTTAAACTAAAATTATATATAGGATTATTTTGTTTACAATTTATTCAATTTTTAGCTAGTATTTTAGTAAATTTATAATAATAATTTTTTACATTTTATTAATTCCAAAAATACTCTAAAAAAACCCCGCATTACATAAAATACAAACAAAAATCCATGTCCTTTAATAAATTTAGCTAATTTTTCCAAGCGGATATTCTTTCTATGCTCTAAGGCCATACCACAATTTTCTAAAAATATTCCTCGCCCACATGCATTAACATTTTATGACCATAAAAAGATCAAATCCCAAAAATAGATTAAATTATAATTTTATTCCAAGCTTAATCCCGTGCACTATTAAGGCCTTCGACACCTTTCTCCGACCTTCCTGTGGCCTTCCTGACTATTTCCATTCCATTTCGGGGCTTAATCCGGTTTAATCCCCCCATATCCAGCTTAATCCCTCTATTTCCATCTTCAATCAGTTTTGGCTAGCCACAATCACTTTTGGCTAGCCAAAATCAGTTTTGGCTAGCCATAATCAGTTTTGGCCGAAAATCGGCCAAAATCAGTTTTGGCCGGCCAAAATCAGTTTTGGCCGGTAATCAGTATTGGCCGCAACATATATATCTGCTAGGATGTAAATAGCTCCTACGGCTATGCAATTGAATAGGAGGAAGGAGGATGCGACCCGGAATATAATTTTTTCGGACTCATTGCTCTTTTCCTTGCAAATTAATACACGGAATTGGGTTTGCCTTCCTCATTCCTTCATATCTCGCCTTCCCACTCCATAATTAGAAAAGATCAATGGCATTTTTTATTTCACGTCATTTTTCCGCTATATTTATTGTTTTAAAATTTTTTATTAATTAAAATTTATTAATGCTTTAATTTTAGTTGATTAAAAAATTTTATATTAATTTTTATCTTTTAAAAATTTTAAAAAATTCTTTTTTTATTCTTAAATTTTTTTAAAAAATTCTTTCTTAAATTTCTATTTTTTTAATTATTAATAAATTTTATAAATATTTTTTTATATCTTTTAATATTTTTCAAAAATTCTTTTTTAAAATCTAAAATTTTTAAAAATTTTTAAAATTTTTTGAAAAATTTATTTTATCTCAAATTTCTAATTTTTCCTTCATTTTGCACAAAAAAAAACAAAAATCACGTCATCCAAATTTTTCGCATCAAAAAATTTCGGATCAAATTTTTTAGACGATTTGCGCGACAAATTCACAGTGCAATTTCAATGTCTTATCTCAATTTTCAAACAAAGTGCATCCAGAGCAGCAATTTTCATTGGATTATAAGGGAAGAATTCTTCATTCACTCTCAAATTGTGTAAAATGACCTTTCCTGGAAAATGAACGGCAAAAAATGAGAAGAAAATGGAGAAAAACAGTCGAGAACGAACCGTTCCCTTATCTCTCCTCAAGAGGGCATAAAAAATTGGCAAAATGGAAAAAATGACCCAGACCTATTTCCTGAATTTCCCTCTTTTTTGGACTCTAGGGAGAGAAAATGGCTCTAATTTTTTTAATAGGCTCATTTCCTTGAGCGAAATTAATTTTTCTAGTTATGCAAATTTATTATAAATATTTAAAAAGTTTGAAATTTATTGAATTAAAATTTCATAATTATTTTTTTTATAAGTTTTATCATTTCTCTATGAATTATGCTATTAGCATGGAACAAACTATTAAATTGATTTTTCTCTCTTTGTTTGCTAAACTCAACCATAGAATGTAAATTTTTTGGGACTCGCTCAATTTCCATATTGGTTTTTTCCACCAGATCCAGCCCGTTCGAATCATACTTTGATTCCGAAATTCCAATTTTTTATCTCTGCGCTTCACTAATGGCCAATTAAAATTTTCTATTATCATTCAAAATTTAATAATTTTTGGTTTTTCAATTCTTCTTATTAGTAAATTTTTCGAACAAAAAATATAAACTAAAATTAGTCAGTTTGGAGACGAAATAAAATCTAATTAGCCAACTAATATTAATTTTGCAAACAAAATTCTGTCTCACCAAAAATGTCCTTTCCAAATTTTTTGCCAATTAAATTTTGCCGCAATATTTCTTTTTTCTTCCCATTATTAAATCAACAATTCAAATAAATTTTTGGTTACTAATTTGACCAATTTTGGGACAAATATAAACCAAAATTAGTCAGGGACGAATATAAAATTTAATTGTCTTGAGCCAATAAAGAATTTTTGCAAACAAAATTTGAATGTTTCATCAAACATATCATTTGTGTCCTTTCCATTTTTTCTGCCAATTAAATTTTGCCGCAATAAATTATTTGTTCCTATTATTCTATTTTAAGTATGCCCTTCAAATCAAAATCAAACATAAATTGGGTGGATTATTTTTGTATTCTTAATCATCTTGTGAATTTCGTGGGCCAATTAATCACCAAATTCACTTTAAAAATGTGTCATTTTATGGAGAAATTTTCTAATTAACATTTAGAATAATTAATTAGACATTTTTAAACTATTTTATATTTTTATTTAAAAATTTATTATTAATATTTTTAAAATGAAACAAAAAATTTTATTAAATATTTTTTATTATTCATTTTATTTATTTTTTATATAATTTAAAATAATAATTTTCACCAATTTTATTCATAAAATTTTCGGCACAAAAAAGATAAATAAAAAATAATTAAAAAATGGAATGGTTCATCCACAGAGATGAATTCCCCAAAAAAGCAGCTCATCTTTCTTTCCACTTTCCATTATTATTTATATTTTTGCCTCTACCAAATTTGGCATCCACTTTTCCATCAATTTTATGAACACATTTTTTGGTGTCAAATTTCGAACAGTAAAATACATTAATAGTTCACTTTAATTAATTTAAATTTATTTTTTTAGGATATTTCCATCCATTAAAAATAGCATTTTTAATTATATTTAACCTATTAATAAAAATAAATTTTTGCAACAAATTTTATTGAATTAATTTTAAAATTATGCAAATTTTGTCAAATTTTTCAATTTTATGCAAATTTTATTTTTTGAATATAGATTACTAATGCTGAAATCGCTTAAAAATCTTTCTTGTTAAGAAATATTCTTTTTATTTTAGCTCCATAGTATTTGGCCAAGTCAGACTTCTTTTAGATTCCTACCCTACCTGACCTTAGCCCTAAATCCTTGCTTGGCCCTAAACTTAATCATAAGCCTTAACATCCAGCTATGGCTTATTAGTTACATTTTCGGACATTCTGCAAATTCACCTTTTTTCTAATAAATATTTATTTCCTTTTTTCAAATTATATATTTATAAGTAAAAAATATTAAAAATATTTTTCATCAATTCCCATATATAATTAAATGTATTTTTATTTTTTAACAAATAATATGCGCTAATTAATAATTATATATAAATTTGTTATTGAAGCAAAATAAATCCTCTATTTGTGAATGGGAGATGATTCAACAAAGACGGAAAAATGCCTACTAATATTTTCATTATTGTATGTTTATGAGAAATTTTCACTATTATTAATCCGACCAAAATGCGTGTTTTTGGTTCTTTTCTTTACCTGAATTATTTTTTTTTGTTTTTAATGAGCTTTATTTTTTTATAAAAATTAATTTTCCAACTTAAAAAATCTAAACAAAATTAAAAAAAAGTGGGTCCAAAAAAAAATTTCCTTTTGCCTTTACTCTTTATTGAATAGTAGTTACTAGTTACTAGTTTTATAGTATTAGTAGATGATTCAACAAAGGATAAAAATGCCTTTAATATTTTTATTATTGTATATTTATTGTTTATGAGAAATTTTCACTATTATTAATCCCAAAAAAATGTGTGTTTTAGCTTTTGGTTTTATTATGAAGCCAAAGTAAATTTTCTTATTTTTATTCAGCTTTAATATTTTTTAAAAATTATTATTAAATATAAAATGTAATTTTTTTTAATTTTCCAATTTCAAAAATAATTTTTATCCAATTTCAAAAAATATTTTTTAAAATTAATTTTGCAATTTCAAAAAATCTATTAACTTTAATTTTCTACAATTTCAAAAATCTAATAAATTTTATCAAAGAAATAAGTCCAAAGATAATTTCCTTTTTACCATTTTTGGCTCTTTTTTCAATTTATCCAAATTTGGCAACAATATATTTGGTCTTAACATTTCTAAAATTCCTCCAATCCAATTTTAACGTCAGTGGAAGAAGATTGGGGCCTTACGTTAATTTGAGCCAAAATCGACCCAAAATTAGACGGCCATCTTCTCCTTAAAAAACAAGGAAGGAAAAAGCCGTCGAGAAAAACCCAGCCATTGGCCACCCAAAACCCAATATAGAACATAAAACAATTTTCGCCATGATGACAAAAATGCATACAGGAAGGAAGATGGCAAGCTAATTTCCTTCTTTTACGGGTTAGGCTACGAGGGATTTTGGTTGCCTTGGAGAGCTGTTCTGGCCAAAAGGAGACAAGTCAGAGACAGCACCATAGATTAAATGAGTTGTATCATCTTCCGAATTTAGATCTTGATTTGGCCCCATACCTAAAAATCATCCCTTTCCCTTCATAATGCATGAATACCATATTTTTTCTATTAAAAGTATCTCTACAGTATAAGCCCCCCCTCTCCAATCTCCGATAATAGCCTCCTTTTTAGAGAGTCTCTGAAAAATAATAGCCCCGGGGCCACTATGATAAAATACGGTATCTAGGGCTGGTATTTTTAGGTGGAAAAAAACGCAAAATAGCTGCATATATTTAGGTTTTTTCATGAAATTTACCAAAAGATTTCAGGAACCTCAAAATAGGTAATTTTTTTTCCATTTTTCAATGAAATTTTCCTTCTAAATGTGCCAAAATAATTCAAATAAGTCTAAAAATAAGTCAAAAAACATGAAATAAATGCTCAAAAATTTATTTCTGATAGATATAAAAATAGTTCAAAACCTAAAGTCTTTTCCTATAAATAATCCTCGAAATGAGAGAGCATCAAAGGCCCTCTCCTCCACCTCGTCCTTTTTTGGTGTTTATTTCATCTTCCATCTGGATATAGAGGACCCAAAAATCCCATTTTCTCGGCGCACTCATAGCTCATACCCCATTTAATCCGTTTTATTCCATTTTTGGCACCCACCATTGGCGCAAAAAAATGGCCTTTGGCTCCATCTTATTCTCTGTTTTGCTTTCATTAAAGATTATTTGAGCTGTTTGGGAAGACCCTAAAATGGTTCAAAAATGGATTTTGAGTCTTTCCTCCGAAAACCAGCTCAACCCCCAAGGGAATTTGGCCAGAAGTAAGCCTCTAACTAGGCCCAAAAATTTTCCCATTTGTTTGTTTTTTGGACCATCTCATTTGGTCTATTACCAATTTTCATTTCCTCATTTGCCTTTTCTGCGGCTTCCATTTCCATCCATCCTAGTGAAAAGCCCATCCATCCATTTTTTTGCATTTTTGGCCCTCATCATCCAAATTCAAATCCCTTTGGAATTGTGTTGGGTTGCGTGGGAGGATTCATTTTTGGAGGAGGATTTTTGGGTCGGCACAAAAAATGCCAAAGGAGGCGTAAAAATGCAAAAAAAGAACGCATCTTTATTAGCAGCTGCTTTTCCTCTCCGACCCATCAAATGGCCTTAGGGAATGTTTAATGAAGCTGTTTGAGGGGGAGAAAATAGCAACGGGTGGAGAATGGGCAAAATTAGTATTTTTGAGCATGCAACCATCTGTGCGTGAGGGTGGAATAAATTTATGGCCATTTTATGCGGCACACATCAAATATGCTTTTGAGATGATGTGTTTTTTGCTCGATGACCCGGCGATGTTTTACGTTTTAATTTCCATTCCATTTTATTTGTGTGAAATTTGATCCATTTAATATGTCAAAATAATGCGTCAAATTCTTAGTGAAATTTTTTATTAATTTTTTTATTTTCAAAGCAAAATTCAATCAATTTTCTGACTATTCATAAAGTTTATTTTTCATAAATTATGAAATTTTATCAATAAAAAATATTTATCTTTTCGAATTCTTTTATATTTATATTTTGGGAGTCTATTAATTTGCCGAAAAAAAATAATTAATTTGGCAAAATTTTTTCATGTCGAAAAATATTATTTTTTTTGGGGCCATATAACTTGGCCAAAGCAGACTTCTTTAAGATTCCCTAACCCCTATCCCCTAATCCCATCCGGCCCTAAACATAACCCTGAGCCCTAATTAACTTAATTATAGCCAATTATATGGTCTCCAAAATATAATATTTATTGACACGAAAGGATTTCGGCAAATTAATATTATCAAAGACAACTTAAATCAATTTTGGCTATCCAAATTCTAAAATTCATATTCTCCAATGTATTATTTTTAAATATTTCATGTATATTTCTTGTTATTCAAACAAAATTGTTGCATTGAATTTTGAAAATATGAAAATAATTGGCACTTATTTGTTATGTTCGATATTTTTGGAGAAAGTAAAAATACCAAAAATGTTTTTTACGTAAATGAAAATGGCAACTTTAGAGGAAAAAATTCCTAATTATAACTTTTTGAAGACTCTTTTAAAATAATTTCCATTATTAGATTCAAACTATAAAATGAGAAAAATAGAAAATAATAAAATAAATTTAGAATAAAAAATGGTATTCGCAATTATTTCTCTACCCAGCAGATTTTTTGGTTCAATAAGGGAAAGGTAATTGGTAACCTCCATTGGTTATCCGGTATAGGGTTAAAGTCTTTAAGGTATAAGATATTATCTTATTTATCCGTAGCCTAACCCTTTTCACTTATAGGGGTGGGACCCTTAATTCAAAAAAATTTGACTTCTACAGATAATTAAGAAGAACCAGAAAATTAATTATTAAAATTAATCATCAATTCCATAGTACACAAAATTCATCAAAAAAATAAACACACAAATATTTGTCAATTATAAATCAAAAAATCCAAATTGCCTAAATAATTTAAAAAAACAACAAAAAATTCATCATCAAATTTATAATTATTTTTTTTATTAATTATTTTACTTTTATATTTCTCTCATTCATTAATCATTATAGAAGGAAAAATCTAGTAGCAAAACAACAAATAATAATTCCTATTATTCTATGTCCTTATTAATTATTCAAATGAAAGGACAAAACCCAAAAAGGGCAGACTTTTACATGAATAGAATCATCTTTTCATTTACATGTCTACCGGGCCATCATCATTCAATTCAAATTCAACCCACAACCAAAATAATAAATAAAATCCAATTTGAAACCCAAATAAGCCCCCGCAAATTATTTTAGCATCGAAACACACCGAAGCCCTTTTATTGTTGCAGCAAATATTTATAAACAAAAAATGAATTAAATGAATGAATGAATGTAGTAGCTGCCTAATGGACTTTTATTATGCGCATTTTTCGTGCTTAAAATTAATTTAATAAATTTGACAGCTAAATGTTAGGCAATGAAAATGCGTGGGTTATATTTTCCTTCCATTTGCACATATTGGTATAAAAAGGAAACAATTTACACATTTATTTACAGCATTAATACAATTTCCTTTTTATAGGAATATTTAATTCACTTTTTCTCCAATAATATATAGTTTAATTTTTATTTACGAAAAAAAAAATTAATTCCCATAAGAAAAATAATTTCAATAAAAAGTACCAATTTAAAAATTATCCTAAATTCTCTATTAAAAAACTCCTCTTTAATAGTAGAAGCCTCCTTTCTATTAAAAGCCCCCGATGGAAAAATTTATCTAGAAATGAATTAATTTTGGTGAAATTAAGCCGAAATAAACATATTTTACTCTCAAAAAATTAGCAAAGTCTATACCTCGGTGGACCTATCCCCTCTCCAATAAAAGCCCCCATTTGGAGGGTCTCTAAAAATTAAAAGCCCGCTGATTGTGAGGGGCTTTTTAAAATAGAATTTACGGTCGAATTTCAACTAATCTTTTTTCCCTAAAATTACTAAATCCCATTTCCAAGAAAATATTCAAAAAATCATTTCATACCATATTTCGGGCCAAATGAATATGGACATTTGTTTGACATAATTTCCATATTTTTGTAAATTTTTTTAATCGAATTCTTTGATTCCTAGAAAATGTTCAAAAATCATTCCTTATCCATAATTTCAAGCCAAATGAAGATGGATATTTGACATTTTTATCAAATTATAAAGAATATGTCCATATAGGAAAGGCCTTCACACTAAATAAGGGCATTAACAAAAATGAATGAAAGGTCACCTACCAAAAAATGAGGGATTTATTCAATTTGCCAAAAAGCTGCACACATTGACGCGTTTTTCCCAAGAAAATATAATAATAATGGCATTTCTCTGTTGGGGCCATATGAAGCCAATGTTGCCCCAAAAAATATGTCCTTAGATGTAGAATTTTATGGCGAACACGTACATTGGCGCACCCAAAAATGACATGGCATTCATTAATAAATATTGACATTGGCATTGCAATTGCAAGGGAAGAGAGGCTGATTTTGAGACTGATTTGATTTTGTTAAAAAGTGGGATTGGCTTCATAAATATGCAAAATCCACATTCTAATTTAAAAATGAGATTTTTAGCTTTATAGGAAAATTTTTTTATTTTATTTTAAATTTTCAATAAATTTAGAAAAAATTTTTATCTTTATTTTTCTAAAATTTTTAATTATATCCGAATTATAAATTTTTTAATCAATCCAGTCATCATTCAATTTTCACATAAACAATTTTTTATGCACAAAAATATTCCAATTTCCGTTATTATTTTTTACACTGTTTTTCCCATGAATATTCGCGCATTGAAATAACAAATGAGTAATTTATCAGGGATTTTTCCCCAACAAATTAAAAAATGAAGCAAAATGCAAATTATTTTTATGAAAAGATTCTCATGACCTTTTACTTATTTTTATTTCCCACACTTTCTGATGATCCATTCAGGTATTATTTCCTATAATTCCATTCGAATATACAGTCAATTCAAAACAACTTTAAAAAAATATAATTAAATTGAGGCCGTATAAATATAATTTGGTCATAATGGTTGCTAGGAAAGCTTTAGTAAGTAGAATTTTTCTTTTAAAATAATGCTTAAGGCTTCTGATTCTTCGACACCAAAAATTTCTGATAATTAAAGTGATTTTATGTATAATTAATTATTTTTGCTGAGTGAGATGTAATCATTTCCGCTGTTGACCCAGATTTTTTCCCATCACTTAAAATACTATGTACATATGGGTTCCCCCGGCTCCCGAGTCCAACCTAATTCCAACCAATTCTTTTTATTGAACGACAAAATTGAATAAAATGGCAATCCTCCTTTTCCCTTTCTCTTTCTTTTATGAGACATGCAATGTTTCTTTGTTTTATTTTGTAAGAATTTATTTTTTTTGCAGAATTTGTTTTTTTTTTGAAAATTTTTGGACTGAAAATTATTATTATTTTTTAAATTTTTACATTTTATTTCATTATAAATTAGCTAAAAAGTGCTAAAAAATTTATAACATTTACTGCAAAAATTCGCACGCTCAAATTTATTCCTAAATTCGAACTGAGGAAATGACGACAAAAAATTTTATAAATTACACAAAAACTGAAAAAATTTACGCAATTTCCGTCGGTTAAAAATGTGCTTTTAATTCCCATTCCTATGTGTTGCATTTTTACAACATAAAGATCACGTTTGAAAAATCCTCATTTTTTGTTTACATAACATTTTGAGACCGAACACCGGAATCGTTTCGGAAGAATAAATAGGGTCAAAAATATTTCAAATTTAACAAAAATGATTTTAATTTCACTCAAAAAAATTTTTCAATAAGAATTTAAATTAAAATTAATTTAAAAATATTTTTACGATTTTTTCACTTCGTCCTTTTATTTTTTTTGTCACCCACTTTCAAACTTTCAATAAAGCCAGAAGTCCCATTTTGAGTGGAAAATATCCGAACAAAATATAAAAAATATTTATACCAAATTTTTCGGCTTCCAACGGTATTATTCCTGTACGAAAAATATATTTTACGATTTATTTTTCTTTTCGTTCTTTTAATTTTTTATAAATACTGATTAAAGCCAGAAATCCCATAAGGACATTTTTCCGGAATAAATATCCGAAGTCCGAACAAAATAATAAAAAATATTTCTGCCACAATTTTTTTTGGCTTCCAACGAATTCCTCAATATATTTTTTTAATTATAATTTCCGTTTGATTTCATTCAGCGCGAGAGTAAATTTACAAATAAAAGCCAATATAATATTTGGCAACAAAAATTCTCATTTCAGCTTTTTTGATAAGAAAAATTTTGTCCATCGTCATTCAAACTTTAAATTTGGATTATCTCACAGCAAAAGATTTAGATTTATGCATTTTCTGGCACAATTGCCTAATTTTGCATAAATATAACATTTTATAAATATTTTAATTAATTCAAACTAAATATTTTTATCTTTCAATTATTTAAAAACAAAATAATAAAAAATAATATAATTATCATTGAAGAATAAATTTTTCTTAAGAATTCAAAGATTCTATTATTATTATTTTACTGAAATTATTAAAAATAATTAAAACAGTGAATTTTAACCAAAAAAATGAACACATTTTCATTGAGATTATTAAATTGAGAAAATCTTAATTAATTTAATTCCAACATATTTTTCTTAACATTTCTTCCTCAAATTAATTAGAAATTTAAATTAAATTTATCCCTCTATCAACAATATTTTTGTTTTTAAAATGCAAAAAACAAAAACACATGCATAATTTTCCAACCCACTCAATTCCAATTGGCGTCATCATTAAAGAAAGAAAAATGAAAGGGTGAAAATGAAAGAAGCCAATCAAAAATTACCTTAACCCAAAAAAAAACATATTGCGCATTCATTTTAGCCAAAGATAGGAAGCAAAAAGAGCAAAGCAAATAGGGCACCCCTTCCGGTGTTTGCGTGCCTCCGCCGCCTCGAATAAAGCCCCCAATTTGTGCCTTGACGGAAATGTGTTGGTACCAAAATTGGAAGGAATTTGGAGGAAATGAGCACAGAGGGCTTCTTTTGCGAGATGGCCAAAAGCCGTAAGCGAGATAGCCAACAGCCCGATTAGGAGTGTTGGACGTCGTTTTCCCTTTCCTCACATTCCCTTTACGGGTTTCCCTTTTGGGTAATGTGTGCATTTTGTTTTGGCCTATATCCTCCTTTCGGCCCTATATTTGCAATTAACCTTGGATGCCACGGCAGTCGACGGCTAAAATTCCCAAATGAGGCCCAAAGGAAGCCGAAAGAAGGGCCGGGCTATGGCGTCAAATTAGAGGGGACCCGGCGGGTTGAATGTTTAGATCAACCCGCCATTTTGAATTTGTTTTAGTGCGGCCAAAGATGGCGTAAAAATGCGTAGGAGAATCATAGGCAAATATATTTTTCCTTGGGTTTTTAATTCGCAACAAAATCCACGTTTAAAAAATGATGTATTTCCAAGATAAATTTATTTACTCTTTTTAATCTAAAATTAAAGTATAAATTAAAACAAATTTGAGTTAATTTAAAATTACAGTAAAGATTAAAATTTTCCCCACCAATAAAAATAAAGTCAAATAGCATGACGAAAATGTGCGATTTTTTCGAGGCGATAAATTCACATTTTGTACCAATCTCATAATTTTAAAATCCAACAAAATAATTCAAAAATTAATGCATTCAATGGCTAGAAATTATAAAAATTTGTGGTTGTATTTGACAAAATTTACGTCTTTAGAATTTTTCTTAATTAAAAATATATAAAACAAAAAAATTAAAAATTGAATGCTTACAAGAAAAAAAATTAAACCAAATTTGTGGTTGGATTTGGATAAAAATTGTGTTTGTAAAATTAAAAAAAATAAAAACTGTCTATAAAAGATGGCTATCATTAAATTTATAATCCTTAATTTGCGCAATTTACGCATATCCACTCATGTTTTTTTACGAAAATTTTAATCCCGAAATTGACTCATTTTTAAATAAATTCTCCCTTTAGATTTGACCCCAATTATATTGTCTATTTAATCGTATATTTCCTTTCCAAAACAATTTTAAACTTTTTTTTGCGCGTTTTTCCCTTTTCAATAATCCTTTAATTATTTCGAATAAATTTAAAAATAATTTTTAATTGACATCATTTTTCAGATGAACAATTTAAATTCAACCCCACTAATTATTTTACATCGCTAGCGGCAATTTTTCTCATTTTTTTCCATCATTTTCGTTTTAATTGGACCTCTGGGTCAACAAAACGAGTGCACAAATGTTGAGGTTGGCCAAAAAAAATGGCCTCAAAACCAGAAAATTTATATAAAATTTATATTTTTGTAAATTAAAATATATTTGGGAGTCTGTTAATTTGCCCAAAAAATGACTGAATTTACCCAAATTTTTTCGTGTTCGAAAAATATTATATTTTTGAGGCCATATAACTTGGCCAAATCAGCCTTCTTTAAGATTCCCTAAACTTTAGCCCCTCATCCCATCCTGCCCTGAACCTATCCCTGAGCCTTAATACCTAGTTATGGCCAAGTTATATGGCCTCAAAAATATAATATTTTTCGACACGAAAGAATTTGGGTAAATTCAGTCATTTTTTGGGTAAATTTAATTTATTCCAATATTTTTTTAAAAATTTTAGTAGAAAAATAAATTTTCAGAATAAATTTTATATTTCCTTTTCTCTTTTCTCTTAAAACCAATTTATTAAGTTATTTTCTTAAAATTCAATAAAATTAAATTATTTCCGCTAAAAACATCCAAACAAAAATTGGAACATTAAAATCACCTGTTATAAATGGAAATTTTATTTCCCCAAAAAACTAATAAAATTGGATTAGTCTGGAGAAGTAAATAAATATTTGAATGGGTTTTGGCCATAAAGTTGGCAAATAAATAGGCAAAAATTCTCAGTTAAAATTAAAAAATTTTTTAAATTTTTTACCATTGAAATTCTAATCATTTTTGGCACAATTTTGGTGAGATTTTAGTCTATTTCATCAAAAATCAAAATGCGTCTATTTAATACCTCACTAATCCATCTCTGATGACTAAATAATGTAATTTTGCCCAACTCCTCGGCGAAACCTTTCACGCTACTTGCCAAAATTCCTTCAAAATGCCGTCTCATTCCAATTCACCCAAACAATTTTTTTATTATTTATTTTCCAACTTCTAATAAAACACATTTTTGCAATCCAACGAATTCATTACATAAATTGTGGCAATTTTAAATGGATAAATTAATTTAAATTCGATTAAAACATCTCAGAAGGCATCTTTAAAATCAGTTATTCAAGTTCAAGACCCACTATTTTTTTCATGCTTATAATAATAAATTATAAGAAATCGTTTTTTCTATTCATATTTCAAAAATTAATTCATTTTTAATCACGTTCAAATATTCATCGAATGCACCAAAATTGCCTCAAATTCTTCTCCACTTTATCATATTTTCATTTTTTTTTTGAAATTTTCAACAAATATATCTCCGTCATTTTTCTGTGCCATCACCTTCCAACAATCCTTTGAAAGCTATATTTTTGGCTTCCCCTGATGCTGAAAATGTCGCGCACACCAAAAGTCAAATGACTAAACACTATATTTTTGGATATCCAAAACAGGGAAGAAAATCCATTAAAAACTGGCATTATTTGGTGGCCAATGGATGAAAATTCCCACCATAAGCCCAAAATATATGCTCATTCGAGAAAAGGTTTAAAATGCCAAATAATATCTCCCACTCAATTCCATGACTATTAAATATTCATTATTCATGATTCTATCTATATGGATGTAGATTTATTAATGAAGGATATTAAAAAAATATTTTTAGATGAAAGATATAAAAATATTATTTTTCATAATGTTACAAAAAAAAATTAATAAAAAATTTCCATCTGCTGAAGATCATTTTGATAGCAAAAATAATAAAATGGCCAGAAAATTATGTTAACGGAATCCTTCCTACCGTATATGCTCTTTTAATTCCCCAAGGGGAAATATTTTTCAATTTTTCCAAATCGTTGGGAATTATTGAGAGTGGGGAATTGTTGGAGGGTGTGAAATTTAAGAAGGCGGTATTTTAGCCTATTTGCCCTTTGGTAATAATTTTCTTTAGAAAATTCCATCATATCCAGTATCCACGCACTCTTTCTTTAATTAATTCATCTCAATTAGGGCTATAGAATATTATAAAATTTGCTAAATTTAAAGCTAAAATTCTTTAAAAATGATTTAATAGTCATTAAAATTTGGGTGCGCAAATTTTATTCCACCTCCAAAGGAGCCAATCCAATCTTTTATTTTAAAAGATTATTTGATTGATATTAATTAAATAATATTAAAATACAAATTAATCATTTGTCTTAAATCTGAACTTTTTCCAATAAATTTAAAGTCTCCAGTTTCGATAATTTCTAAAATTGCCAAAATTGAATTTCCAAATGCAAATTCCATTAATTCCTACTAATTCCTGGAAAAAATAAAATAATTTCTGAGCATTGGTTTGACACACAAAAGTATTTTATTTCACAAAAGTATTTTAATTTCCCCCACTTTTCCTTCTTATCGTGCCCGCGCAAAAACATGGCCAAATTTGGCATTTACATTTGCGGCACGAAATGGTGGACAAAATTGGCATCAACGAAGGAGGAGAGGAATAAAAAATAAATAACAACTCTCTGCTTAAGTACAAAAATACAAGTAGGCGTAGCATTTTACTTTATGGCATTTGCCTTATTTTTAGAGGCATTCCCCAGTCGGCGTTCGGCGACAATATTAGCAATTAACTTCAATATAATTAAACATAATATTGTAGGAATTGAATTTGGGGATCCCCATTGAATATTTTCCTCTTAAATGATTTCAAATATGTTCGCCAAAAATTAAATTGCCGAAAATCCATGCTAGGGATTAAGAGGATAGTAAATTTTGATAGTGCACAAATTTTTTGGGTCTACATGGGAAAGTTACGGTAAATTGAATATCCAGTATATGGTTAGGGTCATTCATGGTTCGGGGATAAGCTATCACCACATATCCGTAACCCTAATCTTAATCATCCATAAAGGGGACCCATCTTTTTCAAAAATATCTGCTCCATGATATGTATTTTGTATATTACAAGTACCAAATATTTTATTAGTAAATTGCCCTAAAATAAGGATGTTAAACAAAAAAAGAAATCCTCAATGATATTCCAAAATTAATTAGGAAACATTAAAAATTCAGGAAAATTTTATTAGAGTTTAAACTAGGAAACTTTCGTGAAAATTTTTTCGTTTTTTTCTATGATATATATATAAATATGGATTTAAAAATTTTAACAGAAAAATTTACATGTTTTCCCCAATTTAATTAGTAATTTAACATAATAAGCTAACTTTTCTTCGATAAAAAATTCAAGAAAAAATGTCACGAAAAAATACAAAAATTTGAAATGTCAAATTGTCTCCAAAGCATTTTACTTTAACATTTAACTATAAATTTTTCGAAACATTTCTTCCAATTCATTTTCATTTGTTATGAAAAGCAGCTGAATATTCGCATATTCGTTTGCCAAAATAAAAAAAAAGTAAAAACTGCAAAAATATTATAAAATGGCAAAAAATAAAAATATTCCGCCCCCACATGAACAAAAAAAATTCCCAATATGGCTGCGCAAAACTATTTTTATCCAAACATCTGGTAAGCCCAAAAATCATGCGACCGAATAATTAACAAATTTTTTTTTATTTTATTTATTTTAATGTCAAAGCCAACTGACCCATTTTAAGTTGGATTTTTTAAATTAATTATTTTTCCATATAAAATTGGCTTTTTTTAAAAATTACTTTAAAAATTTCTAATCTTTAGTGGTGCCAAATTTATATTTTTTTTTAAAAATTTTCTATTTAAATAAAATTCATTCTTTTGCCTTATTTTTAACTTTAATTTTATGCGAAATACCCTCCTAAATTCACATATCAATTTTGGAGAATTGATTCGTCATTTCAAAATATTATTTCTTCTTATTTTTTCCAGAATTAAACCCCACCCCACAAACGCATTTTTCGAGCGAAGTATGAACTTTCAAAACCACATTAATCCCGAATTATTTTTGAATTTGATTGATTCATCTTTTTGATTGCACCCATTTTACCCTTTTTTTCATTTGTAAAATGTTATCAGGGCTAGCCAGAAAAAAATATTTTCTTATTATTTTTCCAGAATTAAACTAGGGTTGCGCCCCCGCACCCGCGGGGGCCACCCCCGACGGGGATCCCCGCACTTTTTGGGTTTCACCCCCGACCCTACCCCCGCATATGCTACCCCCGCGCCCCCGCATCCCCGCAAAAGCCACCCCCGCGCCCCCGCACCCCCGCGGGGGTGAACATGCACCCCATATTATTGGATTTTTCCTGGAAAATGACAAGCAAGGTAATTTTGAGCGCAATATTGAATTTTTCGTGGCATTCTGCCTCTTCTTTTAATTCTTTATTTTCTCTAATTTTCCTAAACTAACTCCACTAATTTTCATAAACTCCATTCATATTCATATTCCAATTCATACCAGTAAATTATTTTCTAATCAATTTATATTTTTCCAAAAAGTGCATATTTTTAATAACATTTTAAATAGATTATTTTTTAATTCATTTTTCGAAATTAACTTTTAAAAATTCTATATTAATTTTTACACAGATTTAAACAAAAATCTGTTTAAAATGTCACAACCGGAATCTGCAGTTTGGAAATATTTTACAAAAATACCCAATGAAGATCTGGCAAAATGCGATTTGTGCAAAAAAAATTATGCTTACAAACGAGGATCAACCAAAGGACTATGGGGCCATCTCAAATCAATGCATAAAGAAATAAACCTTGAAAAAAAGGAAACGCCTGGATCATCGGTTTTTTAACTTTTGAAAATTCTAATCAGATGTTTAAATTTTAAGAATCAAAAAATCACGGATTTTCTTGATCATAATGATCCCCAAGTCAAAGCCGATGAAGAGATGGCCGGAAAATGGTTCGCCAAATTTTGGTTGTAAAAGCAAATTTGGACCCAGTGAAATTGGCACCATCAACTTCAGATGATTCAGAAGATGAAGAAATTGAAGAGGAGATTGAATAAAATAAATGATGATTTAAAATTTATTTGCTGATTTAAAATTTATTTGCACTTATAATTTATTGAAATTTTAGTAATTTTTTTTCAAAAAAAATTTTTTTGTGAAAAATTAGACCTTTTAAAAAATTTAGGTCACCCCCGTACCCCCGCGGGGATCCCCGCGGGGGCCCCCGCAAGGGGTCACCCCCGAACCCGTCCCCGCAAGTGCCAACCCCGCAAACCCCGACCCCCGCACAACCCGCCCCCGCACTGCGGGGGCGCAACCCTAAATTAAACCCCACCCCACAAACGCATTTTTCGAACGATGTATGAAGTATGAATTTCACTTCAAAACCACATTAATCCCTAATTCACTCCCGAATTTGATTGATTCATCCTTTTGATTACACCCATTTTACCCTTTTCGCTCTTTAAAATGTTATCAGGGCTAGCCAGACAAAAAGTTTGGGGGGGGGGGGGGAGAAAAAAGGGATTGGTGCATAGTGCATACAAAATATGACAATGAAATGAAAAAATGACAATGAAATGTGCCCCCAAAATTTTCAATGGAATTTGATCTTTGCCTTTTGAAATTGTTTTCACATTCCATTGGGGGAAGGAATTTTATCAAATTAATGGAAATTAAATTATTTTATCATAATTACGGGAATAAATGATTTCCTTTTAAAAGTCATTTTTCCGACTCATTTTCGTAGAATGCGGAAAAATTTTTTGGGCAGGTCCAAATTGCATTATAAAAATGGCTGGGACTTCATTTTGGGTGTTCCCCATTTTATTATTTATTCCAATTTTTATTTATTTCATAATTTAAACACTTCTTTATGCCATTGACAATGAAAAAAAAGAATTTTTAAAAAATAATAATAAATTTATTCCATAATGCTAAAAATCCAAATAAATTGTCAATAAAATTTATAAAAAATTTAATAAAAATTTTGAAATTTATTTTATTTACATTCCACATTAAAATAAATGCCAAAAATCCCATTTTTAGTATTTTTTGAGGAATAAAAATATCCTCACCAGAACCTTATTAATTAATTATGCCTCAAAAAGTATATGTCATTAGCTTTTTATATTATATGTATATAATTATAAATAATAATACTTCGGAATAAGCCAATGAAATTCACATGAATAAAGTAAGCTTATAAATGAGAAAAAATTATTTGTTCTTTGGTCAAATTAGGATGGAATTTGTGCTGAATGGTATGATTAGGATGGCTAATGGGTTTTGGGTTTTAATCAAATGAATGATGTACTTTTGACTTTTGAAATTACCCTTTAAAAGTGACCCGATAATACTACTGTTGTATTTTTATTACCTTTATAAATCATTTTCCAATTTATTTACAATATTTTGCTCTTAAAAATATTTTAAATGCAACAATTTGATATTCCTTTCCTCCCGAAATTAATTCAATAAAATAACAATGGGGAAAATTATTATAAATATTAAATCAATCATTTTGGGTCAAACATCTCTTCCTACTCCAAAAATGCATTATTTCTCATCGAATAATAATGAACATTTCCTTATAATAATGACCCGATAATTTACAACATTTAGTAATTTTAATAATCATTTTCCACTTTGCCTTAAAATTTTTCCCTTAAAATGTTTATATGCAACAAATTGCCTTTCACCCTAAATTAATCCAATAAAAGAAAATAATTGGGAATTTTTTTTAAATATTAATTCAATTATTTAGTGGGCCAAATATTTACACGGCCTTTCCCCAAAAATGCATTCTTTTCTGTGGAATAATAATGTTAGCCACAGCGATTTACGTCAGCAAAATTTTATGGCCCAATTTATTGCGGTTTGCGGCGGCGGGTGGTTGACAACAATCTCAAATTTGCCTTTTTTGTTTCTCATTTTTCTTTATGTTTTTCGCACTTCCATCATCTTTTTTGAGGAACATCTGCGCCTCTCACATTCCTTTAAAATTTATGGCCAAGAAATATTTTATTTTGCATTTCTTCCATTCCCACTTTCATAAATTGGCTAATAAGTATGAATTTTTTTATCTTTGAGTGTATCAAAAAAATTTCATTGAAGAATTTTTCTAAAATTTTTCTCTATCAAAAATTTGATTAAAATAATTTTTCTCAAAATTTTAATCCATCAAAAAAATTCCATAATTTCATTTTTAAGGTCAACTAAACATTAAAAGTAAATTAATTTCAAATTGTAAAATATTCACTAAAAATGCTGATCATTTTTCCATGAATTCATCATTTCCCGACTATTTCTGACTGTAAATATTCTAAATTTTAAATCACATTTTTTACAATTGACGAATTTTTCCATAATTTCTATCATTTATCCAAAAATTCCATATATCCCTTATTAAAATAAACACAAAACATTAATAAAAAATTTATTTCAAATTCTACATATATTTTGGGAACAAATTTTTAAAAAATGTTAATTATTTTTCATTTTTTTTCTAGCATTTCCCGGCTTTTTCAGACAGTAAATATTCAAAATTTGAAATCAAAATTTTTATTTTATTGACGAAATTGTTGCATAAATCTAATATAAAATTTATTTATTTTTGAATTGGCAGTTGGCACCCCCCCCCCCCCCCCCCTCCTCTCAAAAATAACAACGGCACTGCCAGCCGGCTATTTGCCTTGCAAATAAAATTTTGGTGCCGCTTTTTTTTCATTACCCCCGCAAAAGAAAATACACAAATTGGGTATATTTTTATTTTTATTTAATATTTTCACTGTGTACCATTTTCCCAGGAGACCATTTTAGAGAGTAAAATTAGGAAATTTTATTTCTCTATTATGGATTATGGCCATTCAAATTCTACACAAAAATGGGCCTATTTTTAGCTTGCAAAAATTATAAATAAATTCTTTACAAATATTTTTGCAATTATTTTAAGGAATAATTTTTTCACAGAATTAACAAAAATTTATTTTCCTTAATTACAATATAAAATTAATTAAAAATAATAAAAATATTTTCCTAAAATTGAAATATTTATAAGAAAGGAATGATAAATTTTCGTATATTTTTTAAATTTTTTAAAATTTCTTTTACTAATTTTTAATAATATATTTTCCTTTTTACATTTTTTAATGCTATATTATTTAAATCAAATTTATTATTTTCGCTGAAAATTCCGTGCAAAAACAAACTTTGCTCCCATATTTCTGAAACCGTTTTTTTTGGAAAAAAATTTTGAGTAAAAAACAACAAAATATAATTTACGACTAAAATATTGAATAAATAGAGAATAATGTGTTTTGGAAATGTAAGCAAAATATCAAAAAAAGGGTGTGATATTTAATTTGGAAGGAAAAAAGGTTAAAAAAGAATTCCTTTTTGTATTTTGCTTTAAATTTAAGTCAAAATTTATTCAAAAATTTGTTCATTTTTTGATTAAATTCTTTTGTGCTCAAACCTCAAATTCACTTCTCCATTTTAATCAAAATTAATTATATTCAAACATAATTTTAAAATGTTAAATGTTTTCAAAAATTCCAATTCCATTATTCATAGAAATTTTTTTAGTATTATTTAATTTTTATTTAATTAACCACGTGACATTACCCTCCTTCTTTTAGTCATAATTTCTGTCTAAATTAATGCATAAATTAGAAATTACCGCAAAAATTAAAATTAGCGCGTGATGAAATTGCAATTTAAGAAAGTGCAAAATGAAAAAAAAATATTCTTCGAATATTTAGTGCGAAAAAACGTTATTTTTTACCATTTCTTAAAAATAAAAATTTGAAAAAATTTCGTTTCAATTAAAAGAATTTTTCGAGCATCAATACATTTTATTCTAAACTTTACACAAATTTGTAAAGATCAAAAAATAAACAAAGTATAATTCTATTAATTTCAGCCGAATTTTTAAAAAAAATTTCTAATAGAATAAAATTTTATCCAAAATTATCCTGCTTTACAGTTAAAAACACATTTTAGGATTGAAATTCATGCAAAAAATGCAACAATAATAAATTTATTTTTAGAGCATACCACAAAATTCAATCCCCAAATGGGTGGCACAGAGAGAGGAAGGGCGTCAATTTGGTCTGTAGAGGCAATCCCCACACACCAAAATGGGATTTTTCCAAATTTAGGCTGACGCCAATCCACCCTCCCCTCCCTCCTTCCAGCCATATCCCATTGTCACCCATTTTATAGGCATTCGCCGGCCCTTTTCCATTTTCATTGCAACCATTTTTCTTTGAAATTGATAGCCACTAGGACCATTTCCAGCCTTTTGCCTCCTAGTGGCTTTCCAATTTCCATTTAAATAATAATATTGGAATTATTGGCAGAGGTAGGAGACGGAAATTAGGCGGAAATGGGGAGAAATGGAGTGGCTGATGAATATTATTTGGACGCAAATCCGTCTGCGCACGCATTGTTTCCAATTTCCATCCATTCTCATCAGGCTAATGGAATTAACACACTTTTTTTTCTTTTTTTTCCAATTAAATTTGAATTTAAGTTAAAAGTTTAAAAAATTTATATTGATTTTTTAATTTTATTAAAAATTATTTAAATATTTTTAATTAGAATTTAAATTTATTTAATATATTTAAATTAAAAATTAAAAATATTTCTTTTTAAAAATCATTAAAAATTTATTTTTATTTTATTTTTTAAATTATTTTAAAATGACATCAAAATTTTTAATTTGACTTATTTTTGCACATCAATTTTGTGCACCAATAAAATAGTATTGCGTGTGACCCCCTTCCCCAATTTCTTTTATTGGTCTTCCGCCGCTCCCCCAAAAACAACAAAAATAATTTTATTTTATTGCTTCTCCTTTTCCTACGCAATATGCGCGCAATTCCACCCCCAATTCCTTAATAAGCCAAGAACAAACCCTTTTTAAAACAGCTGCGCCCTTCTTTTCGCCACAGTCACCCACGCAAATTTTTTGGCTGCCTTGGCCAACATTATCTATTCTTTTCAATTTTTGCTATAAAATTAAAACAAAACTACAAAAAATATTTTTAATTTATTTAATTATTTTTAAATTAAATTTTAGCTAATTTTTAAAAATTTTAAAATATTTTAATTAAAATTTAAACAAAATTCTATGATAAAAAATTAAATAAAAATAATTATTTTTTAATATTTTTAATATTCCAAAACACCTGCTAAATTTTCTATTTTTATTAATTTTATTGAATAGATTTGGTTAGGTACTTACAATTTTAGACCATTTTTTTCCTCTACTTTCGTAATTCATTTTTTCTTACTTCTTCAAAGATCTAGTAATTTAAAAAATGGAGCGCGTGTCTTTGAGACAAAGAAAATGCCACGAAAAATTTTTTTCGATTCACTTGGAATGAAACAAAAAGAAAATCAGCAACATTTAAAAAGATTTTTTGCATGTTTCAAAAAATGCTGACATTTTTGAAAAAAAGCCTTTGCCAAATAATGTTTATTTTACTTCCTAATTCCAATTCATTTTTGGCAAACAAATTCATTCATTGTGTTTTGGAAAATTTATTTAAAATATTATTTTTTATTCTTTAATCCTTGACGGTTTTTGTTTCTTATTTTTAATTTAATTTATTTAAATTAAATTTCTTTTTTTAATATTAATTTTAAATTTAATTTTAAATTTTAATTAATAAAAATTTTTAAAAATTATATTTCATCATTCTATTATTTTTTATTAATTCAAAAATAATAAAAATAATCAAATGCCAAAAAACAAAAAAGAAAAGAAAATTTTTAAAGTAACCAAATATATTAGGGGAAGTTTCCACCGGCGGGTATTTTGAACCAAATTATGACGTCAAATTAGGGCCAAAAAATCAAATTCGAGCCAGCGTAAAACGCGTTAAAAACGTTGGACATTGACTCAAAATATATGTGGCATTTTCCTTATTCCCACCTTCTCCACTCCCCCAAATTTAATTGACATTTTAATAATAATGAAAAGAATAAAATTCTTTTAAATATTGAGAGAATTATTTTTTTTTAAATAATTAAATAAAATAATTGCCAAATTAAAAAGGACAATTTTCTTTTATTTATTAATTTTCCCAGTAATAACTTTTCATTTCAATTTTCTTATTTAATTGTATCGACAAAATTTGTCCTTAATCCAATTTTATCCAAAATTCCATGACGTGTTTTTATTTAATTTTAACTTTTAACCGAGTTTTAGAAAAAATTTAATTTAATTTTATTCTTGAAATTCCAGACATCCTCCAAAAATAAATCATATCCGACCAAAAAGGCTATAAATTGAAATTTATTCCACATCATTCTTCTACTAAATAGACATCAAAATCAGGCTGCCCAAAATTTTGGTCCCAACTGAATTCATAATCACACCAAAAGGCCCATTCACAAATAAAAAGGCCAAAAAAGAAAATCCACATCATCAACGTCAAATATTTTGAACATCCACGTGTTCAAAAAAGGGGCGAAAATATAATTCGGACATCGGAAAAAGAAGCAAAGAAAGTCGAAAATATAATTGGAAATTCATCGGCGGAAAAGAAGCATAAAATAGACCAAAAGAAGGCAGTAAAGAAAAATGGCCACCGCAATCAACAACCATCATCATCCCCACGCTGCCCCCCAACATTATTCCCGCGGGAATTCCTCCTCCTCCACCACCTCAAATGGAGCATCGGCCACCCACACATCATCGAATAATTCCGCCCAATCCCACCAATCATTGAATGCTCCAACGTCAGTCGCCCGCCGTGGCCTATCCTCGCCTCCTTCCCTGTTGAACGCTCGAATTTTTGCCCGTCTCACCGCCGGTTACGCGCAAGAGCAAAAAATGGCCGAATTGAGGGCCGCTTATGCATCACCGCCTACGGCATAGTGAGTCAAAATTTTAATTATGGGATGATAATTAATTTAATCAGAAATTCAATGAATTTAGCCAAAACTTTCATTATTGAATTTTTTAAGGCATTTTTAATTAAAGATGACCAAATAGGACTCCATTGTGAACCCTACCGTGGTTAAATCATAATCAGAGCCTAATAATTCTAATCAAATTTAACCCTATTCCATTTAACATTTCATAAAAGCCAAATTTATACGGCTTTGAAATTACCAATTTTTGACTTGAAAATTTTGAACAAACTCAATAAAATCAAAAGCATATGGGCATATAAAAATAGGTTAAAATTTTTAGAAAATTTTGGCTTGGATCATACTAGTAAATTGGAATTTTCCGAAATCAGAACTAGTCGGATTTTGGGCCAATTATTTAAACTATTTTTTGAAATAATCCAAATTATCTCTTAAATTCGACATTTCCGGATAAATTGTTTACGATCCTTTGGACCCCAAATTATTCTATTTTTTGGCACTTATATAAATATTTTTCAAAAGTACAAAGTCCTTTCCTTTTTCCCATGGGTCGAAAAGTTTTAGTTTAATTCGTAATTTTTGATAAAATTTAGGGACAAATTTCATACTTGACTAATTTCAAATTTAAAAAAATAAAATTCATAATTTCCATCTAAATTTAGCTCCTCCGCCGCCTCTGCAAATGCCACGCCAAATGGCCGACGGAATGCGGGCCCATCGCGTGCATCATTGCCCTTTGTGGCCACCACCAACGCTGCCAACACTGCCATTTTACCCACATCAGCGACGACCGCCGTTGACCTTTTCATGGAGAATGGTGGAGGCCAAAAAAGTGGTTAGTCCATTTTTTGAGGGCTTATTATGCTTTGATGGCATAAAAAAAAATTAAAAATAATGATGAATTTTTTTGTGGTTTTTTTTTGCTATTTTCCGGAATAGTGTGGATAATTATGAGGGAAATTTTAATAATTATTTCTTTGTTTATATTATTCCTTAATATGTTTTAATAATGGTATAAAATTCTCTCTTCCGGTACAGCGGATATTATTATACGGGGAAATTAAAATTTTTTGTTTTTTATATTCCTCCTTTTTAATTGGAAAATGTGGGGGAGGGGGGGGGGAAGTTTCCTTCAAATATAATGCCATTTTTATTAAATTTTTTAAAGAAATTTTTTAGAAAATATGTAATTTTTTATTCAATTTATTGGCTAAATTTATAAATTGTATTATTTAAATTTTATCTGCGATTTTCTTCAATTTTTTCTTTTTTAAATTTAATTTAAGTGGAATTTTTTCGTACTTTTTAACGACAAATATTTCAGAATTTTTTAGCGTAAATATTTTTCAGAAAGAAATATTTTTATAAATTTTATATAAAAAATAAATAATTCTGTATTTTATATTTCCCTTTTCCTCTTTAAATAATTAAAGGGCAATTTTAAAACGCCCATTTTTTAAATGTCAAACAACATTTTGTCATAAATTTTTTGAGCGTAAAAAAATCATTTTCAGAAAGAAATGTTGAAAAAATTAATTTAATAAATCATTTTTGTGTCTTGTTGGTTGGATTCATCAGAAAAATGGCTCAATTCTGTAATTAATAATTTTTAATTAAGCCTCAGACAACCCAAAACATAATTTTATTGGACCGAGAAGGATAGATTTCAGTAAACCAAAAAAAAACATTTTCAAGAAAACTTTTTTTTTGAAAATTTAATTTATCCAATTGACATTTATTTCTGTATTTTTTAAGTTTAAGTCTAATAATTAAACAATCTTCAGTCAGAATTATTTATTAAATAATTAAATAAATCATTTTGTTTAGGGCAAATTGACTTGAAGAAATAATAATTGGGCAGGTGATACAAAAATTCTTTAATTTAATTTTTGATGCTTTATCTTTATTATAACATAAATCTATAATTATTTCACCACATAAAAGTGCAAAAATTTGTTGGGCTCTCTATTTACCTTAAAAACACAAAATTTATTGGGCCATCCATAACTCAAAAATGCGCAAATAAATTTCAACAATGTGCAAAAATGTTCGCTTTTCTTGAGTAGTAAAAAACAATAAATTTACAAATAATTTAGAATAATTCATAATTTATTTTTTCAATATTTCGAATATAATTTAAATCCTAATTTTATGAGTTTTTTTTAAAATTTTTTTCTTGAAAAATTATAGCCCAAATTTTTGTCGATTTTATACCAAAAATTTTCACAGAAAAATTTTCCATGACAAAAATAAACTGATGAAATTAATTTAATAAAATGTAAAACATCCACCGAATCTCCGCCCATTTCCTGTGTTTGTGCCAAAAATGTTTCCCTTGAAAAATGCCAATAAAAAAGGGGGGGGGGGGGGCGGGGGTTCATTTTACATTCCCAATCCCAACCATTCATATTCATTTGTTCCTCTAGCCTTAATTCAATTTTTTCTGACGGATTCCTCTAAAAATGAGCCTTTCATTTTGGCCACATGTTCCCCTTCAACCAATTCCTCAAATACATATATAAATAATTATTTTTTTGGTGTAAAATGGATAAACAATGCAATTTTCCATTATACCTCCAGCATTCATCAATTTTGTCTTTTGGGTATAAAAAATCCGCACGGGTTTTCTCGAATTCCATTATTGCCAATTTTCCTCTTTTTCTATTCATTTTACAATTTTCGGCAATTCATTCAATCCAATTAACCCTTTCATTTTGATTAATCATATGACATTTTTGTTGGGCTTTGTTTGAATTTGAATGGAATGAAAATGGCATTCAAAATGGATTCAAATAAACCAAAACAAACATTCAAAATTGAATTATTATATTCCTAAATGCTCATTTCCCCCTCACTACATTTTTGTTTTTGGCCTTCCATTTTTGAGTTTATTAATCCAAATATTTCATTCCCCATTATTAATTTATTCATTCTCGTGCGTATAATTTTTTTGTTGTTTTCGTGACAAAAACTCAATCGCGGTCCACTTTCCGGTCCATTCTCATATTTTTGAATCACATTTTTTCATTTCATTTATTATTCTTTCTTCACAAATTAATCAAAATTGTTTTCTTGTTAAATTGCTTTTATTCCAATTTCAATGTTTTAAATTAGTTTTTTTCGGAACTTACGGTATAAAAAAGTTTACAAAATTATTATAGAATATTTTTGAAAATGATAAAAATTTCAATGGGAATTATTTATTTTAAATTTAATTTCAAAAAATCAGCAATTAACTATCTACTTAATTTAAATTCAGAATGAGCATTTTTCTTTGAGTAAATTATTTAGGAAAAGATTGAAGATGTATCTTCTTTATTCCTTTTTATTCAATATACCAATCTTTGGTAAATAAATTCAGATTTTCCATATATAGAGTAGGCCCTGAAAAACATGAAAAGAATTGCAATTCTGGCAATGAATCAAAAAATATTATATTTTTGGATCTGTTTGCCAAAATAATTTATTAGCAACAAAAAATTACACAACATTCACACAAGCAGATGTTTTATAAACTTTTCTCTCAAAAATATTATTTTTCTCCTATTCTAATTTACATTTTTTGATTCAATTAGGATTTATTGTATTGTAAATTTGTCAGTTTTTCGCACTGAATTTTGTAAATTTATCCTTTTTTTCTCACCTCATTTTCCCTCATTTTATTATTTTTTTATATTTCGACCCAATTCCCAGGCACTTTGTAAATTTGATGAATTTTTACATTTGAATGCAATTTTATCATTTTTTTCACCCCATCCTTCAAAATTTTTATATTTTTTTTTTTAAATTTCGACCCAATTCCCAGGCACTTTATAGCATTTAAATTCTAATCCCAAGCACTCAAAATTCGATGAATTTTAGTCCATCACCACCCAACGAAATTTAGCACACAGAAAAATACAAAAAATTTTGATTACGTAAATTCAACAATTTTGAAAATGGCTTTCGCCTCCCTTGAGTCTACGAATTTCCATTTTGTATTTTTTAACACCATTTTTCACTGTGAGAAAATTACCCAACCATTGCTGGCCAATTTGACGACAATTACTGAGAACTTTTCCACTTTTTGGTCTCGCCAATTTACGCGCTTGCCAGCCAAACATTTTCCCATAAATTCGAATATAAATTTCATTTTTGGACCGGACTTATGGTCCATCAATTTTTTAGTGCCAACAATTTTTCAATAAAGGAAAAATGCGCAAATTGGTACAAAAATTTTTTGGGGTTTTTCCCAGTAGTAAAATTTTTAGTCTTCTTCCATTAAAATGTCTAAACAATTTTTGTGCCTTCCAGGCTTATCCTCCACTTCGTCCAGTCGCCGGGGCAGTGCCGTCGCAAATTGTTTACCAACACCATCACTCATGGATTTGGCCGCATCCGCCGGATTGTTGTCGCTTTCTCCAAGCGGTAAAATTTTTATAATTAAAAATTAAATTTAAAAATAAAAATAAAATAATTAAAAATTTAATTAAAAATTAAATAATTAAAAATTAAATTTAAAAATAAAAATAAAATAATTAAAAATTTAATTAAAAATTAAATAATTAAAAATTAAATTTAAAAATAAAAATAAAATAATTAAAAATTTAATTAAAAATTAAATAATTAAAAATTAAATTTAAAAATAAAATAATTAAAAATTAATTAAATAAAAATATTTAAAATTTTGAATTAAAATAAAAAGTATTTAAAAATTCAATTAAAATATAAAAATTGATCTTTATTAAAATTAAATAATTTTATTTTTTATTATTTTAGAAAATTAATTTAAAATAAAATAATAACAAAGAAAAATTTGGAAATAAAGATATAAAATAATTTTGAAAATTTATCAAAAAAAATTTGGAAAAATTTAAAATTATTTAAATAACGAAAAAATACTTTAAAAAGAAAATTTTAAAAAATAAAATTTTCAAAATAAATTCTTATTCAATTTTCCAAAATTTTTTCAGACCTCGTTTTCGAGTCCTCTGTGCTTGGTATCGCCTACTACGATTTCATTTTGTCCGTTTCGGAAGTGACCAGCAATGGAGGGAATAATGTTTTTGGTGGAGGTGGCACATCATTCTCCTCATCTTCATGCTCATCCACAACAACAATCAAAGAGAATCCGGCAACAAAAATGGAAACATCGCCCGGAGGGAAACGCCGAGTTCGCCCAACGGGCAGTGAGCCAACACCAACAATGTCTGCGAGAGGTAATCAGAGTGTTTTATTTATTTTATTAAATTTAATTATAATTATTGTTATGCATTGATTTTTCAAATCACATAGAATTTTTTTATTGGTTTTAATTTAAAAATTTCCCATATTATTTAGTAAATATTTTTAACGACCTAAAAATATTTTTAAAAAGGAATTTTTGGTAATAAATTTTAAAAAATGAATTTTTTAATATTTTCCATTATAGTTAAATTTAATTAATAAAATTTTATAAATAATTTATCATTTAAATAAAAATTCAAATTAGAAAAATTTAATTTAATTTGAAATAAATTATTTTTTAAATATTAAAAAATTAACTAAAATTTTTAAAATTTTTCCCGATCAGAACCAGAAAAAGGCGGTCCAGCAGCCATGCTATTCAAATTGGACAAACAAAGGCCGGGCACCTCAATGGGAATCAACAATGAGCGTAAAGGATCCACACAGACAACACATTCCGCCACAACCGAAAACACAACATCAGTGCCAACAGTGAAAATTGCCTCCGATGCCGAAATTAATAATCAACAAAATTCGAACACATCTTCGACATTCTCAAATTGCAATTATCGCCTTTTCTTGGCCAAATTGGATTCGCACACAAATGTGGAATGGTTCGAGAGTGTGATTGTGCCAGGGGTTAGTATTTTTTTTTTAAATTTATTTTTTTTGTATTTAATTTAATTATTTTTAAATCTTTTTATAAATAATTTTTAAAATAAAAATTAATTAAATTATATATTTAAATATTTACAAATAATTTTTAGGAACTTTTGGAGCGCAATGCCATTCCGGTCAATGAATTATCATTGTTGACAATGGGCATTCTGATTTGGCGTTCCCGCCTCACAAATTCCCGTCTTCTATGTTTGGCCAATGGACAACTGGGCGAAGATTCGACCACCGCTTTAGAGGTGAAAAAATTTATTTAATAATAAAAAAAATTTAATTAATAATTATAAAAAATTTTCTCCAAAAATTAGAATTTTTTTAAATTTTATTAAATTTTCAAAATTTTTTTTAGGCTTTGAAACGTGCTGCCAACAAATATAAATGCATGCATCATGTTTTGACAATTGGCCAAAGGCGTCAATCCGCTTCCAGCACGCATAGTTCATGCTCAACGTCCAGCTATCGGTGAGAAATTTTTAAAATATATTTTCAAAAAATGTTAAAATATTTTTGGTTAAATTTTTAACAATTTTCAAAATTTTTTTGAATAAATTTTTTATTAAATTTATTAATTAATTTTTTTGCAGTTCTTCCAGTTCTTGTGGCTCCTATGGCCAATCGCAGGATTCTGGCATGAAATTACGCGTTTTGGTGAGTAATTTTTAATATTAAATAATTTTCTTAAATTCTATTTAAATAATTTAATAAATTTTTTATTATTAAATAAATAATTAAATTAAATATTAAAATTAATTTTTTTTTATTTTCAAAGATGTGCCAATCTCGCAATGAATTGTCGGCCGTCCCTTCGCAAGCATTGAGGGATGCAAAATTTTTGATGGCCCCAACCACAAATCCACTCCTTTGCCTCTGCTTCCCATTGACTTGAACTTAAAAAATGATAGCCGAAAAAATAAAATAATTTTTTCATCGATCAAATTTTAATAATTTCCAATTTTCTTCTTTTTTCGGGTCAACTTTTCATTATATTAAATTGTTTCATTTTTTCATTCCTCTTTCTCTTTCTCTTTTCTCAAATTTATGTTTTAATAATTAATCAGTTTGTTAGAATTCAGTCAAAATTAGCAAACGTTTTATTAATTTTAATGAATGAATAAAAAATATGTCGGAAATTGAAAATGTGGACTCGAATTTATGGGGATTTTATGTGGAATTTAGTAGAAATGATTTTGCCCATTATTATTTATTTTCAATATCAATTAGGGGCAAAAATCCGCGATTATATGTTTAATCCGCTTTTTCTGGTTATCCATGTTTTCCACGTTCAACTCTTTAAAGATATTTCGGCCAAGCGCTTGACTCGATGGTAAACAACAACAAATTAAGGGACTTGGGAATTAGGGCAAATGAAGAGGGAAATTGGGAGGAATGCGAAACGAAATAAGAGAATAAAAACCTAAGAGGACAAAATCGGAAATCCCCGAAATTAATTAATTTAAATTCGAGAAAAAAAGAATATTATTCGCCAATGGCCAGAAAAATATGTGCTAGAAGAAATTATTGGGAGGTACGGTTTTTGGTTAAATCGAAGGAATTTGTTGGAAAACTGTTGGAATGAATTCGTCTTTTGACTTCTTCTTATCCGCAAGCAGGCCAAAGAAAGATGATGATTAAGCATTTTGAAGAGAATATTTTTGAGCGTTTTGTAGAGAATAGCTTTAAGGCGAATTGGCGAAAAGAAGATTGTCGGAGTTCCGACAAAATAAAGAAAAATTAAAATATCTGAAATTTTGATTATATATAATTATATTTTTATATACTACTTTATTAGAAAGTGAAAAAGACTTCCCAAAATCCATTGCACAATTAATAATATCTCATCAGTCATCACCAATTTAACGATTTAATTCGCCAGATCAGAGATGCAAAGCAATAGTTTTATGCCCGTTTAAAGTTTTGTATACGTTATCTAAAGGTCATCAACGGCAGCGCGTCCTTTTCAAAACAAGATGCAAAATCAAAGCAATATATAGGTATGTGTCCATTTAGGTTTTCGACTCATTTATCTATGTCGACGGCAGCAGTGTATAATCGGGTTCAATATTAGTGCATTTAACATTTTATTGTCCGTTCCTTTATAATTTCTGATTTAATGGGTATTATTATTATGTATATTTAAAATTGTATTAATTTACTGAAAAATTTACAAATTAATCTATCGTTAACTTTTGTTTGGAAAAATATTTTTTAAGGCTACAAAAACAATCAAATTAGATTCCATTTTTATACTCTATTCTCGTAAGACATTCTGACTCTGGTCTTACTAAATTCTAACCTTTAAACTTCATTATGTCCAAATTATAAAATCACCAAAAGGTTATTTTTGATAGTAAATTTTTTGACAAAATATTATTTCAAATAGCTTAATTATAAAATAAATTTAATTTTTTCCCACTTTTTTCTAATCCATAACAAATATGTAAATATTTCTTGATTTATTTAATATAGGAAAATTTCCATTTATAATTTTTATAAAAATCTTTTTATTTTTTAAAAATTATTAATTTATAAGTTCTCTTTAGTTTTGATTTACATATAAAATGTATTTTACTTTGTTTTTCGCCTTTCAATTCTTAATTTTGATCCACTTCTTTAACATCTGCTGTAAAATAATTGCTATTGATGGCGTTGGAAATAATTCGATAGAATATAAAAGTAAGCAAAATTTCAATTTGATATAAATTTATATAAAGCTGGAAAATGTTTTTGTCAAATTAATTTTTTCTTATATGTCAAATTTAACAAATTAAATAATTATAATAAAGGAATAAAAAGCAATGGTCTAATTTTCAGCAGAGCAATTTGCATCGTACAATTTAATGAATCAAGCCCTCAAAAATGCTATTGCTAATATCACAATTGTCACAACAATATTTGAAGAACGAATGAATTTAATGTAAGTTTTGTACTTGATAAACTATAAAAAATTAGCATATTTCTGTGCTTAAAAATTCTTAAAATCATGGTAACTGCTCCTAATCATAGTCTTAGAAACAATCACATTAAAAAAGATTTGAAAATCACTGATCTATTTTATAATAAATTAGAATTTAAAATTTCTTCTGTTAGGCAATTAAAATAACTTTTGTGTATAAGAGATTTAATAATTATATAAATACCTTTGTATTAAATAAAATTAAAAATATGATATTTTTATAGAAATACATCCAGCCCGGAAGGAATTGAAGAGAGAAAATCTGCGGAGGCGGCATTGAACAAAACTAAAACACTCTGGGATTATTCCCTCACAATATACAGATCATTTATGGAGTAATTTTAAAAAATATTTCTTATAAATTATTATCCTTAATTTAAGTCATTTATTAATTAATAATGATAAATAGATAGATTAGTTTGACAAAATAAAATGAACTGCAAAAAAAGAAATTGTCAAATTGGCTGATAACTTGAATTTCGGTTCCACTCTATAAAATTGGAAATAATTTATGAAAAATTTAAAAATTATTCTTGTTTGTTTTTTTCGTTATAGCTTGATTTAATTTAATTTTTCATAATAGAGAGATATTATATTAATATTAATTTAATAAAACAATTAGAATATAGTAATTAAAATAGAAATAAATTTAATAAATTTTTTTTATCAATTTAGACGCTACTACAAAAATTCTACAACTTTTGTACAATTCGATGTGGATGAAGACTGAATCAGGAACAAAGATATTATTATTTTACTAGATGTTTTTATTTACTAATTTCAATCATTATAGTCGATTTACATGATTAGATTTCAATTTCAGACCAATTTAGGAACTAGGGTTAAGGTTAGGGGTTCGGAGCATAGGATTTGGGATAGGGTCTAGGGTTCAAAAGGTAGCTTATACCTCTGTCTGAAATTGAAATTTCATGTAGTTTATCGACCATGCCGCATCGAATAAGCCTACTTTCGAATCTGTATGATGCCTATGGAAACCGAGATCCCCGAAATTAGATAACTAACTAATCCCGGAATTAGCTAATTACCAGAATTAGCTGTAACATAATATTATCGGTGGTGCTGAATATTCCAATTTCGAATATTAAAATGTGAATTTTATTTAATGTAAATTTAATTAATTATCAAATTTTTTATTATTTTTCATCAAATTTCAATTTCCATTAATAAAATTATTCACTTTAATTGATGTAATCAAAGTATTATTTTGTTCTTGTTGTGCGTCAATTCCATTGGATTTCTTGCAACAAAATATTATATCAAATTGTTGGCCAATATTCTTTCGAAAATCAGGAATCAAAATAGCCAAACTGATTTCCTCTGTGCAAAACCCCAATAAATTAACGCCATAACTTGTCCAATAATGAATTGTTCTGGGCAAATCCGGCCATTCCATTGCATAACTTGCCAGTGGATCAATTACAACTACACGTAAACTAGAAACGATCAAACAAGATAGACAAACAAAAAATATTTGGAATAAGTCCTTTTCCGTTTGAATATGAACATTTGAAAATGTGCCATTATTATTGCCTAAAATCGATTTAAAAATTATTAATTTTAGTGCCTTTGCGATTCTTAAAAAATATAAAAATATAGTAAAAAAAAATAGAAAATTTATCAAATAAAATAAAAATAATTATGAATTGATTTTGGGATGTCAAAGTACGATTCAGAAGCCAAGGTTAAGTCCGGGACGTCAAGGCTTGGTTAAATATGCGGACTTTAAAATATTCTTTAGGCAAATATAAGCGGTAAATCTTCTTTTAAAATCTGATTTAACCAAATTTATTTCCTCAAAAATGGCGATATTTAATAAAAATTACTTTTCGATAAAAAAGTAATAAATTTTTTATATTTTTAAAAAAGATTACCTTCTAATCTTTTTTTTTAGTTTATGGCTATATAAATATATTTATTAGATATCGGTAAGGTTCCGACGATCGCGATCGAGTATTTCGAAAAAATCTCATTCGGTCTCGGAAATCTCGTTTAAAAAATCCCGAGATCTCAATGAGATTCGAGAATTCCAGGGCAATTTTAAAAGTTAAAAAAATGATAATAATAAAAAAATGAAAACTAAGATAAAAGACATTAAATAAGAAAAAAAGCAATATTTTATTTGAAAATCTTTAACTTTCCTAGTAAGACCGAGCGAGATCTCGAACGAGAATCTCGTCTCGTCCGATTATTAATATTTATTTTTACATATATACGTATGCATCGGACTACTTACTATTTTGTGTTTTCATCCAGAATAATCTACAACCGAATGCAATATAACATAAAGCGGCACAAAAATAAGTTGAATTTATGAAATATTTTCCTATAACTTTCGGTGCTGAATATGGCAATTGATGTTCGTGATTGTATATATAGATTTGAACTTGAATTTGGTCGAAGTAGCCAATTATGGTAGAAAGAAGCCATATAAGCAAGCATAACCAATAAAAATACCTTATAAAATAAAATAGAAAACGTAAATTTTGGCAATTTTTTCCCTATTACCTCTTCCTTGCTGCAAACCAATGATAGTGTAATGGAAAGAAAATAGCGTGGACACGATTGATGGCCAATGCCAAAAGGTGAATCGCTTGCATTGCTTGCAATACTCGAATACTTGCATTGATAATGAAGGAATAAGGTTGGGGAATATTATTTGTATTTTTTAAGATGTCAAAATTTATAAAGTTCGGAAAATCCGCAAGCAATTTAAGCAGATTTCCAACTGCCCGACTAAAAACAATTATCAAAGCCGATCGAGTGGATGTTAATTTCCAAAGGGGGCGCAGTAAAAAAAGAATAATAAAGATGACCAAAATATTCAAAGTTAAACGGAGTATCCAATCATAAGTTTGACCATAAGGAGCCATTTTATAAAAATAAATAATTTAAGTAATTAAAATGTATTGTAAATGGCGGGAGGAAATAAAATTAAATTCGTTTAAATGATAATGAATTAGAATAAATTTCTTTGCCTCTTTTGAGTAAATAAAAATGAGTATAGTTTTTATTGAAATTTTATATATTAAATTTTCAATAATATATGTATTATAGTCAGTTAAAAACAAAAATTTTAAATCAAATTAATTTTAACTGAACAGACAGTTTATGTAAAAATATTTGATTATCGAAAAATGTCTGCCTTTGACACTCAGTCACACAGCCTCGATCATATTCACAAATCACAATCACAATATGTTAATTAAATTTTCATTTTCTTATTAACAAATAAGTATGAGGATAATTTATTTGATACAGATAATAAAAGTGCAGTGTAGATGGTACATTTCGAGGTTGATGTATTTTTATGTGGTTTAAAGTGTAAAATGTCAACTACCAAAAAAACGTCAAAAAATATACTTTTAGAAATGCCAAATCAGAGCCTCCTCTATTTTAATTTGAATTTTTCAAGTCTAATTTTTTTTAATTTTTTTCATTTGTGATCATAAAGAGTGCCAATCTCATTTACTTCGTAGTCAAACTAAAATCTGGATCCAATTCTAGCAAATTTTTAATTTAAAATGATATAAAGAAATGAGTTAATATTAATTTTCTGAAAAAACGATTAATCCGCTGAAATTCTTTCATTTCGAAAAACACTATTTTTGAGGTCATAAAACTTGGCCATAACTAGGTATTAGGACTCAGGGTTAGGTTCAGGGCAGGATGGGATGAGGGGCTAAAGTTTAGGGAATCTTAAAGAAGGCTGATTTGGCCAAGTTATATGGCCTCAAAAATATAATATTTTTCGAACACGAAAAAATTTGGGTAAATTCAGTCATTTTTTGGGCAAATTAACAGACTCCCAAATATATTTTAATTTACAAAAATATAAATTTTATATAAATTTTCTGGTTTTGAGGCCATTTTTTTTGGCCAACCTCAACATTTGTGCACTCGTTTTGTTGACCCAGAGGTCCAATTAAAACGAAAATGATGGAAAAAAATGAGAAAAATTGCCGCTAGCGATGTAAAATAATTAGTGGGGTTGAATTTAAATTGTTCATCTGAAAAATGATGTCAATTAAAAATTATTTTTAAATTTATTCGAAATAATTAAAGGATTATTGAAAAGGGAAAAACGCGCAAAAAAAAGTTTAAAATTGTTTTGGAAAGGAAATATACGATTAAATAGACAATATAATTGGGGTCAAATCTAAAGGGAGAATTTATTTAAAAATGAGTCAATTTCGGGATTAAAATTTTCGTAAAAAAACATGAGTGGATATGCGTAAATTGCGCAAATTAAGGATTATAAATTTAATGATAGCCATCTTTTATAGACAGTTTTTATTTTTTTTAATTTTACAAACACAATTTTTATCCAAATCCAACCACAAATTTGGTTTAATTTTTTTTCTTGTAAGCATTCAATTTTTAATTTTTTTGTTTTATATATTTTTAATTAAGAAAAATTCTAAAGACGTAAATTTTGTCAAATACAACCACAAATTTTTATAATTTCTAGCCATTGAATGCATTAATTTTTGAATTATTTTGTTGGATTTTAAAATTATGAGATTGGTACAAAATGTGAATTTATCGCCTCGAAAAAATCGCACATTTTCGTCATGCTATTTGACTTTATTTTTATTGGTGGGGAAAATTTTAATCTTTACTGTAATTTTAAATTAACTCAAATTTGTTTTAATTTATACTTTAATTTTAGATTAAAAAGAGTAAATAAATTTATCTTGGAAATACATCATTTTTTAAACGTGGATTTTGTTGCGAATTAAAAACCCAAGGAAAAATATATTTGCCTATGATTCTCCTACGCATTTTTACGCCATCTTTGGCCGCACTAAAACAAATTCAAAATGGCGGGTTGATCTAAACATTCAACCCGCCGGGTCCCCTCTAATTTGACGCCATAGCCCGGCCCTTCTTTCGGCTTCCTTTGGGCCTCATTTGGGAATTTTAGCCGTCGACTGCCGTGGCATCCAAGGTTAATTGCAAATATAGGGCCGAAAGGAGGATATAGGCCAAAACAAAATGCACACATTACCCAAAAGGGAAACCCGTAAAGGGAATGTGAGGAAAGGGAAAACGACGTCCAACACTCCTAATCGGGCTGTTGGCTATCTCGCTTACGGCTTTTGGCCATCTCGCAAAAGAAGCCCTCTGTGCTCATTTCCTCCAAATTCCTTCCAATTTTGGTACCAACACATTTCCGTCAAGGCACAAATTGGGGGCTTTATTCGAGGCGGCGGAGGCACGCAAACACCGGAAGGGGTGCCCTATTTGCTTTGCTCTTTTTGCTTCCTATCTTTGGCTAAAATGAATGCGCAATATGTTTTTTTTTGGGTTAAGGTAATTTTTGATTGGCTTCTTTCATTTTCACCCTTTCATTTTTCTTTCTTTAATGATGACGCCAATTGGAATTGAGTGGGTTGGAAAATTATGCATGTGTTTTTGTTTTTTGCATTTTAAAAACAAAAATATTGTTGATAGAGGGATAAATTTAATTTAAATTTCTAATTAATTTGAGGAAGAAATGTTAAGAAAAATATGTTGGAATTAAATTAATTAAGATTTTCTCAATTTAATAATCTCAATGAAAATGTGTTCATTTTTTTGGTTAAAATTCACTGTTTTAATTATTTTTAATAATTTCAGTAAAATAATAATAATAGAATCTTTGAATTCTTAAGAAAAATTTATTCTTCAATGATAATTATATTATTTTTTATTATTTTGTTTTTAAATAATTGAAAGATAAAAATATTTAGTTTGAATTAATTAAAATATTTATAAAATGTTATATTTATGCAAAATTAGGCAATTGTGCCAGAAAATGCATAAATCTAAATCTTTTGCTGTGAGATAATCCAAATTTAAAGTTTGAATGACGATGGACAAAATTTTTCTTATCAAAAAAGCTGAAATGAGAATTTTTGTTGCCAAATATTATATTGGCTTTTATTTGTAAATTTACTCTCGCGCTGAATGAAATCAAACGGAAATTATAATTAAAAAAATATATTGAGGAATTCGTTGGAAGCCAAAAAAAATTGTGGCAGAAATATTTTTTATTATTTTGTTCGGACTTCGGATATTTATTCCGGAAAAATGTCCTTATGGGATTTCTGGCTTTAATCAGTATTTATAAAAAATTAAAAGAACGAAAAGAAAAATAAATCGTAAAATATATTTTTCGTACAGGAATAATACCGTTGGAAGCCGAAAAATTTGGTATAAATATTTTTTATATTTTGTTCGGATATTTTCCACTCAAAATGGGACTTCTGGCTTTATTGAAAGTTTGAAAGTGGGTGACAAAAAAAATAAAAGGACGAAGTGAAAAAATCGTAAAAATATTTTTAAATTAATTTTAATTTAAATTCTTATTGAAAAATTTTTTTGAGTGAAATTAAAATCATTTTTGTTAAATTTGAAATATTTTTGACCCTATTTATTCTTCCGAAACGATTCCGGTGTTCGGTCTCAAAATGTTATGTAAACAAAAAATGAGGATTTTTCAAACGTGATCTTTATGTTGTAAAAATGCAACACATAGGAATGGGAATTAAAAGCACATTTTTAACCGACGGAAATTGCGTAAATTTTTTCAGTTTTTGTGTAATTTATAAAATTTTTTGTCGTCATTTCCTCAGTTCGAATTTAGGAATAAATTTGAGCGTGCGAATTTTTGCAGTAAATGTTATAAATTTTTTAGCACTTTTTAGCTAATTTATAATGAAATAAAATGTAAAAATTTAAAAAATAATAATAATTTTCAGTCCAAAAATTTTCAAAAAAAAAACAAATTCTGCAAAAAAAATAAATTCTTACAAAATAAAACAAAGAAACATTGCATGTCTCATAAAAGAAAGAGAAAGGGAAAAGGAGGATTGCCATTTTATTCAATTTTGTCGTTCAATAAAAAGAATTGGTTGGAATTAGGTTGGACTCGGGAGCCGGGGGAACCCATATGTACATAGTATTTTAAGTGATGGGAAAAAATCTGGGTCAACAGCGGAAATGATTACATCTCACTCAGCAAAAATAATTAATTATACATAAAATCACTTTAATTATCAGAAATTTTTGGTGTCGAAGAATCAGAAGCCTTAAGCATTATTTTAAAAGAAAAATTCTACTTACTAAAGCTTTCCTAGCAACCATTATGACCAAATTATATTTATACGGCCTCAATTTAATTATATTTTTTTAAAGTTGTTTTGAATTGACTGTATATTCGAATGGAATTATAGGAAATAATACCTGAATGGATCATCAGAAAGTGTGGGAAATAAAAATAAGTAAAAGGTCATGAGAATCTTTTCATAAAAATAATTTGCATTTTGCTTCATTTTTTAATTTGTTGGGGAAAAATCCCTGATAAATTACTCATTTGTTATTTCAATGCGCGAATATTCATGGGAAAAACAGTGTAAAAAATAATAACGGAAATTGGAATATTTTTGTGCATAAAAAATTGTTTATGTGAAAATTGAATGATGACTGGATTGATTAAAAAATTTATAATTCGGATATAATTAAAAATTTTAGAAAAATAAAGATAAAAATTTTTTCTAAATTTATTGAAAATTTAAAATAAAATAAAAAAATTTTCCTATAAAGCTAAAAATCTCATTTTTAAATTAGAATGTGGATTTTGCATATTTATGAAGCCAATCCCACTTTTTAACAAAATCAAATCAGTCTCAAAATCAGCCTCTCTTCCCTTGCAATTGCAATGCCAATGTCAATATTTATTAATGAATGCCATGTCATTTTTGGGTGCGCCAATGTACGTGTTCGCCATAAAATTCTACATCTAAGGACATATTTTTTGGGGCAACATTGGCTTCATATGGCCCCAACAGAGAAATGCCATTATTATTATATTTTCTTGGGAAAAACGCGTCAATGTGTGCAGCTTTTTGGCAAATTGAATAAATCCCTCATTTTTTGGTAGGTGACCTTTCATTCATTTTTGTTAATGCCCTTATTTAGTGTGAAGGCCTTTCTTATATGGACATATTCTTTATAATTTGATAAAAATGTCAAATATCCATCTTCATTTGGCTTGAAATTATGGATAAGGAATGATTTTTGAACATTTTCTAGGAATCAAAGAATTCGATTAAAAAAATTTACAAAAATATGGAAATTATGTCAAACAAATGTCCATATTCATTTGGCCCGAAATATGGTATGAAATGATTTTTTGAATATTTTCTTGGAAATGGGATTTAGTAATTTTAGGGAAAAAAGATTAGTTGAAATTCGACCGTAAATTCTATTTTAAAAAGCCCCTCACAATCAGCGGGCTTTTAATTTTTAGAGACCCTCCAAATGGGGGCTTTTATTGGAGAGGGGATAGGTCCACCGAGGTATAGACTTTGCTAATTTTTTGAGAGTAAAATATGTTTATTTCGGCTTAATTTCACCAAAATTAATTCATTTCTAGATAAATTTTTCCATCGGGGGCTTTTAATAGAAAGGAGGCTTCTACTATTAAAGAGGAGTTTTTTAATAGAGAATTTAGGATAATTTTTAAATTGGTACTTTTTATTGAAATTATTTTTCTTATGGGAATTAATTTTTTTTTTCGTAAATAAAAATTAAACTATATATTATTGGAGAAAAAGTGAATTAAATATTCCTATAAAAAGGAAATTGTATTAATGCTGTAAATAAATGTGTAAATTGTTTCCTTTTTATACCAATATGTGCAAATGGAAGGAAAATATAACCCACGCATTTTCATTGCCTAACATTTAGCTGTCAAATTTATTAAATTAATTTTAAGCACGAAAAATGCGCATAATAAAAGTCCATTAGGCAGCTACTACATTCATTCATTCATTTAATTCATCTTAAATAAAAATATTTTAAATTACAAAATTATTGAAAAAAACTGGCAAAATTCTGGCATGTTCAAAAAATTTTGACTAAATTCTCTGGACGAATCAAATGATTTTTCGAAAAATCTTTTTTATATGGCAGCACTGTAAACCGGCTGTACAAAGATTGTATATGCGATATAACAAACTCTGGGTTGAAGTTTTCTGTATGGTTATGTTCCCCAAAAAATATATAAAAATATCAAAAATGTTCAGTTAAATATGTATTCACTTATTTTTATTTGAATTTTCCAAATTTTATCTAGTTTTTTTTTTTGTTTTATTCTTGACCATAAAGATATAGCTATTTATTTCGACGATTTTGGATTAAATTCTAGCATAAATTTTATAGTTTAAAAATATTACAAAGAGAGAGATATTGCTATTGCCTCATCAATTCAGTGATGAAAAAAATAAAGACTTTTTGTCTAAACCGATTTTCAGCAATTTAAATATAGGGGTTAAACCAAAAAAAACAAATGATTTTTCTGATTCTGCATTTTATAAAATCTTTAAAACCAGTTTCAAAACATGAATTAAAATGTTAAACAAACAAAAACATTGTTTGATTGAAATGTTTTAATTTTGATTTTTCGCTGAAATTTTTGGAAGAAAAATATAGTAAATTAAGATATCTAATCAAATAAGGTAATGGAATGCTCAAATGAGAAAATAACCGTGCCATTTATTGCTAATAAATAGTTTTGCGCCATCATTGATAAATCGCGTGCCATCATCGCAAAATGGTTGGCATTCACCGAGAACCAATTTTCAATAATCGAAAAACTACATGCAATTTTTGAGAAATATGCATGAATGAGTGGACTGAAAATACTAAGTGTGGGTGGTCTTCGGACCAACGCAGTGACAATTTTCCAAAAATACAAGATTAAATTACTGCGAGATTGCCGCAAGAATTAACTATCTTAAAATGCCAAAATAAATTAAAACAAAGAAGCAGTGGGACCAGCTTTAGAAATACATAATGTAAATATTCTATTAGAAAGCCCGTCTCTATTTGTAAACCCCTATCGAAAAATTCATGTCAAAAATAATCAATTTTTAGGTGAAATTAAGCCAAAATAAGCATTTTTGGTCTCCAAAAATTCAGAAAACTCCAACCTCGGAGGGTCTCTGAAAATTCGGGGTTAATAGAATATTATAATTGAAAAAACAGCATTTTTCTAAAAGTAATTTTTGATATTTTTACACTTTTTTGGAATCGAGGTGGCACGTGTCAGATATCGGACTGTTATATGGGACAAGTATTGGTCGAAAGCAAAGACTATAATGAGGATGAACTGACCAAAGAACTTGCACCGATTAGGGATGGGGGATCGATGTTTCAAAATTAAAATGGGAAATCCAAATTTTTGTGTTCAAAAATGTTTGCAATTTTATTTAATTTAAATATATTCGTATAAATTTGTTAATTGTAATATTTTATTTTTATTAAAATTCATCAAATTCCATTAGTAAAATTATTCACTCTAATGGATGTAATTGCTGTAATAGTTTGTCGGTGTTGTTTTTGAACATCATTTCCATTGGATTTTTTGCAGCAAAAAAATATAGTACGAAATTGTTCGGCAATATTTCTTCGAAAATCAGGAAGCAAAATGGCCAAGCTGATTTCCTCTGTGCAAAACCCAAATAAATTAGTGCCAAAACTTGTCCAATAATGAATTGTTCTGGGCAAATCTGGCCAATACATAGTATAGCTAGCCAATCGATCTGTCAGACCAATGCGGAAGGCAGAAACGATTAGACATGATAGGCAGACAAAAAAAATTCTGAGCAAATCCTTTTCCGTGTGAGCATTTGAAAATGTGCCATTATTATTTTCTAAAATTGGAAAAATGATAAATTTTGGTATCTTCGTATTTCTTTAAAAAATGTAAAAATGTATCCTTTCCCAAATTTTTTTTTATATCGTTTTCATCGGTGCTAGTAGCTAGGTCATCTCCACTATAGTACAAATGAAAAATTCATTTTAAATTGAAATAAATAGATAAACAAGGAAAAAGCTAATAGAAAATGTTTAGAAGAAAAAAAAACACTTTTGGGGAAAAAATTGTTTGGAGAAACAAAAACATCAAAATGTTTGGGAAAACAAAAACATCAAAATTTCTGGGAAAACAAAAACATCAAAATGTTTGGGAAAAACAAAAACATAAAATGTTTGGGAAAACAAAAACATTAAAATGTTTGGGAAAAACAAAAACATAAAATGTTTGGGAAAACAAAAACATCAAAATTTCTGGGAAAACAAAAACATCAAAATGTTTGGGAAAATAAAAACATTGAAATGTTTGGAAAAACAAAAACATCAAAATGTTTGGGAAAACAAAAACATTAAAATGTTTGGGAAAACAAAAACATAAAATGTTTGGGAAAACAAAAACATTAAAATGTTTGGGAAAATAAAAACATAAAATGTTTGGCAAAACAAAAACATCAAAATGTTTGGGAAAACAAAAACATTAAAATGTTTGGGAAAACAAAAACATAAAATGTTTGGGAAAACAAAAACATTAAAATGTTTAGGGTAGTTTATGGCTTTCTAAGTATATTTTTTAACATGGGTATAAATATACACTGGAATATTCAACTTACTCCTTTTTGCTTTCATCCAGAATAATTGACAACCGAATGCAATATAACATAAAGCAGCACAAATATTAGCCGAATTTATGAAATAATAGCCTATAACTTTTGGTGTTGAATATAGTATGTGTTGTTCAACATTATATTTGTAGATTTGAATTCGAATTTCATCGAAGCAGCCAATTATGGTAGAAAGAAGCCATACAATTAAACATATCCAATAAAAATACCTATTTATAAAATTAAACTATTATTTATAAATTTCATCCCTACTTTTTCTTTGCTGTAAAATATTGATAATGTAATGGAAAGAAAAGAGCATGAACACGATTGATGGCCAATGCCAAAATATGGATTGCTTGCATTGCATCCAATACTTTAATATTCAATTGGATAATTGCGAAGTAGATAGTGCTGTATGGTTCCGAAATTTTAATTGTATTTTTTAATATGTAGAATTGGAAGAAGGTTGGCATATCGAAAAACAATCGAAGCAGATTTCCAACTGCCCGACTAAAAACAATTATCAAAGCCGATCGAGTGGATGTTAATTTCCAAAGTGGCCGCAATAAAAAAAGAATAATAAAGATGACCAGAATATTCAAAGTGAAACGGATTATCCAATCATAGGGTTGGGGAAGCATTTTCTGAAATTAAAGTATTTTAAATTATTTAAAACAAATGGTAAATGGCACAAGAAAAAGAGTAAATTCTCAAACATTATGCAATGATTTAGTGTAATTTTTTTAACTCTTTTGAGAAAATAAAAATTAATTGTGGTTTTATTTATATTAATTTTTATATAAAGTCAAATTTTAAAATAAAATAAAATTAATTTTAGCAGAATGCGAATATTTTTTTTTTAATTTGATCATCGTATTTATATGCCCATTCAGCTAAATAGTACCTATTTTTATTTCAATTTTCTATTTTTTTTTTGCTTAATTTTTATCCATTTCATTCGTAGTCATAAAATTGCCAATTTTATTTATTCCTTGGTTCCCACAATTCTGGATCCAATTCCAGCATAATTATAATTTAAAAATGCTAGAAAGAAATTTTAGAAGTAAAAAATATTAAAGCAAGAAATTTTGTCAAGGAAATGGAATGATCAAGTGAGAAGAAAAAGTGACATTGCTAATAAATACAAATATTTTATCATCATTAATAAATTGCGTGCCGATATTCTAAAATATTTGGTATTCACCAGGAACTAATTAATTTTCTATTGTCGAAAAATTGTAAAAACGAAGAATGAGTGGGTTGAAAATACTAAAAGACTAGATTGTATTTGAGCAAACGCATGACAATTTTCGACATATTTTGCAAGAAATCAGAACCAAAACAATCTATATATCAATTGCATCAATTAAATTCAATAATTTGGTAATTTGATGAATTTCAATAAAAATAATAAACGATTATATTTATGTAAACAATCATTAAAATTAAATAAAAATTATAAATCATTCGCAATTGGACGATTCAACATCGACCCCATTTTTAATCGGTACCAGCTCTTTGGTCAATTCATCCTCATTAGGCTTCCACCTTCCAGACGCATTGAGCCCATTGTAACAGTCTGCTGGTGCGTGCCATCGCGTTTCCAAAAAATGTAAAAATGTCAAAAAGATTTGTTTTACAAATGCCCTTTTATCAAGCATTTTTCAAAAAATCCTAGTTCCTTTCTTCCTTGTTTTAATTTATCTTTGCATTTTAAGATCGTGCACTAATTTCGCAGTATTTTTCGAAAATTGTCATGAGTTTGCCCTAATACAATATAACATTTTTAGTATTTTCAGCCCACTCATTCGCGTTTATTTTCTCGAAGATTGCATACAATTTTTCGACAATTGAAAATTTGTACTCAGTGAAGACCGACCATTTTTCGACGATGGCACGCGATTTATCAATGAATGGCAAAACTGTTTAATAGCAATGTCATGTTTATTTTCACTTGTTTTTCTTCATGACAAGTTTTCTTACTTTACCATATTTTTCTTCCAAAATTTCTTTAAATGGAAGCTCATTTCAGCGAAAAATGAAATTTAAACATTTCAATCAAACAATGTTTTTTGTTTTTTTTTTGAAATTTAAAACATTTCAATCAAACAATGTTTTGCTTTTTTAACATTGGTTAAATGGTTTTAAAATGACCATTTTTCGTCAATTACCAGCATTTCCTACCAGCTGATGCGAATTTAATCTTTCCCCCCTGTGCCTTTTATTATTTATTTAAATATTTTAATTTAAGTAAATGCTTCCCGAACCCTATGATTGGATACTCGAATTCACTTTGTACATTATTACCTTCTTTTTCGTTCTTTTTTTACTGCGGCCACTTTGGAAATTAACATCCACTCGAAAGGCTTTAATAATTGTTTTTAGTCGGGCAATTGGAAATTTGCTTATATTGCTTTCCGATATGTCAGCCTTTATTGTCAGATACATATTAAAAAGTAAAATTTCCGGAACATACGGCTTCATTATCAGTGTAAATACTCGAATACTGGAGGCAATGCAAGCGATTCACCTTTTGGCATTGGCCATTAACCGTGTACATACTATTTTCTTTCCATTCCACTATCAACGTTTTGCGGCAAGAAAGAAGTAGGAAAAAACCAAAATTTAAATTCATATTCTATTTTATTTAAATTAGATATTTTTATTTGTTATGCTCGTTTTTATGGCTTCTCTCTATTATAATTGGCTACTTCGATATAATTCAAGAAAAAATCTGCATAGACATACCAAGAATTATAGAATATTTCATAAATATAGCTTATATTTGTGCCGTTTTATGTTACATTGCTTTTGGTTGTCAATTATTCTGGATGAAAATAAAAAGTAGTAAGTGGTCCGGTGTATAAGCATCTCAAAATAATGTATTTAAAAGTCATAAAATAGAAAAAATATGATTTTAAATAAACAGAAATTTGGTAGATGAGGTATTTTTAATCTTTTATTTAAAAAATGATGGTTTTTCAATCAATTTTAGGGAATAATAATGGCTCATTTTCAAACGATCACATGGAAAAGGACTTATTCCGAATTTTTTTTGTTTGCCTCTCATGTCTGATCGCATCTGGCTTCTTTGTTACTGTGATTGATTCACTGGCGGGTATTTCTTGGACATGGCCGGATTTACTGCGTACAATTTATTATTGGACTACTATTGGCATTTATCTGATTGGGCTTTGCACAGAGGAAATCAGTTTGGTCATTTTGATTCCCGATTTTCGGAAGAATATTGCTCAACAATTTCGCACTATATTTTGCTGCAAGAAATCCAATGGAATTGGTGCACAACAACAACAAAATAATATTTCAAATTCATCAGCCATTAAAGTGAATAATTTTGTTGCTGGAACCTAATAAAATTTTTACAGTGATGAAAGGAATTAAAATATCATTGTAATTTTAATAAAAAATATCTAATGATTTATGAATAAAAAAATTACTTTTAAAAATTTCTATCTGCTTCAAAATCAAATTAATAATATGGAAATAAGAAAACCAGCAGAAGAAGACATCCTAAATACTTTTTGTGAACTTAACTCTTACTTACTGATGTTCTCACGAAATAAGATGAAAAGCAATAGATATGCGTACTTTTGAAAATTTTGAACGCGTTATCCCTGCTGTTCTTTGTAAATTACATATTAAATGTTTTTATTAGAATTATCCGCATTCATTTTAATTCGAAAAAATTAAAAATATTTCTAAATTTTATTAAAAAAAGTTGCGGAGATAGCTTTTCTCACCCCGCCCAAAACATTATGAATTCTCTAGACACTGGTTTTTTTCTTGCAAAGAGCTAATTGGCTTGAATTAATCTGTCCAACAGTACAATTCTCCCAGCATTTTTTATCAAGAAGTCATCGGCTATTATAATTGTTACCAGCTGCACTTTATCCTCTGGAATAGACAAAAACCTTCAATTCTTGAGCTATATCAAAAAAAGAATCATGTACTATGTGAATTTAATTTAATTTAAATATGTTTATATAAATTTTGTTAAATTGTAATATTTTTATTTTTATTGAGATTCATCAAATTTCAATTGCGTCCAATAAAATTATTCAATCTAATTGATGTAATTAGCGTATTATTCTGTTGTTGTACGAATTTCTTGTAAAATATTTTGCGAAATTGTTCGGTAATATTCCTTCGAAAATCAGGAAGTAAAATGTCCGAACTGATTTCCTCTGTGCAAAACCCAAGCAAAAAAGCGCCATGATTGGTCCAATAATGAATTGTTCTGGGCAAATCCGACCAATACATAGTATAACTTGTTAATCGATCACTGACAGCACGTTGAAGCAGGAAATGATCAGACAAGAGAGGCAAACATAAAAAATTCGGAACAGGTCCTTTTCATTTTGCATTTGAATTGGAAGTATTATTTGCTAAAATCGATTGAAAAATGATAAATTTTGGTGATGTCGAGTTTCGTAAAAAAACGTAAAAATATCATTTCCCAAATTTTTGTATACCGTAAATGCTCTTTTATTTCAATTCAACAATTTCTAATATTTCCAAAAGTGGTGGCAGTAAAAATAGAATAATAAAGAAGGCGATAAATTCCGAAGTAAAGCGGATTATCCAATCATAGGGTTGAGGAAGCATTTTCTTGAATTAAAATATTTTAAATTATTAAAAATGAATTTAATTTGTTTCATTCATGGCCATAAAGGTGTATCAATTTCATTTAATTCACGGTTCCGACGATTCTCGATCTGATTTTAGAATAACTTTTATAGAAATTTTGGAAGAAAAATATTGTAAAAATAAGAAATTTTGCCATATAAAGGGAAAGGAATGTTTAAGTGAAAAAATGACATTGCTACAATCGGTGGTTTGCCATCATTGATAAATAGCATTTCGTTGTTGTTAAAATGTTTGGCATAATTAATTCGTGCGGCAATATCGTAGTTATTTAATCTTGTATTTTCCGAAAATTGTCATGCGTTTGCTCAAATACAAAACTTAGCTTTTAGTATTTTCAGCCCACTCATTCATATTTATTTTCTCGAAAAATGCATACAAATGTTCGACAATAGAAAATTGGTTCTTGGTGAAGGTCCACCATTTTTCGACAATGGCACGCGATTTATTAATGATGGCAAAAAAGTTTATTAGTAATGTCATGTTTTTTCTCACTTGTTCCTTCGCTTCCTTTAATTTGACAAAATTTCATATTTTTGAATATTTTTCTTCCAAATTTTCTTTAGAAGGCTCAACTCTCAGCTAAAAAAAATGAAAATGAAAAGCATTTCAATCAAACAATGTTTTGTTTGTTTGAAAATTAAAACATTTCAATCAAACAATGTTTTGTTTGTTTGAAAATTAAAACATTTCAATCAAACAATGTTTTGTTTGTTTGAAAATTAAAACATTTCAATCAAACAATGTTTTTATTTGTTTGAAAATGAAAAACATTTCAATCAAACAATGCTTTTGTTTGTTTGAAAATTAAAAAACATTTCAATCAAACAATGCTTTTGTTTGTTTGAAAATTAAAAAACATTTCAATCAAACAATGCTTTTGTTTGTTTGAAAATTAAAAAACATTTCAATCAAACAATGCTTTTGTTTGTTTGAAAATTAAAAAACATTTCAATCAAACAATGCTTTTGTTTGTTTGAAAATGAAAAACATTTCAATCAAACAATGTTTTGTTTGTTTGAAAATTAAAAAACATTTCAATCAAACAATGCTTTTGTTTGTTTGAAAATGAAAAACATTTCAATCAAACAATGTTTTGTTTGTTTGAAAATTAAAACATTTCAATCAAACAATGTTTTGTTTGTTTGAAAATTAAAACATTTCAATCAAACAATGTTTTTATTTGTTTGAAAATGAAAAACATTTCAATCAAACAATGTTTTGTTTGTTTGAAAATTAAAACATTTCAATCAAACAATGTTTTTATTTGTTTGAAAATGAAAAACATTTCAATCAAACAATGCTTTTGTTTGTTTGAAAATTAAAAAACATTTCAATCAAACAATGCTTTTGTTTGTTTGAAAATTAAAAAACATTTCAATCAAACAATGCTTTTGTTTGTTTGAAAATGAAAAACATTTCAATCAAACAATGTTTTTATTTGTTTGAAAATGAAAAACATTTCAATCAAACAATGTTTTTGTTTGTTTGAAAATGAAAAACATTTCAATCAAACAATGTTTTTGTTTGTTTGAAAATGAAAAACATTTCAATCAAACAATGTTTTTGTTTGTTTGAAAATGAAAAACATTTCAATCAAACAATGTTTTTGTTTGTTTGAAAATTAAAAACATTTCAATCAAACAATGTTTTTATTTGTTTGAAAATGAAAAACATTTCAATCAAACAATGTTTTTGTTTGTTTGAAAATTAAAAACATTTCAATCAAACAATGTTTTTATTTGTTTGAAAATGAAAAACATTTCAATCAAACAATGCTTTTGTTTGTTTGAAAATGAAAAACATTTCAATCAAACAATGTTTTTGTTTGTTTGAAAATGAAAAACATTTCAATCAAACAATGTTTTTGTTTGTTTGAAAATGAAAAACATTTCAATCAAACAATGTTTTTGTTTGTTTAAAAATGAAAAACATTTCAATCAAACAATGTTTTTGTTTGTTTGAAAATGAAAAACATTTCAATCAAACAATGTTTTTGTTTGTTTAAAAATGAAAAACATTTCTATCAAACAATGCTTTTGTTTGTTTGAAAATGAAAAACATTTCAATCAAACAATGTTTTTGTTTGTTTGAAAATGAAAAACATTTCAATCAAACAATGTTTTTGTTTGTTTGAAAATGAAAAATTTTCAATCAAACAATGTTTTTGTTTGTTTGAAAATGAAAAACATTTCAATCAAACAATGTTTTTGTTTGTTTGAAAATGAAAAACATTTCAATCAAACAATGTTTTTGTTTGTTTGAAAATGAAAAACATTTCAATCAAACAATGTTTTTGTTTGTTTGAAAATTAAAAACATTTCAATCAAACAATGTTTTTGTTTGTTTGAAAATGAAAAACATTTCAATCAAACAATGTCTTTGTTTGCTTGAAAATGAAAAACATTTCAATCAAACAATGTTTTCGTTTTTTTGAAAATTAAAACATAACCCTAGCCCTAACACTACCCAAACCCCTGAAAATGCCTGTACTAGCCTAACTCTAACCCTATCCATAAACCGTTCTGAAAATGAAATTTTCATAAAGTATATCGACCATGACGAATTGATTAAGCCCACTCTCGAATTTGTACCATGCCTAGAAGCCGAGATACCCTAAACGGGCCAATTCTCCAAATTGGCCGTGACATAAATATATAACTTTTTTGATATTTTTACCTTTTTTTGAAACTCAATATTTTACAAATTTTTGGGAATCCCAACCATATGGAAACATCCTCTCCGAAAGTATCAAACGAATTCAATATTTATACCATCTTTCTATCTGTCATCAATTTTTAATTATATAAATATATTTTTAGAAAATGTTTCCTTTTGAATGGATATTTAAATTGATTTTGGACATCATAACCTTCTTTATCATTCTTTTTTTACTGCGACCACTTTGGAAATTAACATCCACACGAACAGCATTGATAATTGTTTTCAGTCGGGCAGTTGGAAATTCGCTTCGATTGCTTATCCAATTCCCACTCTTAATTCAATTCTACATATTAGAATTCGATATTTCCTACATTTACGAATTCATCATCGATTCGAATGCTAAAACATTATATGTAATGCAAGCGATTCACGTTTTGGCATTGGCCATCAATCGGGTACATGCTCTTTTCTTTCCATTCCACTATCAAAGATTTGCAACAAAGAAAAGGTAAGGAATAGGAATTAAAATATCTAAAATTATATAATATATAATACATTTCGATTTTTCACTTCAAAAACTACATGGTTTTGGTAATAGTGTAGTTGATGTCACATTTTTTTCCAAAAAAATTTTCGATAAAAACATGTATTTAGGAGTTTTCGATGATGGGGAATCCGAATTTTGGCATTTATTTTTCATTATCTTTATTGATTGAACAAGTATAGATTTGCAAACCCCGGTATTGAAAAAAATTGAACTTTGTTATTTTGGGCCGTATTATAATTCGACCTGTATCGATGAGCTAATCGCGAATCTGTCATTTGTTTCGCATAAAATCTAAAAGTACAAAAGTTATGGCCATTTTAGTCAAAGATCACCTATACACCCTGTGAAATTTTAAATGGCCATAACTTTTTTTTATTTTTGGGTTTTATGCAAATGATGACAGATTCGTGATCAGCTCATCGATACGGGTCGAATGATGTATCAAAATACCAAAGTTCAATTTTTTCAAACCGGTTTATAAATCTATATGGGTTCAACCAAAAGAGATAATGAAAAATAAATGCCAAATTCGGATTCCCCATCATCGAAAACTCTTGAATATATTTTTTAGCGAAAAAAAAGTTGTGACATCAACTACACTATTACCAAGTTTTTTTCTAAGGATTTTTAGATTTTGGGAGTTGCACATCGCAATGTAATTTTTTTATTGTGCACATAGGTTTAAAACATATTCTCTATTTAATTTTTTAAATAGATATTTTTATTGGATATGTTTACTTATATGGCTTCTCTCAACAATAATTGGCTATTTCGACCAAATTCAAATTCTAATCTACTGGTACAATTATTTAACGTATTCAACACCAATAACTATATACGAATATGTTGCAAATTCGGCTTTTATTTGTGCCGCTTTATTCTATATTGCTTTCGGTTGTCGATTATTCTGGATTAAAATGAAAAGGATTAAGTTGAATATTCAAATTTTTATGTAAGCATATCAAAAAATGTACTTAAAAAGCCATAAACTATAAAAAAATATCATAATTTGAAGACAGCTTTTATAAAATCGATAAAAAATTTCAAAAATTTTTAGACCAAGGAAACTTCTAGTAAAGCCCTTAAAATCCTCTACAAAATGACATATTTAAATTTTTAATTAATTCTATTGGAAGATATGAATTATGGATAGGCTGAAAAAATAGGTTTTCTGGCCATAAAATCGAGGCGAGAGCCTTCAGCAGATAAAAATGGCGGTTTCGATATAAGCATCCTTTGGCAAACAAATCCCAAGTCTCATCAAAAAGGCAGATTAAGGTGAGACACCTCCCTTTTTAGGTCAACAAATTAACCATTTCAAGTCCAAATTCGATCTGGCCTCTAGTCTCAATTTCTGGCAAGCCGGGACTTTCCAAATTCTTTCAAAAAAATTTATATTTTATTAGGCAAATTTTCTTTTTTCCATATTTTTATACTCAATATTTTTAAGCTTTTTTTTTAAAAAACGCGGCGGGAGCAAAACTTCTCATTTTTCAATCGATTTTAGGAAATAATAATGACAGCACATTTTCAAATGTTCACATGGAAAAAGATTTGTTCCGAATTTTTTTTGTTTGCTTCTCATGTTTGATCGTTTTTGGCTTGTACACTGTGATTATTCTACTGGCGAACTATGCTAATAAGGCTTGGCCAAATTGGCTGGGAACAGTTTTTAATTGGACAATTTTTGGCTTTTTTTTACTTGGGTTTTGCACAGAGGAAATCAGTTTGGCAATATTGCTTCCTGATTTTCGAAAGAATATTGCCCAACAATTTCGCACAATATTTTGCAAGAAATCCAATGAAATTGGCTTACAACAACAAAACAATACAGTGATTACACCAATTAAAGTGAATAATTTTGTTGCTGGAACTTAATAAATTTTTACAATAATTGAAGGAATGAAAATATTATTTCAATTTTGATAAAAAAAATATTTTGTTTTCATTCTTTTGAATATAAATTAAAGTGATTATTGATGAATGTTGAATAAAAATACATATATCTTTAAAATTTCTGTAATATCAAATTGTACTTATGAAAGTTAGTAAAAGTTAAGAAAACATTCTAAAATTATTTTGTGCACTTATTATCCATCACCAACTTATTACCGATTTTCTTTACAAAATAAGATCCAAAGCAATATATATGCGCCCATTAGGTTTTAACATTTTATATAGATCAACGGCAAGTAGCAACGGCATCCATTGGGTGCAATGTTACTATTGTAAAAATTATGCATTTTTAAATGTTTATTCTTTTATAATCTTTTTACTTCGAATTCTGAGTAATTATAATTAATTTTTATTAAATAATTGTGCTAATTTACCTAATAAAAATTCCATATTAAAAATAATAATTTGAGGCTACAAAATTTGAAAAAATCAGCAGATTATATAATCAATTTCTCTCCTGTTTCACTCAGAGGAAATGTACTTTTTATTTCACCTTTCAACTGTTATTCTTTAACATCTGTAAAATAAATACTATTGTTGGCATTGGAAGTAATTCGTGAAAAAATAAGCAAAAATTCGATTTGATAATAATTGCAAGCAAAATTAATATTTCTCCACATGAGTACAATTTAGTTTAGTTCTCTAATTTAAAATTATTTCTTTGAAAAATTTGATGAGTGGATAAAACAATGACGGTGGGCCCGTCAAGTAAATTTAAAAATAAAAATTGCAACATTGGGTTAATTCGGGGAAGGAAAACGAAATCCAATTCCGGAAGTGTAAATTGCACTTTAGCCCGAATATTAGTCTGGAAAATTTTACATGCATTTTCCCGAATACAATCTCACGCCTTTAATGTACAGCTCAATTATTCACACGTTTTTATGGGCACAGATTTTCTCAAAAAGACACAATTTGGGAAAATGATTATCTGTACTCATCAGCGAATGCCCTTTCATTTCGCAACAACGGCACACAATTTAATTTAATGATGCCATATGGCAAAATTTTTGTTATTTTCATTATTTTGATTTTTTAGCTCCAAAGAAAGACACTATTAAAAGATAAAATTATTCCGAATATCACTTTTTCACCAGAATTCAATGTTTTCATCCTGTTTTTTCTTATCTATTTTAAATAAAATAAAATATTTTTAGTTAAGAAAATGATTCCCGAATGGATATTCTATATCATTTTTTATATTATTATACCATCTTTATTATTCTTTTTCTTCTGCCACCACTTTGGAAATTAACATCCACTCGAACGGCATTGATAATTGTTTTTAGTCGGGCAGTTGGAAATTTGTTTAAATTGCTTTCCGATATGGCAATCATGATTAACAACATATTAAATTTTGAAAATCCCGAAATCTACAAATTCATTATGAATGCGAATGAACGTACATTGCAGGTAATGCAAGCGATCCATATTTTGGCATTGGCCATCAATCGTGTACATGCTATTTTCTTTCCATTCCACTATCAATGGTTTGCGGCAAAGAGAAAGTAAAAAATTTTATTTCATAAAATGTTCTACTGATTTCTATAACGATATCATTAAATTTAAAAAAATTGTTTATCTCATTGAGACATATATTATTAAATTTTTAACCAACTGGGCAAGCTCAAAAATTATTATTTTTTGAATAGAGTTTATTAAGTATTTTATAAATGCATATTCAATTTTAATAGATATTTTTATTGGATATGTTTATTTGTATGACTTCTCTCTACCATAATTGGCTATTTCAACGCATTACAAATACAAATCTACTTCATATACGATTTTACGAATCCCATATATTATTTCATAAATTTAACAAACATTTGTGCTGCTTTATGTTATATTGCCTTCGGTTCTCGATTATTATGGTTGAAAGCGAAAAGTAATAAGTATTATATTCTATTGTATATCATTAAAGCATTTTGTGATAATTATAATTATATATTTTTAGGAAATAATGACAGCACATTTTCAAATGTTCACACGGAAAAGGACTTGTTCCGAATTTTTTTTGTCTGCCTCTTCTGTTCGATCATTTCTGGCTCCCACGCTGTGGTTGATTCACTGATGGACTATGCTATTACTTGGCCATATTTGCTCAGAGCCATTTATAATTGGAATTTTGGAATTTATTTGATTGGGATTTGTACAGAGGAAATTAGTTTGGCCATTTTGATTTCTGATTTTCGAAGAAATATTGTTCAACAATTTCACATAATATTTTGCATAAAATCAGTGAAACAACAACAAAATAATATGCCAAATTCATCCATTAATTCCACTACTAAAGTGAATAATTTTGTTGCTGGAACTTAATAAATTTTTACTATAAATGAAAGGTATGAAAATATCATTTTAATTTTGATAAAAAAAATATTTTGTAATTTCTTTTTTCCATTGAATAAAAAAATTTATTTCTTGATGAATGATAAAAAAATTCCTTTTGAATATTTCTTTATGCTTGAAATCAAATTAATACTTAAGAAGGAAATAAGGAAACCGGCACAGAAGAAGATATACAAAAATACTTTTTGTGAACTTAGCTCCAACTTATTGATGTTCTCACCAAATAAGATGAAAAAAAACAATAGATATGCGAACGTTTGAAAATTTTGTAGCGCTATCTAGATCATCACTGGCAGTGATATAAATCGGGTGCAATATAACTATTCTACCATTTACACATGATTCCTTTATAATTTACCATAAATAAAATAAAAACCTTATAATTTTTTTTCCAATTCTGACGACATATAATTTAAAAGCATCTAAAATTAGTAATATTTGAATTTTTAATCGTCAATGGAAGCGTAAAAATTATTTTTGTTTTTTTTTCAAAAATAATTTGCAGCATTAAATTTTTTGTTAAAAAAAGTAAAAATAACAGTGGAACTCAGATGAAAATGAAATATTTGATTCAGGAAATAATTTTTTTATTGTTTGAGCCAGAATGATTTTTATTACAATTTAGACATTTTTATAGGAAAGGGGCAGGGCATTTGAAAAAAAATGTATCTAAATCACAACTTTATTAAATTAAATTAAAATAAATATATTTTACTTTCCTGCAAAATTTATAGTAGCCACTTTATCTCTACGCTTGTAAATTACATATTTTCATTGAATGTTTGTAGAATTATCCGCATTTATTTTAATTCGAAAAAATAATATATTTTTAAATTTTATTAAAAAATAGTTCATGGAGCTGATTTAATATTTTTGATTGCTATGTCAATTAAAAAATAAGTGCAATAAATAAAAAAAATTAATCAAATTCCTAGTGTTGGGCATCCGTGGTCTTGCACTTTAAAAAAATTGTCCTGTCTTAGTAAAATGGAATTTAATTATGAATTTGATGGAGGCAGCTGCCGGATGACATTTTGCAATGAATCAAATTTTTCATCTGCTTCCTTCGTCACCATTCGGTTACTTTAATTAATTTACATTAAATCGCTTTAAAGCAGAAAATTTAATAAATATTTTCTCAATAATAAAAGCTAAATTTCATTTCCTAAAAAGGACAAAAAATTTTAATTCAAATCATTGCCCTTTATGTAAACGAATTAAATCTTTTTTCCTCCTGCTATTTATCATCTATTTTTAAATAATTTGAAATATTTTAATTTAAGTAAAATGCTTCCCCAACTCTATGAATGGATATTCCATTTCATTTTATACAATATCATCTTCTTTACCATACTTTTTTTATTGCGGCCACTTTGGAAATTAACATCCACTCGAACGGCATTAATAATTGTTTTTAGTAGGGCAGTGGGAAATTTGCTTCGATTGCTTGCGGATTTATCAATTTTCATTAATTATGACATCTTAAAAAATACAAAGAATCATTCTGAAATGTACAACTTCATTATCGGCGCCAATAATCGAACATTATTGGCGATGCAAGCGATCCATATCTTGGCATTGGCCATCAACCGTGTACATGCTATTTTCTTTCCATTCCACTATCAACGGTTTGCGGCAAGGAAAAGGTAGAGGGGATAAAATTGCCATAATTTAAATTCATATCCTTTTTTATTTTAAATAGATATTTTTATTGGTTATGTTTGTTTATCTGGCTTCTCTCTACAATAATTGGCTACTTTGAACAACTTCAATTTCAAATCTACATATACAATTATGCGCATAAAATACCAGATTCAGCACCAAAAATTGTAGTATATTTCATTAATTCGGCTAATTTTTATGCTGCTTTATGTTATATTCTTTTCGGTTGTCGATTATTTTGGACGAAAGCAAAAAGTAGCAAGTGGTTAATTTATATATATATGAATCAAAAAAGCCATAAACTAGTAAAATCTGATGAATTCGAAAAGTCTTTTTTAAATATAAAAATTTAAGGGTAACGAGAGATTTTTAACATTTTTTTAAGAAAGGCGATTGCACCAAAATTTATAATTTTTCATTCGATTTTAGGAAATAACAATGGCGCATTTTCAAACGATCACGTGGAAAAAGACTTGTTCCGAATATTTTTTGTTTGTCTATCATGTCTGATCGTATCAGGCTTCCACATTGCTCTGAATGCTCCACTGGCGAACTATTCTATGGATTGGCCATATTTGTTGAAAATAATTGTTAATTGGACAATTTATGGCACTAATTTGCTTGGATTTTGCACAGAGGAAATTAGCTTGGCCATTTTGATTCCTGATTTTCGACGGAATATTGCCGAACAATTTTGCACTATATTTTGCAGTAAGAAATCAAATATAGTTGGCGAACAACAACAAAAAAATAATATGTCAAATTCATCAGCCATTAAAGTGAATAATTTTGTTGCTGGAACTTCATAAATTTTTACAATAATGAAATGATGGAAATATGATTGTAATTTCGATAAAAAAAATATTGGTTACTTTTTTTGAATAAAAGATATATTGATTATTGATGAATTATGAATTAAAAAATTCTCTTAAGAAAATACGGCAATAATGGCGAACATGTCGGTTTTTTCTCGTGCTCCAATCGAGTCAAAAATGGTACCATTCGACATCTTACGCTATGAGAATGAGAAGAGATGATGAGTGCACGCACCGGTCGATCCGACTACAAGCAAAAAAGTTATGAGTTCGAGAAAATCACAAAAGTGCTTGGTTCCCCCTATTGGTCAAAAAAATTTGAAAATTTTTCCATGGACTATTTTAAATTATACTTATCGATTTTCGACAATAAGTATTCATATTATGTTATATTCAAAAAATTAACTTTTTCATTTTTGGGTTTTATACGAAAAAATGAAATATTCGCGATCAGCTCATTAATACGCGTCGATTGATTTATAAAATGACCCAAAGTACCAAGGTTAAATTTTTTCAAAATCTCTTTGTTTGTTAACCTATACTCATTCTGGAAATTTAAAACATGAAAAATAAATGCTAAATTCGGATTCCCCATCATCGAAAATCCCTAAATAGTAAATACACTTTTTAGCGAAAAATAAAATATATTTTTTTGGAAAGAGGGGACTAAATTTAACTATTACTAGCTCAGTCGAACGCCCTATCGGGCGTTCTTCTGAGCCAGGGAAGTGACTTTTGTTATCTTCTTCGCCCCTTCGGGGCTCAGAGAATTAAATTGTGAAAAATAAAATTTAAAAAATGATAAAAAAAATTATTTGTCACCACTGGGAATCGAACTTGACCCATACAGCAAAAGTCTAGCACTCTACCAATCTGCGCTATCCGAGTCACTAAACAATAGCATCATTCAACTCTGCTATACTGCTCATAAGGCTGACAAAAATCGTAATATTCCACATTTTGTCGGAATAGTCCTCCTAGGCCATAATAACAAAATTTGCATATTTCATGGCCAAAATCTAAAGCAATTGCAAAACCATTACCTATCACCATCATACTCAGCACTATCTATTACCCGACTTTTGACCTTCCCATCATCTAAATCCAAAATCACTAAACTTGGACATAACTTATGGCCTAGCTGCGCGAGACTTGGCCATATCAAAAAACTGATTCAAAATTCTGCAACAGCACCCCCGAAAACCCCCGAGTAAAAAAATCAGCTAAATCCATCCATACATTTTCGAGAAAACCGCGTGAAAAAACGTTGCGGACACAGATCTCTAAAATTATATATAGGATTACCGAAATTTAGGAAGAAAATTATTGTAAAATAAGATCTTGTCAGAGTGAATGCTTGAGTGAAAAAAATGACATTGCTACAAAAATTGTCCTGTCTTAATAAAATGGAATTTAATTATCAGCTGCCGGATGACATTTTGCACTGAATCAAATTTTTCATCTGCTTTTCTTGTCTCATTCGGTTAATTTAATTCATTTAAAATCCTATATATAATTTTAGAGGACCGATCTTGTCCCACGCTATTTCGCTTTTTCTCTAACACAAAGGGAGAATGGGGAAAGGAAAGGATTGGTCTGCTGCTGGGGGAGGAGAGAGCGAGAGAGAGAGATGTAGACTATTGCTTAGTATTGAAACAGAGAAAAAGAAATTAGGAAGAGAGTAAGTTGAAAGGATGGTGGAGGGAGGGCTGGCTGGCGGAAGGGCGGAAGGAATTATGCCGTGGCATTTTGTTTGTAAGACCGGTAACATGGATAGATTTATAGCTCAAGTTAAAGCTCTTTTCAAGAGTAATCGAATGGTATGAGAAACATTGTTGTATGTCAGAATGTTGAAGATTTATGATCATTTGAGTATATTGGGTACATGAAGAAGGGGAATGTTTGTGCCATGGCATTTTGTTTAGAAGGCCGGTAACATGGATAGATTTATAGTTCATGTTAAAGATCATTTCAAGTGTAATCGAATGGTATGAGAATCATTGTTTTTTGTTGGTTAGTTTAAGATTTATGGCCATTTGAGTATATTGGGTACACGAAGAAGGGGAATGTTTGTGCCATGGCATTTTGTTTGTAAGGCCGGTAACATGGAGAGATTTATAGCTCAAGTTAAAGCACTTTTCTAGAGCAATCAAATGAGCTAGCATTTATGGTTTTAAGAAAAGTGGCTGGGGACTTATGGCCAATTGAATGATTTGAAGGGTTAATGGTTGGAATACACTTTGCCCAAGAAAAGTATGGGTAAGGTGTATGTCTTGAACATACAACTTGCCAAGGGAAAGTATGGGTAGGGTGTATGTGTTGAACATATAACTTGCCAAGGTAAAGTATGGGTAAGGTGTATGTCTTGAACATACAACTTGCCAAGGGAAAGTATGGGTAGGGTGTATGTGTTGAACATATAACTTGCCAAGGTAAAGTATGGGTAAGGTGTATGTCTTGAACATACAACTTGCCAAGGGAAAGTATGGGTAGGGTGTATGTGTTGAACATATAACTTGCCAAGGTAAAGTATGGGTAAGGTGTATTGTATGTGTAACTTGCCAAAGGGAAAGTGTAGAGTTATAGCATAAAAGTAATAGATAAAAGGGAGATTGGAGAGAAATGATCCTTATATATAATTTTAGAGAACCGATCTTGTCCCACGCTATTTCGCTTTTTCTCTAACACAAAGGGAGAATGGGGAAAGGAAGAAGAAAGGATTGGCCTTGCTGAGGGGGGGGGGGGAGAGAGAGAGAGAGATGTAGACTATTGCTTAGGCTTAGTATTGAAACAGAGAAAAAGAAATTAGGGAGAGAGTAGGTTGAAAGGATGTTGGAGGGAGGGCTGGCTGGCATAAGGGCGGAAAGAATTATGCCATGGCATTTTGTTTGTAAGGCCGGTAACATGGATAGATTTATAGCTCAAGTTAAAGCCCCTTTCAAGAGTAATCGAATGGTATGAGAATCATTGTTGTATGTCAGAATTTTGAAGATTTATGGCCATTTGAGTATATTGGATATATGAAGAAGGGGAATGTTTGTGCCATGGCATTTTGTTTGTAAGACCGGTAACATGGGTAGATTTATAGCTCAAGTTAAAGCTCTTTTCAAGAGTAATCGAATGATATGAGAATCATATTGTTTTTTGTCGGTTTGTTGAAGATTTATGGCCATTTGAGTATATTGGATACACGAAGAAGGGGAATGTTTGTGCCATGGCAATTTGTTTGTAAGGCCGGTAACATGGAGAGATTTATAGCTCACGTTAAAGCTCTTTTCAAAAGCAATCAAATGAGCTAGCATTTATGGTTTTATGAAAAGTGCCTGGGGACTTATGGCCAATTGAATGATTTGAAGGGTTAATGGTTGTAATACACTTTGCCAAAGAAATGTATGAGTAAGGTGTATGTCTTGAACATACAACTTGCCAAAGGGAAAGTATGGGTAAGGTGTATGTGTAACTTGCCAAAGGGAAAGTGTAGAGTTATAACATAAAAGTAATAGATAAAAGGGAGGTTAGAGAGAAATGATAATGTTGATGTAAGAATTTAGAATAAGTTAGAGAAAGGAGAATTTGACTAGCTCAAAAGCTCGCCCGTTAGGGCGAGCGCTTGAGCTAGTTCCCTTTAAAGTAGAAAATTTAATAAATATTTTCTCAATAGTAAAAAAACTAAATTTCATTTCCTAAAATTTTTTATTCAAGTCATTGCTTTTTCTTTAGCGAATTGAATTTTTGCCACTTTTCTATTTATTATATATTCTATATAATTGAAATATTTTAATTTAAGAAAATGCTTCCTCAACCCTATGATTTGATACTCCGTTTAATTTTACACATTATCACCTTCTTTACCATTCTTTTTTTATTGCCGCCGCTTTGGAAATTAACATCCACTCGAACGGCTTTAATAATTGTTTTTAGTCGGGCTGTTGGAAATCTGCTTAAATTGCTTTTCTATATGCCAGAATTCATTCATTTCTATGTATTGAAAGATACAGAGAGTCTTTCCGAAATTTACACCTTCATTATCGGTGCCAATTATCGAGTATTGGATGTAATGCAAGCAATTCACGTTTTGGCATTGGCCATCAACCGTGTTCATGCTCTTTTCTTTCCATTCCACTATCAAAGTTTTGCGGCAAAAAGAAAGTAGGTATGAAATTTATAAATAAAAATAGCATTTTATTTATAAATAGGTATTTTTATTGGATATGTTTATTTGTATGGCTTCTCTCTACCATAATTGGCTACTTGGACAGAATTCAAATTCAAATCTTCATATACAATTTTGTGAATCACAAACCATATTCAGAACCAATACCTATGGGCAATTATTTCATAAATTTAATAAATTTTTGTGCCGCTTTATGTTATATTGCTTTCGGCTGTCGATTATTGTGGATGAAAGCAAAAAGTAGTAAGTGGTCCAGTTTATAAACATCTCAATTCTTAGAAAGTTATAAACTGGAAAAAATAGGATGAATTTGAAGGAAAACTTTTACTATGTAAAAATTTCATTTTTTTAGAGCCCATGGACACAAAACTTATCATTTTTCGGTACTTTTCCATTTTGGTACACCCCCATAAAAAATGATGAAAATCACTTCCTAGGGGTACTTTTAGGCGTAGAACGCGAATCTGACATCCATTTTGTCATATTTTACCATCTTGGTAAGATTATGTCAACTTTACCATGAAAATGTCAAGGGGGAACAAAGTTCAATTTTCAAAATATTTTTAACAAAGGAATATTATTGCTCTATCGACGAGGCTTGACGAGCTGAATCTAATGGTACTACTTTTATGAGATAATATTGCAATATAGCCAAGTTATGGCCAAAAGAAAAATTTATCTTGGTAAGGTATTTAGACCTCTAACTTGAGCGAAACGCAATTTTATGAAATAAAAATGGTATCATTCGATACAGCTCATCGAGCTGAGTAAAATGAGCTATATATTGGCCATACAAAAATTTGATAAAAAATGCCCTTGGCCCCCCTTGACATTTTCATGGTAAAGTTGACATTATCTTACCAAGATGGTAAAATATGACAGAATGGATGTCAGATTCGCGTTCTACGCCTAAAATTACCCCTAGACATGATTTTCATCATTTTTTATGGGGGTGTACAAAAACGGAAAAGTAACCATTTTTCAATCTATTTTTAGAAAATAATAATGGCACATTTTCAAATGATCACATGGAAAAGGATTTGTTCCGAATATTTTTGGTATGCCTATCATGCCTGATCGTTTCTGGCTTCCGCTATACTGTGGTTGATCCAATGATGATCTCTGCTTTGTATCGGCCAGATTTCTTGAGAACAATTTCCACTTATGGCTTTTATTTCCTCGGACTTTGCACAGAGGAAATCAGCTTGGCTATTTTGATTCCTGATTTTCGAAGGAATATTGCACAACAATTTCGCACAATATTTTGCTGCAAGAAATCCAATAGAAATGATATACAACAACAACAAAATAATATATTAATTAAACCATTAATTCAACTAAAGTGAATAATTTTGTTGCAGGCACCACTTGATAAATTTTTACAATAATGAAATTAATGAAAATATTTATAATTTTGAAAAAAAATATTTAATTATCTCTTTTTTTCGATTAAATAAAAGCTATTAATTGATGAATCATGAGAAAAAACCTTTAAAAAATTTTTTGTGGAAATTGATTTTGGATAACCCTATTATATCACCAAAATTTGTCTTCAGATTCTAACAGATAAAGGTGTGTTTTTAATTAAATTTTTTTTCGAAATGACAATCCCTATATAAAATGTCGAAAACGTAATAAAAATTATTTTTGCTCAAATTTTCATTTATTCTTTTCAAAAAATTTTAAAAAATTATTTTCTTTAAGAAATATTTCATCAAGTTCCAATATTATTTTTGTTAAATTTTTTAACAAAAAATTTAATGCTGCAAATAATTTTTGAAAAAATAATTTTTACGCTTCCAATAAAGATTAAAAATTCAAATGACACAAATTTTAGGTACAATTGGAAAAAATTATGGTTCTTTATTTTATTATTTTTATTTGATGATAAAAAGATGAAAAAAAATATTTTAAGGTTAGTTAGAATCTCAAGACAAATTTTGCTGGTATCATAGAGTTATCCAAAATCAGTTTCCACAAAAATTTTTCAGCGAACCAAAAAATTTATTCAAATTAAAATTATTCCTGAATTTTGATTTAAATTGCAACTAATGGAAATGGAAAATAAAAACTGCGATAGATATAATTTTATAAAATTCAAATGATAATACTAAAACGCATTGGAATATGCCCAGCAGGCCCATTGTTAATTCGGGGAAGGCAAACAAAATTCCAATTCCCATAATTGAAATTATTGCACTTTAGCCCAAAAATGGTTAGTCTGGAAATTTTTCATGCGTTTTCCCTAATACAATCTATCACCCTAATGTATAATAGCTCAATTATTCACATGTTTATGGGCAAAATAATTTGGGAAAACAAGAAAATGCTTCTCGGTAAATGCCCTTTCATTTAGCAACAATGCCGCGCAATTAACGGCACGCAATTTAATCCAATTATACAATTTTATTTTACTTAATCATTTTGAATTTTTTAATTCCAATAAATTCCATTTAAATTTTTATTTCCTCAAAAGAGACAAAAAAATTTATTCCAATTCCAGTCACATTACACAATGTAAGTAAATTAATATTTTTCTCTTGACATTTCTCATCTATTTTAAATAATTTAAAATATATTTATTTAAGAAAATGTTTTCACCATACGAATTGTTACTCCTTTCTACACGTTTTACATTCCCAATTATCACCTTCTTTATAATTCTATTTTTGTTGCGGCCACTTTGGAAATTAACGTACATTCGACCGGCGTTGATAATTGTTTTTAGTCGGGCAGTTGAAAATTTATTTCGATTGCTATTTGATTTAATCCTCATTTGCAATAACTTCATTCAATACTATATATTAAATTCGAATGAATTTTCCGAAACGTACAGATTCCTTATGAATGCGAATGTTCGAACAGTGAATGCAATGCAAGCAATCCATATTTTGGCATTGGCCATCAATCGTGTACATGCTTTTTTCTTTCCATTCCACTATCAATGGTTTGCGGCAAAGAGAAAGTAAAAATTCATATTAAATTATTAATAAATGTTTTACTGAGTATATAAAATATGATGTTCATTACATTTAAAAAATTTTCTAATTTAAATGAATTTATTTTAATATAATATAATTTCGGAAATTAAGCAATTTTCATTACAGCCTCATTTATTAATAAAAATTTAAATGTTTTTAATTTAGGATTTTGTAAAAAATATAATGATAATTTATAATGATTAAAATTTAATAAAATTATAGTTTATTTTTTAAAAATATCAATTAGATGGTTAAAATTAGGGCAAATTTCCATATATTTTTGAGAAAAATTCCTAATTAGGAACATCTATTTGAGAAATTTTTCTTATTTATTTTTTTTTGTGAATTAATTTTTTTATAAAACATATTTTTATTTTTATTTAAATAGGTATTTTTATTGGATATGTTTATTTGTATGGTTTCTCTCTACCATTGTTGGCTATTTGGATGCACTAAAAATCTACAAATACAATATTCAGAATCCCATATATTATTTCATAAATTTAATAAACATTTGTGCTGCTTTATGTTATATTGCTTTGGGTTTTCGATTATTCTGGATGAAAGTAAAAAGTAGTAAGTGGAATATTCTATATCATATCATTTAAGTGTTTTGTAATTAATACAATTATATTTTTAAGGAAATAATAATAATGGCGCATTTTCAAACGATCACATGGAAAAGGACATGTTTCGAATTTTTTTTGTTTGCCTCGCATGTCTGATCGTTTCTGGATTCCACCTTACAGTGCTTGATCCACTCTCAAACTTTGATATGCCGGATTTGGCCAGAATAATTAATTATTGGACAAGTTTTAGCTTTTATTTACTTGGGCTATGCACAGAGGAAATCAGTTTGGCCATTTTAATTCCTGATTTTCGAAAGAATACTGCCGATCAATTTCGCACAATTTTTTGCTGCAAGAAATCCAATGAAATTGGTGTACAACAACGACAAACTAATACGGCGATTACATCCATTAAAGTGAATAATTTTATTAATAGCAATTGAAATTTGATGAATTTCTTAAAAATAATCAAAAATTTCTTTTCAAATTAATATTTTAAATAATGAATTCTTATCTTTATTGGCTATTTTAATTAACAAAATACAATTGGATTAAAATTTAATTCTGCAAATAAAAAATCAAATTTCATTTAAATTTTTCTCGCTTCATTAAATTTGTTCCATTATATGAAATCCTTCTAATCCTCCTGAATAATTTTATTTAAAATATAATCGATAAATCGGGTAAAGATGCCATCATCTTTCATCTTTAATAAAGGAATAAATTTTATTTATTTAATTATTGCATAATACCCACCAAATCTAACCGAAAATAAAATTAAAAGTATATTTTTTAACAGTCAATATTGTGAGAACGATAATATATGAATATGTGCTAGAGATCGGACGGGAAATTCGGGTATCCGACTCGAGAATGATTCGGGAATCCCGAAAGGGATCCCGCCCGAAGAATTTTGTGAATTTTCGGGACCAACTCGGGAATGGGAATTCCCGTTTCCCGCGGGATTCCCGACCAACTGATAAAAAAAGGGGCATTTTTGGGCATTTTTCCTTAAAATTTTTCCAATGAAAATTTTTAAAATGTTGCTTTTTATAGACTTACAAGTAATAATAATCTATCAAAAATGTTCGTTTAAAATGTTTTTTACAATTTTTTACTTCTAAAAAATTTTTTTCTCTTTTTTAATGGATTTTAAAAATTCCCGAATCCCGAACGGAATCTCGATACTTTTGACTCGGGAAAAATTCGGGCCGGGAATTTTTCGGGAATCCCGAACCGAGTTCCCGACCGAGGCGCCTTGCCGATCTCTAATATGTGCAAAAACTCGTGAATAATGCTAGATTGGTAAATTTGGGATTGTATACGAATTCCATTCTCAGAAGTGAAATTATTTCACTTTTACCCGAAAATGGTATTTGTTTATATCGAAAAATTTCTCAGGCATTTGCTGGGCGGCCTAATGTATTTAGAGCTCAATTATTTTCATGTCTATGAGCAAAAATTTTCTCACAATGGGAAACAATTTGGGAAAAGAGAAAATGGTCCCGGTATTCGGTGAATGCCCTTTCATTTCGCAACTGTCTGAGGCACGCAATTTAATCCAATGATAGAATTGGCAAAATTTTTCTGACAATTTTAATTTTAATCATTTTAAATTTTTTTAAAGTCCATATTAACTTATATTTAATCAAATTTAAAAAAATTTACTCCACATCATTTTCCTATGGCGAATTTAATGTTTTCCTCTTGCCATTTCTCATTTATTTTAAATAATTTAAAATATTTTTAATTTAAGAAAATGTTTCCTGATTGGATACTCCGATTTACTTTGGAAATTCTGGTCATTCTTACCATTCTTTTTTTACTGCCACCACTTTGGAAATTGACATCCACTCGAACGGCGCTGATAATTGTTTTTAGTCGGGCAGTTGGAAATCTACTTAAATTGCTTGTCGATTTGCCAACTTTCATTAATTTTGACATTTTAAACAATGAAATTGTTTTTGCCCAATCTTACCTATTCATTAACAATGCAAGTATTCGAGCATTGAATGCAATGCAAGCAATCCATATTTTGGCATTGGCCATCAATCGTGTTCACGCTCTTTTCTTTCCATTCCACTATCAACGATTTGCAGTAAAGAAGAGGTAAGAAATAGGGATAAAATTTGCAAAATTTAAATGCAAATTCTATTTTATTTAAATAGACATTTTTATTGGTTATGCTTGTTTATTTGGCTTTTCTCTACAATAATTGGCTGCTACGATGCGATTGAATTTGTAAACTACATATATAGTATTGAGCATCACATACCATATCGAACTCCAAAACTTATAAGCGATTATTTCATAAATTCAGTTAATTTTTGTGCTGCTCTATGTTATATTGCTTTCGGTTGCCGATTATTATGGATGAAAGCAAAAAGTAGTACATTCATAATAATTTTTATTTTATTTTATAAATTTTATATGTAACAGATAATATTGGAAATTAGCTAATTCCGGAATTAGCTAGGCAAATGGGCAAGCTAATTTTGGAAATCTCGGCTTCTAGGCGTCGTACAGACTCGTGAGTGGGCTCATTTGATTCGCCATGGTCGTCAATTTACTCTATGAATTTCAATTACAGAACGGTTTAGGGGCTAGGGCTAGGGTTATGGTTATGGTTAAGGGCGACATGGGATTTAGGGGCTTTGGGCTAGGGATTAAGGGCTAGTGGTTTAGGGGAAAAGTCTGAAATTGAAATTTCATATTGTAAATCTACCATGACAAATCGAATGAGCTTAATCTCGAATCTGTACAACGCCTAGAAGTCGAGATTTCCAAAATTAGCTAGCTAGCTACCTAATTCCGGAATTAGCTAATTTCCAATATTAGCTGTAACATATATATTTCTTTTTTTAGAAAAAGTGATATTTTTGTCACTTTTTTTAAAGAAAGGCTGCATTTTTCATTTTTTAAGAATCGTCACCAAATTTATTATTTTAGGTAATAATAATGGCACATTTTCAAATGTTCACACAGAAAGGGACTTGCTCCGAATTTTTTTTGTTTGTTTGTCATGTCTGATTGTTTCTGGTTTTCGCAATGCTGTGATTGCTCCTTTGGCAAATATTGCTATTGATTGGTCGGATTTGCCCAAAGCCATCATTTATTGGACAACTTATGCCTTTTATTTGCTTGCACTTTGCACAGAAGAAATCAGCTTGGCCATTTTGCTGCCTGATTTTCGAAAGAATATTGCCGAACAATTTCGCACAATATTTTGCAAAAAATCCGTACAACAACAACAAAATAATATTTTAATTACATCAATTAATTCCACTACTAAAGTGAATAATTTTGTTGCTGGGACCACTTCATAAATTTTACAATAATGAAACGATTGAAAATATTATTGCATAATGAAATGAATAAAAAAATTCATTTTAAAAATTTCTTTTTATTTAGAAAATCAAATTAATACTTATAGAAATAAGGAAACCAGAAAAAAAGACATCCAAAAATCCTTTTTTTTGTAAATTTATTCCCAACTTAAACAATGTCCTTCGCCAAATAAGATACAGAGTAATAGATTGTGCCTGTTTAAAGTTTTGGACGCATTATCTAGGTCAACGGAAATGGCATCCATCGGGTGCAATATTACTATTACTAGCCTTAAGAATTTTATTATATTGTTGATTCCAGTATAATTTACTATAAATTTAACTTTTTTAATTCTGATTAATTAATAGTTATAACAATAATTTTTCCATAAGTATAAATTAAGTATAAAAATGTTAAAATAATTCAAAAAATTTTTTAAACATTTCAAAATTCTAAAATGAATTTTTTCATCCATTAAAAAAAATTGTTTAAGCAAACGATAAATTATATCAAAATGGCGTCATCACTCGTCCACTCATCATAGACAAATAAAATGGCATCGTCATTGTTGAATTTGATTTTTCTGGCGGTCATGACCATGTCCTTGGAAAATTGAAAAGCATAAGATTTTAATTGAAAATACATAAAAATTTTTTAAAGAATTTTTATTTTAATTTTACCATATTCAATGAAAATATGACAAGAGAATAAACAATCCAATATTGATTAAACAAGTTTAAGTAATAATATTAAAATAGATTTTTATATATCCATTTAAAAAATTGAATGTTTTTTAAGAACATCCAAAACATAAATAAATTATTCTCCAAATATAGAGAACTTTGGATTTACCAATGGTAGTATATTATACCGAATTTGTTGGATCCTAGTTTGATTGTGGCCAGACTTTTAATTGGTTATTAACAAACAAGGTATATCGCCGATTAATACTTTTTTATTTTTCGCGTGATAAATGATTTATAAAATATTTGTCCAAGAGTAAAAATAATTGGCAAACGCTTGCTAATGACAATTTAATTTGGTCCGATGAACATTGACATAACATCCTATCGTGACTTGTAAAATTGTAAAAGCTGAAAATGATTCTCGGGATTCTTTTAATGCCCTTTCTTCATAACAACTGCACGCAATTTAATCCAATGATGGAATATGGCAAAATTTTTCGCAATTTTATTTTATTCAATCATTTTGATTTTTTTGACTCTAAAAAAAATTTATTCCAAATTATTACCCTTTATGTAAGCGAATTCAATCTTTTTTCCTTTGACATTTATTAATCATTAATTTTTAAAAAATTTAAAATATTTTAATTTAAGAAAAATGCTTCCTCAACCCTATGATTGGATTCACCGTTTCACTTTGAACCTTATTACCTCCTTTGTCATTCTTTTTTTACTGCCATCACTTTGGAAATTAACATCCACTCGAACGGCTTTAATAATTATTTTTAGCCGGGCAATTGGAAATTTGCTTCGATTGCTTGCGGAATTCCCAACCTTCATAAATTTTTATATCTTAAAAACTGTAATTCATTTTCCTCAACCTTATTCCTTCATTATCGATGCGAATTTTCTATCATTGAGTGCATTGCCAGCGACCCATATTTTGGCATTGGCCATCAATCGTGTACAAGCTATTTTCTTTCCATTCCACTATAAACGGTTTGCGGCAAAAAGAAAGTAGGTATGAAATTTATAAATAAAAATAGCATTTTATTTATAAATAGGAATTTTTATTGGATATGTTTTTTTGTATGGCTTCTCTCTACCATAATTGGCTATTTCGATTTAATTCTACTTCAAATAACATATTCATCAAATGTATTCAGTTATTACATAAATTCAGTATATTTTTGTGCCGCTTTATGTTATATTGCATTTGGTTGTCGATTATTCTGGATGAAAGCAAAAAGTAGTGTAGAATATACTATTGCATATCATTAAAGCATTTTGCGATTATTATATATTATAATTAATTAAATTAAAATATTTTTAGGTAATAATAATGAGAATGGCACATTATCAAATGTTCACACGGAAATGGATTTGATACGAATTTTTTTTGTTTGCCTCTCATGTCTAATCGTTTCGGGCTTCTATCTTACTGTGGTTGCTCCACTGGGGAGCTGTGCTCAAACATGGCCGGATTTTCCAAAGGCAATTTATAATTGGACAAATTATAGTATTAATTTGATTGGGCTTTGCACAGAGGAAATCAGTTTGGCCATTTTGGTTCCTGATTTTCGAAAAAATATTGCCGAACAATTTCGCAAAATATTTTGCAGGATGTCGAATAGAATTGGTGCACAACAACAACAAAATAATATGTTAATTTCATCAATTAATTCCATTAAAGTGAATAATTTTGTTGTTGGAACTTCATAAATATTTTTAATAATGGATTATGGAAATATCATTTTAATAATAAAAAAGGCAATTATGACCATTTTCTTGGAAAATTGAAAGGCATGAAATTTTAACTGAAAACATAAAATTTTTAAAGAATTTTTATTTTGATTTTACAATGTTTAATGAAAGTATGACTAGAGAGACACAAAACAAGTTTGATTATGCAAGTATAAGTAATAAAAAAATAAATTTTTAAATTTAATTTTCCTTTCATAAATTGAATGCTTTTTAAAAGCATTCAAAACACAAATAAATTGTTCTCCAAATACAGCGTACTTTGGCTTACCTATGGTATATTTCTATCCCGATCGGAAATATCAAAATGGAGGGATCCAAAAATAAGGGTATGCGACGGTTTGTGGCGGGCCGGTTTATGGCGAACTAGTTTTTGCTTTATAATTCATCTTAATCTGAACCGTTTTGGAATGTTTTTATATTCATTTGATAGAGCAATGTATTATTTATCGAATGATATAAAAATCATTTTATATTATTCAAAATAAAGAAAGTTATAAGCTATTGAATAAAAGTGGGCAAAATTGTGTCAATTTTGAAGGTTTTTGAATTTTTAAAAATGCAAAAATAAGTTTTATAATTTGATTTTTATATGGGCTGATAGAGAATTTTTTGCTCTATTCAATGATATAAAAAACATTCGAAAACATTTATTAGGCGCTGAGCTATTAGCTTTCGCCACAAACCGGCCGCGCCACAAAACGTCCCGCTCCGAAAAATAAATGAGCAAATTGGCAAACATGCAGAATTGTGGTCTACCTGGGATTTGATTGCAAATTATGGAAAACACATTTTTAAAGGTAATTGGGGGCGTAGAACACGATTCTGAGCTCGGATTTTAGATATCTTGCCATCTTGGTAAGATAATGCCAACTTTTACCATGAAAAAGCAAAGGGGGGACTAAGGGCATTTTTGGTGAAAATTTCTGTAGAGTCAAATTATAGCTCAATCAACGCAGCCCGTCGAGAGGAATCGAATGGTATCATTTTTATTTCATAATATTGCGTTTCTTTCAAGTTACAGGTCCAAATACCTTACCAAGACAAATATTTCTTTTGGCCATAACTTGCCAAAAACTGTATATTACATTATACAAATGGTATCAATCGATTCCTCTCGACGAGCTGCGTTCGAGCTATTATTTGGCTATGCAAAAATTTTGCCAAAAATGCCCTTGTTCCTCCCTTTGCTTTATCATGTTAAAAGTCGGAATTATCTTACCAAGATGGTAAGATATCAGAAATCCGAGCTCAGATTCGTGTTTAGCGCCTAAAATAACCCCTAAAAACGTGTTTCCCTTATTTTTAAAACCAAAACCTGGCCAGACCACAATTCTGGCACGTTTGCCAGCAAATTTGTGGAAATTTTGGAAATAATTTAAAAATCTGCGATATTTTTAAAATTTCCCAAAAATCAGGCAAATTTTCAGAATATATTGCCGAACGCCAATTATTTTAAAATTTCGTAATTTAACTAATTTGGAAATGAATAAGAAAATAAAAATATTTTATCAAACGAGTGAAATCGTGAAAATTAGAGTCCGGAGTCGGGCAGGGCCCGGGCCGGGTTTTGGCCGGGCATTCATCTGAATGGCATTATAACTAAAAAATTTGGACTCTCATTTTCAAAATATTCCCAGAATGAGGAACCCTATTTTGTTAGTCCGGGGAATTAGTTATCCCATTTTTTGGATAATGGCCAAATTTTTAATTGGCTATTATCTAACAAGTTAAACGTATCGGCGAGATATTTTTTAATTTTTCATTATTCATGTGATAAATAATTGGTCAAATGTTTATCCAAGAGTAAAAATAATTGACCTACACACTTGTTAATGACAGTTAAATGGTCCAACGAACATTGTCATAACATCCTATCGTGGCTTGCAAAAGCTCAAATTCATTTATCAATTTTCCAAGGGAAGTGTCTTCTTAATTTACCGAAAAAATAATTAATGTTCTTCCGAACTTTTGTGTTTTTGTTCTCCAGACAATGTTGTGTTTTTGTTCTCCAAACATTGTTGTGTTTTTGTTCTCCAAACATTGTTGTGTTTTTGTTTTCCAAACATTGTTGTGTTTTAGTTCTCCAAACATTATTGCTTTTTTGTTCTTCAAACATTGTTGTGTTTTTGTTCTCCAAACATTGTTGTGTTTTTGTTTTCCAAACATTGTTGTGTTTTTGTTCTCCAAACATTGTTGTGTTTTTGTTTTCCAAACATTGTTGTGTTTTTGTTCTCCAAATATTGTTATGTTTTTGTTCTCCAAACATTGTTGTGTTTTTGTTCTCCAAACATTGTTGTGTTTTTGTTCTACAAACATTGTTGTGTTTTTGTTCTCCAAACATTGTTGTGTTTTTGTTCTCCAAACATTGTTGTGTTTTTGTTCTACAAACATTGTTGTGTTTTTGTTCTCCAAACATTGTTGTGTTTTTGTTTTCCAAACATTGTTGTGTTTTTGTTCTCCAAACATTGTTGTGTTTTTGTTCTACAAACATTGTTGTGTTTTTGTTCTACAAACATTGTTGTGTTTTTGTTCTACAAACATTGTTGTGTTTTTGTTCTCCAAACATTGTTGTGTTTTTGTTTTCCAAACATTGTTGTGTTTTTGTTCTCCAAACATTGTTGTGTTTTTGTTTTCCAAACATTGTTGTGTTTTTGTTCTCCAAATATTGTTATGTTTTTGTTCTCCAAACATTGTTGTGTTTTTGTTCTCCAAACATTGTTGTGTTTTTGTTTTCCAAACATTGTTGTGTTTTTGTTCTCCAAATATTGTTATGTTTTTGTTCTCCAAACATTGTTGTGTTTTTGTTCTCCAAACATTGTTGTGTTTTTGTTCTCCAAACATTGTTGTGTTTTTGTTTCACTAAACATTGTTGTGTTTTTGTTCTCCAAACATTTTATGTTTTTGTTTCTCCAAACATTGTTGTGTTTTTGTTTGTTCCCCAAACATTTGTATTTTTGTTTGTTCTCTAAACATTTTGTGTTTTGTTTGTTCTCCAAACATTTGTGCATTTGTTTGTTCTCCAAACATTTGTATTTTTGTTTGTTTTCCAAACATTTTGTGTTTTGTTTTTTCTCCAAACATTTGTGCATTTGTTTGTTCTCCAAACATTGTTGTGTTTTGTTTGGGTATCTATTTTGCTACACCCTCATTAAAAATGATGAAAATCGTATCTTAGGGGTAATTTTGGGCGTTGATTGTAGAACACAAATCTGACATCCATTTCGAAATAATTTTATAAAATTATAAAAAATCTGGACAAATGTTTATAAATAAACTCGTTGATTTACGTCCATTGGTAAATTAGGGAATGACATCAGAATTACGAAATTCCAGTCTTAGAAGTGAAATAATTGCAATTTTGCACGAGAATGGTATTTGTCTGTTTCGAAAATTTTTCATATTAGCCCCCTAATGTTTTTCAGCTGAATTATTTTCTCTATAATGACATCAAATTTGAGACAATAGTAATTGGTTCTTGGTATTGGTATTCGGTTATTGCTTCCATTCATTTCGCAACAATTTAATACAATGATGGCATATGGCAAAATTTTTATTACATTTTATTTTACTTAATCATTTTGTTATTTTTTAACTATAAAGAAAGTCCATAATCCATATTAGCTTATCATTTCCTCAAAAGAGACAAAAAATTTATTATAAATCATTCCCCTTTATGTAAACGAATTTAACTCCTGTCATTTATTTTAAATAATTTAAAATATTTTTTAATTAAAGAAAATGCTTTCTCAAAATGAATTGATGATTCGTTTTACTTCGAACAGTCTGGTCATCCTTATCATTCTATTTTTGTTGCGGCCGCTTTGGAAATTAACATCCACTCGATCGGCGCTGATAATTGTTTTTAGTCGGGCAATTGGAAATCTACTTAAATTGCTTGTCGATTTGCCAATCTTTATTCAAAACTACATATTAAAAAATGAAATTTCCGAAACGTACAAATACATTAACATGGCCTGTGGGCCAATATTATATACAATGCAAGCGATCCATATTTTGGCATTGGCCATCAACCGTGTTCATGCTCTTTTCTTTCCATTTCACTATCAACGGTTTGCGGCAAAGAGAAAGTAAGGATGAAATTTATAAATAATAATTTAATTATAAATAGATATTTTTATTGGATGTGTTTATTTGTATGGCTTCTCTCTGCCATAGTTGTCTATTTCGACACACTTCAAGTTCAGTCAAACTTACAAAATATAATAAATTCAGCTAATTTTTTTGCTGCTTTTTGCTATATTGCTTTCGGCTGTCGATTATTCTGGATGAAAGCAAAAAATAGTAAGTGGAATATTCTATTGCATAAAGCATTGTACAGACTCGAATATGGGCTCATTTGATTCGACATGGCCGATTTACATTATGAAATTTAAATTTCAAACCAGTTTAGGGCTAGAGTTAGGGTAGAGCTGGCATGGGTTGTAGCTTGTAGGGTTAGGTTAGGGCCAGGGTAGGAATTAGGGATGTCTGAAATTGAAATTTCATATAGTAAATCGACCATGCTTTGTACGATGTCTATAAATCGAGGTTTCCCAAACGGGCCAGAATGAAAAACTGCAGTTTTTCGGCCGACCATTCCTGTGGGAATTTCCAATTTCCCTAAATCGGTTGCAACATATACACATACAAATCCATAAGAAAAATGAAGAGATGTGTGAAGAAGATTATGAAATGATAATGTTAAGGGAAGAATTTAGATTAGATAGAGAATAGAATTTGATAAGATGATGTAAGATAGAGAAAAGTATTTGATTATATTTTTATAATAATCATTACATTATTTTAGGATATAATAATGGCTCTTTTTCAAATGTTCACACAGAAAAGGATATATTTCGAATTTTTTTTGTTTGCTTCTCATGCTTGATCGTTTCTGGCTTCTATATTGCTGTGGTTGATCCACTGGCGAGATATGCTCAGACTTGGCCGGATTTAGTGGGCATAATTTATTACTGGACCACTTATGGCACTTATTTGCTTGGATTTTGTACAGAGGAAATCAGCTTGGCAATTTTACTACCTGATTTTCGTAAGAATATTGCTCAACAATTTCGCCCAATATTTTGCTGCAAAAAATCCATTCAACAACAACAAAATAATATACCAAATACATCCATAAGATTGAATAATTTTATTTCGGGCATTTGATATTTGATCAATTGTGTAATAAAAATAATAAAAATATGCAATTAAATAAAATTTAGATTAAATATATTAAAAATAAATAAACTTCAAATAAAAGTTAATCAAAACAAATTTGAAAGAAAGGCCACAATTCTGGAATTCTAAATAATTATATTTTTTTTATTTTTTCATTTATTGTTTCCAATCCAGATTTCCGAATTTATTATTTTCAAACATCTATGGAAAGGAAAAAAGAAAAAGAGGAGAAGATATCCAACAATCCGCTCGGCAATCTGCTCACTTATCTATCTCCAACTTATCGATGTCCTTCGGCAAATAAGATGCAAATGCAAACCAATAAATATGTATATGTCGGCGGCAGGGGTGCCATCTCCAAAAGTCAAAACCCCGGCATTCAGTTTCAAAATCCCGGCAAAACCCCGGCAAAAATTTTCAAAACCCCGGCAAAAAACCCGGCTTTTTTAAAACGTGTTAAAATACAATATTAAAGCTTTTAAAAATATTTATACTTTATATTTCTCTTGTGATTTGACTTGTTTAAGCAATTGGGGTTGCGAAATAAAGATATCATAAGCTTGAATACAATTAAAATCGGCATTTAATTTGATAGAAATAAGAGAATTGATTAATTTGGGTTCCATACTGTTCCGTTCATCGGTTTTGAGATTTTTTAAGATCGAAAATATTGATTCACAAAACGAATTGGAAGGAAAAAAAGAGAAGAGAATTGCGACCAACTTTTTGATTAGCACGAAATTTTTGTTTTTAAACAATTTTGTCCATCGTTCTTCAATTTCTTTGTCTTCAAAACCGGTTCCAGATAATTTGTCCAATAATTCATTTAATTCAGCCACTTCATTGAATAAATTGTCCAATTCTTCCGGTGTATTGCCGCAAAATTTTTTATAGGCCTCAGAAATTTTTTGAAATGATGGCCGCTTTTCGAAAAGTAACCAGTCCGAAACATAATCCGCTAATTCATTAATGTGTGCGCTCCATTTGTTCAAATATTCGAGTGAATTTTCATAAAAGTTCTAAATAAAATAATTGGAATAATCATAAAATTAAAATGCCAACCAAAAATTCAGCTTTTAAGCGCCCACAAATGTCCAAAGAACCTTCCTCCTCAAGCCGAATCAATCGTTCATTTGCATCATTTCCAAAATAGTGCTCATCATGCGCTTGTTGAATTCTTCTTTTCAATGCGAGAAATGCTTTCATCATTTCGGGAAAAGCCAATTCTTTTTTCTAATAATAATTTCTAATTATATTGTTATTTTCTTTTTTTTTAAAACCTGACTAATCAAATTAAATTTGTTGAATTGGGCCAATGCAAAAGAGCAGAAAGAAAATAAAATCCTATATTCCTCCGCTTTTGGTGTCAAATCATCATTAAAAATTTTTCTCATAAATTTAGGGCATTCCTTGTCGCTGCAGGATCTGAAATATGATTCAATGGCCATCCATTGTCGACAAATTTCCTCGCAAATTGCTCCCAATGAAAGCCATCGCGTTGGGCAATAATCCGGGAAATTGAGAACTTTAATCTAAAATTTAACTAATATAAAATTTATTACATTAAAAATATTTACTTCCAAATTTTTTGCGACTTCCTTGTACTTTTCCCATCGCAATGCACTGTTTAAATGGCCACACAATGTTGTACAAAAATTGGCCAAATCATAATCCAATTGCTCAACTGCGTGCCTGACGGAATTGTTCGCAATATGCGACACACAACCAATCCCATTCAAAGATGGATGGTCTTAACATTTTTTAAAGCAAAAATAGATAATTTTTATTAAAAATACCTTGTTTTAACAAAAAGAACAAATTGTTTTGCCCCCTCCGCTGGATTCCTCCAAAGTTCGCATTTGTATTATCGGCCGTAAGTGCCGCCATTTTTGTCAATTCCAGCCCATTTTCAATCAAAATTTGCTTCAGAAAATTGGCCATATCAACCGCCTTCTCGCTGGGTTCATCCACAATTTTTAGCAAACGTTGTTTTGTTCCTTTTTGAATATCAAAATATCTAAATAAAAACATATATTTTTAAAATTTTGATATCAAACCTAATCACGATTGCATGGAATCGTGTTTTTTGCATTTCTGTCGAATCAATTCCTATGGAGAACCAACCGCCATTTTCATTTATTGCTTGTAAAAAACGTTGTTGCAAAAACGGATAAATCACTCCTTAAAAATAACTATTTTCAATTTTAATATTTGGTAAAAATTATACCATTAATTATTGCGGTTGTTTTGGTCCTCGCGCTTGCAAAATCCTCTGCTTGTTTGAACAATTTTGGAAGCAATTCACTAGTACAGTTTGAACATCGCATAGAAAAATTGTGAGCGCCGGAATGGAAAGCCATCAAAATTTCTGTTAGCAATATGCTTTTTTCTTCATCTTCCTTTAATTATTTTAATTTTTAATTTTTTATGAACAAAATAAACCGTTCTTTTCTTGATGAAATGATTAATTGGCTGATTTTTTCGAAAATCAGAAATGTGATCTTTGTGTTTTTTGTTGCCAAATGTTCTTTGATAAACTTATCACCATTTTTGTTTAAAGCTAAATCAGCGTTACAAGCTTTGCAATAAAAAAATCCGCTTCCTTTTTTGCTTGCTTCAATTGTTTCTTCCGGATTAGCATAACTTGGTAAAAATTTTGAATACCCACTTCCGGGTTTTCGATGCGACTTCTTTCTCTTTTTTGGTGGAGATAATCCTAAAAATTTATTCTGAATCCATTTAAAATTTTTTACTAACTTTTTTGTGATTTATTTCCATCGTCTTCGTCATCTTCACTGTTCATTTCAATTTCGTGCACTTCTTCAGCCTCGGAAATCGCTTCTTCTTCATTTTGCTCAGTTGTTTTTTCAGAATTTGTTGCTGAAATCGAAATATTCCGAACGAAATTAAGTAAATTTGATTGTTTTTGCGCCATTTTACTGAAAAAATCAATAGATGATCTTTATGTTTATTGATAAAGTTAAGAAAATTCACATTAATATTTAAGTAAGTTAAAGTAAATATTTATTTGCTTTCTTTGCGATTTGCCTCTGCCCAAAAAATTTAATTTATATAAGCAAGCAGGAAGAAATTCCCATTTTTATGTGATTGATAGAACAGATAGCTAAAATATAGAAATAGATGATAAAATAAAGAAAAATATGAAGTGAGAGATTAGAAAATGTTGGATAAATATTCAATTTTTGGCAATCATTTAAAAAAATTTAAAAACACGGCAAAACCCGGCAAAATATGAAAAACCCGGCAAAAAACCCGGCACTTTCAAAACCCCGGCAAAACCCCGGCCGGGACATCAAAAACCCGGGAAATGCCGGGTTTCCCCGGTATTATGGCAGCCCTGGTCGGCGGAGAAGTTGAATTTCAGGAAGAAGTTGAATTCTCCTAGGAGAAGTTGAATTTATTTTTTTTCTCCAAACATTTTAATTTTTTCCTTTCTCCAAACATTTTGATGTTTTTCTTTTTCTAAAGATTTTGATGTTTTTCTTTTTCTAAAGATTTTGATGTTTTTCTTTTTCTAAAGATTTTGATGTTTTTCTTTTTCTAAACATTTTGATATTTTTCTTTCTCCAAACATTTTGATGTTTTTCTTTCTCCAAACATTTTGATGTTTTTCTTTCTCCAGGATTTTTGTCCTTTTATGGACTACATAATGTTAAATTCAGATTCCCCATCATCAAATAACCCTAAATACACATTTAATGCCCATTGTTTAATTATGGTGGAGGGCATACAAAATTCCAGACCCATATGTGAAATTATTGCACTTTTTCACGAAAATTGTATTTGTCTGTCTCGAAAATTTTTTTACGGGTTTGTCCGAATACAATCTGGCACCTTAATATTTTATTTCACACGTTTATGGCAAAAATTTTCTCAATAATGGCATACAATTCGGGACAACAGAAAATGATTTTCGGTGAATGCCCTTTCATTTCGCGACAACGGCAAACAATTATCCAATAGGCAAAATTTTTTACAATTTTATTTTACTTAATCATTTCAATTTTTAATTCCAAAGAAAGTCCATATTAACTTATTATTTCGTATTTCCTCAAAAGTAACAAAACAAAATTTTCAGATCATTACCTTATGTAAATGATTTACTCTTTTTTTCCTGCCATTTATCTTCTTTTTTAAATACCGTAAAACTTCTAATGGAAGCCGCCGCTCTAATAGAAGCCCCCTATCCATTGAAAATTTTTTTTCACAAATAATCAATTTTAGGTGAAATTAAGCCGAACAAAATAAGCCGAAATAAGCATTTTTTGTTTCACAAAAATTCCAAAAATTTCCCACCTCGGAGGATCTCTGAAATTTATAAGCCCCGGGGCTTCTATTAGAAGTTTTACGGTAACATGAAATATTTTATTTTAAGAAAATGCTTCCTATAATTTATGATAGGATACTCCATTTCACTTTGAACACTATGATCTCCTTTATCATTCTTTTTTTACTGCCACCACTTTGGAAATTGACATCCACTCGATCGGCTTTGATAATTGTTTTTAGTCGGGCAGTTGGAAATCTGCTTAAATTGCTTATGGAATTGATAATTTTCATTCAATTAAATAATGCAAATGATATTATTATTTTGGAATTGTCTATCTTCATTATCAACACGAATATCCGAATATTCAGTGCAATGCAAGCAATTCACATTTTGGCATTGGCCATCAACCGTGTCCACGCTATTTCCTTTCCATTTCACTATCAACAGTTTGCAGCAAAAAGAAAGTAGGAATGCGATAAATTTTCCAAAATTAGAATGCATATTTTATTTTATTTAAATAGATATTTTTATTGGATATGTTTATTTATATGGCTTCTCTCTATTATAATTGGTTACTTCGATCCAATTAAATATTTAGTAAATTTAACAAATTTGTGTGCTACTTTATTTTATATTGCTTTCGGCTGTCGATTATTTTGGATGAAAGCAAAAAGTAGTAAGTTGTCCGATGTATATCGCAAATCAAAAAATATACTTAGAAAGCCAATAAAAAATATGATGAATTTAAAAGATATTTTTTAATGATAAAATTTGGGAACGAATTTTTAAGTTTGTTCCATTTTTTGTTGATAACGAAAAAAGAATGGTTCCATTTTAAAAGGGAATAAAAACTTAACAAGTAAAATGACGGCACGAATACATATAATTTTTGAACCAATTTTAGATGATAGAAATGGCAGATTTTCAAATGTTCACACAGAAAAGGACTTATTCCGAATATTTTTTGTTTGCCTATCATGTTTGGTCGTTTCTGGCATCCGCTATGCTGTGATTGATCCATTGGCGAGCTATGCTGAGACATGGCCAGATCTGCCAATGACAATTCATTATTGGTCAAGTTATGCCACTTTATTGCTTGGGCTTTGCACAGAGGAAATCAGCTTGGCCATTTTGGTTCCTGATTTTCGAAAGAATATTGCTCAACAATTTCGCACAATATTTTGCAGGCTGTCGAATAGAATTGGTCTGCAAGAACAACAAAATAATATGTTAATTACATCAATTAATTTAACTAAAGTGAATAATTTTGTTGCTGGAACTTAATAAATTATTAAATAATTTTAATAAAAAAAAATATTTCTTTTTTTTTTGTTGAAAAGACTATTGATTGATGAAAATTTCTTTAAAAAATTTTTTTGTAAATAAAATTAATTAATAGGGAGCGGATTTTTATTGATATCAATATTTTTCTTGCGAACTTAAAATAGCTTTAAACCAACATAAAACACGTTTTTATCAAGGTTTTAGTTGATTTGCATGAACTTTTATGTCAATATTCATCAATATTTTGCCATTTTTTGGCCATCAATATTGATATCAATATTTCGGCATTTTTTGACAATTTTTGGCCATTTTTGTCAATATTTTGAAGTTTAGTCGGGCAATTGGAAATTTGCTTATATTGTTCTTCAATATGTCTATCTTCATTTCGTACATATTAGAAATTGGAATTTCCGAAACTTTCAAATTCATAATAAATGCGAATGATCGAATATTGCAGGCATTGGCAGCAATTCATATTTTGGCATTAGCCCTCAATCGTGTACACGCTCTTTTCTTTCCATTCCATTATAAATGGTTTGCGGCTGTGCTGCTTTATGTTATATAGCTTTCGGTTGTCGATTATTATGGATGAAAGTAAAAAGTAGTAAGTGGAATATTCCATTGCACATCATTAAAGTTTTTTGTATAGTTATATATATATATTTTTAGATAATAATAATGGCACATTTTCAAATGTTCACATGGAAAAGGATTTGTTCCGAATTTTTTTTGTTTGCCTCTCATGTTTGATCGTTTCTGGCTTCTACCTTGCTGTGCTTCATCCATTGTGGTATATTGCTGTAACATGGCCAGAATTGCCTAAAATAATTTTTTATTGGACAATTAATTTTATTTATTCGATTGGATTTTGCACAGAGGAAATCAGTTTGGCCATTTTGATTCCTGATTTTCGAAAGAATATTGCACAACAATTTCGCAAATTATTTTGCTGCAAGAAATCCATTGGAAATAGTGTACAAAAACAACAAAACGATACGGCGATTACATCCATTAAAGTGAATAATTTTACTGATGGCACTTGAAATTTGATGAATCCCAATAAAAATAATCAAAATAAATTTCTTTTCTAAAAAGTAAATTAAATAAATATTTAATTAAAAAATGCCTTATTAATTTAATCTTGCTATCTTTCTTAATAACTTTCGATGAATATATAAATTATATAAAAAATGATATAATAATTCAAAAAAATTTTTAAGCATTTCAAAACATTAAAATAATTTTTTTCATCCATTAAAATTGTCTTAAAAAATGAACGAATTATATCAAAAATGGCATCGTCATTGTTGAATTTGATTATTCTGGCAGTCATGACCAAGTCCTTGGAAAATTGAAAAGCATAAGATTTTAATTGAAAATACAAAAAGATTTTTTTAAAGAATTTTTATTTTCATTTTACAATGTTCAATGAAAGTATGAGAAGAGAATATACAATCCAAGCTTCATTATGCAAATTTAAGTAATATTAAAATAGATTTTCGCTATTTAATTTTCCCTCCAAAAAAATTGTATGCTTTTAATAACATTTAAGTTCAAAACTTTTGTATATTTTCATTTTCTTTCCTATTTTCTTTCCTTCTTTTTGTCAAATTATCTATGCAAATTATTTAGTAAATTTAATAGACAATCGATTTTATAAAATGCCAAAATAAACATAAGAAAATTTGTATTTTTCAAAAATTTAATTTTTTTTTGTAAATTATTTTAGTAAATTCTTTCTCATTTAATTGCGGAAATTGGACCTTTTGGAATGAAAAGCAATGCGAAGTACAATCATTCCATCTTTTCACTGGTTAAATTAATAAGAAAATTAACATTTAAAATTTTTTAATTATTCATCAACTACAAAAATGAATATATTCGTGAGAAAAACGTGAGAAAAACTCACATCAAAAATTTTTGTACACATGGAATTTTCATTTTGTTCATAAACTTTGTGAGCGAACACGCAAATACTAAGAAATTTAGTTGGAAAAGAATTTTGGAAATTTTGTATTTTGCCAATTAAAAATGTTGAAAAATGAATTTTAACTGCGTGAAATCTGATATCTCTGAAATCTGTTTTCTAAATAATGGACGACATCACTTCAATATTTTGGTTGCTTTCATTCTAATGGCCATGGCCACAGATGATGAAACTAAATTATAAAAAAAGTATTAAAAAATTTTTTTTGAACTTTTTTTCATATTCCATATTTTCTTCCTTTATAAATTTAATAGATCTCATTTTTAACCAAAAGAAACATTCAAATTTAATTTATAAACTCCAAAGAAAGTGTAACTAATTTTCATTTATCAAAAGAGACATTTATTCCAAATCATTGCCTTTTTATAAGCGAATTTAATCTTTTTTTTTTCTCTTTCCATTTATCATCCTTTTTAAAAAATTTAAAATATTTTAATTTAAGAAAATGTTTCCCGATTGGATACTCCGTTTCACTTTGCACATTATCACCTCCTTTATCGTCCTATTTTTACTGCGCCCGCTTTGGAAATTAACATCCACTCGAACGGCTTTGATAATTGTTTTTAGTCGGGCAGTTGGAAATCTGTTTCGATTATTTCCCAGTTTGCTAGACTTCATTTATTCCTACATACTAATAAGGTATATGAACAACAAACTTCCTGTACTATTCATTATCTATATCAACAATTTTTTTGTAATCGATCAAGCACTACAGACAATGGAAGCGATTCATGTTTTGGCATTGGCCATCAACCGTGTACACGCTATTTTTTTTCCTTTCCACTATAAAGAGTTTGCAGCAAAGAAGAGGTATCAAATTATAAAAAATTTTCACAAAACTTTTTTCTATGGAATATCTATATAGAAATTTGTATATCGCTTGGGTTACCTAATAATTTATTTGAAAATTAGAAAAGACTTGTTAATCCAAAAATTTATAAAATTAAATTTTATTTTTGAGTAATATCAATTTTATAATATTTGATTTGATAAATTATTCCGTAAAATTCTACATAGAATTATTTTGGAAATTTATGTCATTTGAGAAAATGCTTACCAACAATCTAAAATTTATTTTTGGGGATGAATTTTCTATCTTTATTTTTTATAAATGCATATTATATTTATAAACAGATATTTTTATTGCTTATGCCTGTTTATGTGGCTTTTCTCTACATCTACAATAATTGGCTACCTTGTTCCGACCAAACACTTTTTTGAAACTATAGTCTCTCTTGTCAAAAATTTCGTTTTAATTTGTGCCACTTTATGTTATATTGCTTTCGGTTGTCGAATATTATGGATGAAAGTAAAAAGTAGTAAGTGGAATATTCAATTGTAAATCAAATTATATTATAATCATTCAAATTAAATTTTTTATTTAAAAAAGAGATAATATGAATTTATATAAAAAATTACTCAATTTAAATAAATTTTTGTCAAAAAATAATGAATTGGCCACAGCCAAATATCAGGGTCTAGTGTTGGGCTTAGGATTAGATGAGAATCAGGGTTTAGTTCGGAAAATAAGAATCTTAAAGAGATTTGGCCAAATTATATGGCCTAAAAAATTAACTATTTTTCCATATGAAAGATTTATTGCAAATTCAATCTCATTTTTTCTTACAAAATCTTTTTTAGGAAATAATGATAACACATTATCAAATGTTCACACTGAAAAGGATTTGTTAAGAATTTTTTTTGTTTGTCTCTCATGTCTGATCATTTCTTTCGTTCGCGGTGCTTGGTTTGAATTTATCGTAATGAAAGTGAATGATGCGTCAGAAACACCGCCGCCACAAACAATTTTTTATTGGACAAGTTATTGCGCTTATTTGATTGGGTTTTGCATAGAGGAAATCAGCTTGGCCATTTTAATTCCTGATTTTCGAAGGAATATTGCCGAACAATTTCGCACAATATTTTGCTGCAAGAAATCCAATGAAATTGACGCACAACAAGAACAACAACAATATGACAATACGGCGAATACATCCATTAAAATAAATAATTTTTTTGATGGCACTTAATTTTGATGAATTACAATAATAAAAAATAAATTTACTTTCTTAATAATATTATATATAAATAATGTATTCCTATTTATGAATATTTTAATTAACAAAATACAATTGGATTAGGAAGGATGAATCTTTTTATCGAAAAGTCGTGCTTCAAAAAGCCTACAAAGCCGTGAAGAAAATATTCCTCCTGATGTCTGATCATTTGATTTTTTAGAACTAAATTTCTGAAAAAAGGATGCACATTTTTTCCTATAAGCTATTCATCAAAATTTAGTCACATTCAAATTCTATTGTTTGTAACCTCATTGTAAACCTTTGCTGATATATTTTGTTTTGCTAATTTTAATTCGGCCAAAAAATAAAACTCAAGCAGTCGACTTCATCAAAATCATTCATATAAGGTGCCAATTTATTCTAATAAATTTTTTAATAATTTTAAAAATAATTATTAAAGATAATGGAATCATAAGGATGAAAATATTGAATAATAAATAATTTGAAGAAAGAGAATAAATTATATATTAGCAAAGATAAAAAAAAAGGATGAAAAAGAAGGAGTATGGAAGGAAGAAAAAGAAGAAGAAGATTAAAAAAGGAGAAAAGAATAAAAAAATGTCAACAATTAAAAAAAAAGAGAAATTAAGGTACACTTTTAATTAAATTTTTAATTACAATGCATTCGAAACACAATCATTCCCTTTCACTGATTATAAATTAATAAGAAAATTAACATTTAAAATTTTTTAATTATCCGTCAGCTACAAAAATGAATATATTCGTGAGAAAAACGTGAGAAAAACTCAAATCAAAAATTTTTGTACACATGGAATTTTCATTTTATTTATAAACGTTGTGGGCGAGCACGCGAATAATGGAAAGGAAAAATTCTAGAATATGTGCACAAAATATTTTTTAATGAATCATGTTTAAAAAGATAAATTAATCGATAAAATATTAAAATTTATCAAAAACAAGGCGCGGAAAAATGTTTTTAGTCGAAAAATGGATGTTCGAATTTTTCGATAAGTGAAGGGTCCGTCCCCCCTATGGGTCGAAAATTTTCAAAAAAATTTTTTGGACATGTCATACCTCAATCGACGCGTCACAATGAACGGAACTCGAATCTGTCATTATTTTTGCCTAAAACTCAAATATAAAAAAGTTACAGTCGCGCAAAGGAAATACGGATTGGAACTGCTCCGGTGGGCATTTCAGAGTGGACTCCTCCGTGTGCTCCGCCTTCGCGCGACCAGATGAGCTTGGTGGCTCGCTACGCTCGCCAACAAGCACATCCGGTAACCCGCGCTTCGGCTACGCACACTCCGGAGTCCACTCTTACATTCCTCCGCAGTTCCAAGTTCCAACACATTCCAGCGAGACAAAAATGGCCATAACTTTCTTAGTTTTGTGTTTTATTCGAAACCGATTATAAATTTGAACTTCTTTCATCGAGACGCGTTGATTGAGGTATAATTTGTCCGAAAAATTTTTCAAAAATTTTTTCGACCCATAGGGGGGACCTTTCACTTTTTACGTTTTTTTGAAAAATCCATAAAATAGTATGAAACCTGCTTTCCGCGCCCTAAAATAATTCAAAACAATGATATAAAATACAAACAAACAATTTTAAAACCATTTTGTACAAAAATCTTCTGTGCACATATTCTAGAATTTTACCTATGGTTTTTCTAAGGCATTACTTTAATGTTATTGTTGCTTTCATAACGATGAAAAAACTAAATAAATTAGAAAAATAAAATAAAATTTTTTAAATTTTTTCCTATTACTTTTTTCCTTTATAAAGTTAATACATTTTTAAACAAAATTAACATTCTAATTTATTATAAATTCCCATACTAATTTTTATTTCCTCAAAAGAGACAAAAAGATTTATTCCAAATCGTTGCCTTTTTATAAGCGAATTGCCATTTATCATCTATTTTAAATTTAAGAAAATGCTTCCTCCATCTTATATATGGATAATCCTTTTCGCTTTGAACATTCTGGTCATCTTTATCATTCTTTTTTTACTGCGACCACTTTGGAAATTAACATCCACTCGAACGGCTTTGATAATTGTTTTTAGTCGCGCTGTTGGAAATTTGTTTCGACTGATTACCAATTTACCATATTACATTAATTTTTACATAATATGTTCAACAACAACAAGAACAAAACAATACGGCGATTACATCAATTAAAATAAATAATTTTGTTGATGGCACTTGAAATTTGATGAATCCGAATAAAAAATAAACAAAATAAATTTTTTTATCTTATTTACAGAAAAAAAAGTACTATTCTACTTTTTTTCACCTTTATGCTGTTAATTTTGATTCATTTCTTTAACATCTGTGAAATAATTACTACTAATGGCATTGGGAATAATTCAAAAGAGTATAAAAATAAGCAAAAGTAAAATTTCCACTTTATAAAAATTCCAATTAAACTTGAAAATTCTTTTGCCAAATTTCATCTTTTCCAAATTTATCAAATTAAATATTTGATTGGATGTGGATGATGTCTGAATCAAGAATCTATACAAGATGATAATATTACAAATTTCGAAATTATTAATTTGAATTTTAGATGGCCTTCACCTTCACCACAAATCTCCTCTTTTGTTTCTGCTTCCCAATAAAGTGAACAAAATAATGATGGCCACAAAAAAATTTTTCCTTCATCGATCCTTCCTTCCCTTCATCTTCTTCCGACTTTGGCCTTTCTTCTTTCATTCTCAATCCCTCCCATCCCAACCGACCTTTCTCACATTCCCATTTATTGTGATGTGAATCACTTGGCCTATTATTCCTTATTCTCCTTTTCCCCTTTTATGGTCATTTCACGCCGCCATTTGGCTCTCAGCAGGACGATTCACATTCACACTTTCTTCCATTTTCCATCAAAACATTTATCCATCTTTTGCCTTTTTATGCGGAATGGCTAAATAATATTTTCATCGGGAGGAATGATTAATAAGTAATAATAATAACATTTCTATCTCGAGTCTCGAAGTCTCGACCATATTTTTTTGAGAATTTGTATTGGGAAAATTGCCTCTGGCATTCCATCCATATTGAATTGATATTTGATAGTACGTGTAAATTATTCCCTGAAGCCATTTAAGTCTGTGCCTCCATTCCCAATTTATTCCACAGTCCCTAGCCACTTTTTTAAACGTCCGTCATATCGTCCGTCCCTATTTTTTCAATGTTCTCTCGTCCGCACTCGTCCGTCCTTTTAATGCAAAGATGAGGACCAGACGGACGGACAAAGACGAGGACGTTCTGGCAACACTGGTCCCTATCCCTACTTCCCCAATGCATTCTCAAAAAAACAATGCCTCATTTCACCACTTCTTAGCATCCAAAAAGTGCCTTACCCTTAGGACGTTTACTTTTAGAATGAAAAAATCGGAATTTTTATAACCATAGATATAACTTAGCCATTTCGGAAACTTTTTTGAAAACTATCGTGCGTAAGCCCTAACTTTTTATGGCTAATATAACAAATTATATGGCCTAAAAGGATTCCGAGTTTTTCTCGACGTCCAAATTAATATTACAATATTTTTCTCATAAAGATAAATATCATTTGGAAAAATAATTTTAGTACAATTGGGGTAGAATATTTATTGTAATTTAGGCCTTCTGCTGAATCATCATCATCCTCCTTCCTTCTTCGTCCTTCCTTTTCCTCTCCTCTTCATTCTCCTGAAGGTTAGCCGACATTTGCGCCGGAGCATTTGCGCCGCCGACACTTGCGCCGCCGACATTTGCGACTCCGACTTTTACGCCGTCGACTTTTGCGCCGGAACATTTGCGCCGCCGACATTTGCAACTCCGACTATTGCGACGCCTACTTTTGCGCCGCTTCTAGAAATACGATTAGATTTTGCAAAGCGATGTAAAATAAATCCAAGTTATGATTATTAACTATCAAAATTAAAATTATTAACCAAATGAATGAATAAAATTGTTAAATAAATGTTATATAAAAATCCCAAGCATCAATAAACCCATTCATCCAATCCCCTTGTTGTTAAAACGATATCGTAATGCCTGCGGATGAGCCAGCCATGTTGAACCATTGCGCGCATTAGGATTCTGTTGATGAATTCCATTGATTGCTTTTTCGTTAGTTAAGGATTGCTTAATTTGTATGATGTCCATCTTTTGTAAATAGGAAAATTGTTCACCCTTTTATTAGTTAATGATATGAGTAATAATTCGGTCCGATAATTTTTTAATAAACAATAATTCGTATTTCTGTGGGCGGCGCGAAAGTAGGCGTCGCAAAAGTCTGCGTCGCAAATGTCGACGGCGCAAAAGTTCCGGCGCAAAAGTCGTCGACGCAAAAGTCGGCGTCGCAAAAGTTCCGGCGCAAATGTCGGCGGCGCAAATGTTCCCGTCGCAAATGTCGAATCACCCTCCTGAATCTCCTCCTTCTTCTCCTCCTTCTTCTCACACTTCACCCTGCTTCCTTCAATTGATTTTTTCGACCTTTTTGAAAAGGGGCTTATTTTATTTCCCCTCAAGTCATTCAATTCAATGTTTGATTTTCCTTTGATGCATCAATTCATTTTTTAATTAAAAAGGCTTTAAAATTTCAGATTTTACATACTTCGAAATTATTTAAAGGGTAATTCTCTTTTTTTGTGACATCCCCGAAAAAAATTATGAAAATCGCATTTTAAGGATAATTTTGTGCGTAGATCAAGAATTGGACATTAATTTTATCATAATTTCACCATCCTCGGGTAATATTATGCTAAATTTTACCAAGAACATGCCCAGGGGGAATGCCAATTTTTGAAATTTTTTTATGAGATGTTTAGTTCGCGTCTCGACTTCGATTGAACTATATTACATGTCATATAAAAACAAATTTCAATTATTTACCTTGGTTCCCCTTAGACATTTTCTTGGTAAAAGTTGACTTAATGTTACCAAGATTGAGGAGATCTAATAAAATTACTGTCTGATTTTTTAGTCTACGCCCAAAATTACAACTAAGGAGCGATTTTCATAATTTTTGGCAAGGGTATCACAAAACCACAAAACAGAGAATTCATTTAAAATTTTATTAAATTCTTGAAAATGGCTGCTTATCGTCGCAACAACTTCAATAGTCAACCGGAAATAAACAATATTTTCAAGAGCCAGCTGGAAATAATTCACACTGAAAAGCTTGTTTGGCAGGTTTTTAAACATTCTTTTCATTAGTTGAAATGATTGAATCTTCAGATTGACGAATTTCTTAGTCAACTTCGATTAGCTAAGAATTTGGAATCAAATTTCATGTATTTATTATAGCTTTTTAAAAATTGTTAATATGTTTTTATCATTTTAAGTACCGAACAATCATATGGTGGTCAAAATCAATGGTTTTTGAGCATTTATCCAAAAGAAGTAGACAATGACAATGACAATGACAATCGCAATCGAATGCTTCAAATGCATATGGACGAGGATGATGATAATGAAGTAGACAATCAAATGGAAGATGATGATGAATACATATCAATAAAACTGCGACTTGGTCAATTCAACAGATATCGTTCACATGAGCTGTCAAAATCCGTAAATTCGTCAAAATGCCTTTTTTCAATAAAAGACTCGAAAGGAAGACGCATGGAAAAAGGTTAATATTTGTTTCTGAATTTAATAATTAATAAATAAATTTATTTTTAGAATCATTTGGACAATATAAAGTTTTTCGCCCTCATGAAGCTTTTTGGATTGTTGAGGATTTCATACGGGTTGATGCCCTTTTGGATAAGAACTATGGATTTGGATTTGGACTCAAACCCGGCGATCCAATGACGATTGTATGCAAAATTGATTTCTATGGCATTAAAGTGAGTTAATATTAAATTTGATTTATGAGAGAGTTAAAATACCTAAAACAAAAAAGGGATAAATTTTTTGTCGACGATTTTCACAAGGCAAACAATTTAGTATTTTTGTAGAGTTCATAAAAATTTGACAATTCATTTGTATATAAATTTATTTGGTTTGGCCCTAAACTTAATTAGTCAAACCATAAAACTTTCAAGTTTTTAGTTTAAAACTCACTAATTTTAATTTAAAGCCAAAACAGATAAACTATATAAAAATCGACATGTTTCAATGAGCTCTACAAAATTACTAAATCGCTTCTACTGTTATAAATTTGTAGAAAAATGGCAACCAAAAAATTAAATTTGATATATTCATTTTTTTCATGAAGGAAACAAAACAAAATTTGCCAATTCCGGATGTGCAAATTCAAATTCCGAAAAATCGTGTGGTGGAAGATATGGGCATTTTGTTTGAGAAAAGGGAATTCACCGATTGCATAATTCAAGCAGGCAAAAAGGAGTTTAACGTAAGAATAAGAATATGAAAAAAAGTGGAAAAAATAATTTTGGGAATACCATTTTAGGCCCCAAAATTGAAGATTTAAAAAAATTGGTTAACATGATTTTGTGTGTAAAAATTTTATATTTGAGTTTATTTTTAGCTTTTTTAAAATTGCTATTTTTGGTTAAATTAATTAAAAATTTTATTTTCAGGTACACAAATGCATTTTGGCCAGTCGTTCGCCTGTATTTTTGGCAATGTTTGGGCATGAAATGTTGGAGGCACAAAGCAACAAATTAATGATTGATGACATCAAAGCGGAAGTGATGGAACAATTATTGCATTTTATGTGAATTCAGAAATTATTTTCAATTCAAATTTAATTTATTTTAAGCTATGATGGAAATGCACCAAAATTGGAAAATATGGCCGATGAATTGTTGGTGGCTGCCGACAAATATCAACTCGATCGACTCAAGGTCCTTTCATAAATGTTAAAAATCAAATTTTAATTATCGTAAAGTAGACTTAATCCATCGACTGGAGCTCTATTTTGTTTATAAGAATTTTGAGTCTAATATAATTACTTTACTTATTATTATAAGCATTTGACCCCAAACTGGTCAAATTTGGATTAAAAATTAATATTTAACCAACCAACTTAACTCAATATCAAATCAAAAGAACAATTATTAAATATTTTATGATGCCTACAGCGAAGTTTATTATTATTATGAAATAATTTGGGAATTCAGCCATAAAAATTGGTGTCAAAACTTATGATTTAGGAAATAGATTTTCTTTTTATTTTAAAATTATAATAAAAAATGTTTTATTTTAGCAAGAATTATCTTTTAATATCAAAAGAAATTCTACAGCTTGAAAAATTCTATATCAATTTATTTAGATCCTTTGTGAATATGCTTTGGCCAAATCATTGAAGATTGAAAATGCTTGTCAACTATTTTGTTTTGCCAATTTTCATTCGGCTAAACAGCTCAAAACTCAAGCAAAGGAATTCATCAAAAAGAATTTAGACAAGGCGCCAATTCATTCTAATTTATAGTAAATTTAAAACATTATTAAAGATAATGGAATCGGATGGATGGAAAATGATGAACAATGAACAACATCAACTTGAATTGCTTGAGAGTATCAACGATAAAAAGAAAGAAGAAACGAATGATGAAGAGGAGGAATGAGAGATGAGGAATAAAAAGAAGAAAAAGTCCTCGTATAAGAATAAAAAAAGTAAACAATTTTTATTTTCTATTTAAAATATTCAAAAATGCTGGAGGGATCCCATTTTTGCTTTTAACATTTTAGCAAGTTTTGATAAATTGGAAAATGAATTATAAATTAGTATTTAAAATGTTTTAATTATTTATTAGCTAAAAAATGTAAATATTCGTGATAAAAACACGAGAAAAACTCAAATCATTTTGTACAAATGTAATTTTCATTTTATTCATAAACGATGTGGGCGAGCACGCAAATAATAAAAATGGAAAAGAATTCTGTACATTTTGTATTTTGGCAATTAAAAATGATGAAAATTGAATTTTATCTGCGTGATATCCTTTTTCTGAAACTTTTGAAACTTTTTTTGAATATTGGACGATATTAATTCTTCAATGTTTTTGTTGCTTTCATTGTAATGACCAACGATGAATTAAATTAAAAATAATACAAAATATTATTTATTTGGTGAGCCTTTTTCCTATTTCATCTTTTCTTTCTTTATAAATTTAATACATTTATAATCAAAAGAAAAATTTTCAAACTTATTTCCATGTATAAAATAATTTAAAATATTTTAATTTAAGAGAATGCTTCCCCAATCATATGATTGGATACTTTATTTTACTTTGGACATTATTACCTTCTTTTACATTCTTTTTTTACTGCCACCACTTTGGAAATTAACATCCATTCGATCGGCGTTGATTATTGTTTTTAGTCGGGCATTTGGAAATTTGCTTAAATTGCACCACTGAAAATAAAACTAAATTACAAAACAAATAAGATATAATATAAAATTTTAAATTTACTTTTTTAATTTTTCCCATTTTTTTTTTATAAATTTAATTGATCCGATCTCACTTTTAATCAAAATAAATTTTCAAATTTGATTTATAAACTCACAATAAAATTTAACGAATTTTTATTGCTTCAAAAGATAAAAAAATAAAAAAATATTCCAAATCATTGCCCTTTATGTAAAAGCGAAAATAATTTTTTTTCTCCAGCCATTTATCATCTATTTTAAATATAAAATATTTTTTAATTAAGAAAATGCTTTATCAATATTTGCTAATCCATTTTACTTTGATCATTATCATATTCTTTCTTATTCTTTTTCTACTGCGACCACTTTGGAAATTAACATCCACTCGAACGGCATTGATAATTGTTTTTAGTCGGGCAGTCGGAAATTTGCTTAAATTGCTTTTCGAAATATCAAAATTCATTTACATATACATATTAAAAAATGAAATTTCCAAAACATACATCTATGTTAACAAAGCCAATGATTTTGCACTACAAGCAGTGGAAGCGAACCATATTTTGGCATTGGCCATCAATCGTGTACATGCTCTTTATTTTCCATTCCACTATCAACGGTTTGCGGCAAAGAAGAGGTATCAAATTTTAAATTTCATTTTTCACAAAAACTTTTTTTCTATAGAATATTAATATAATGGAATGCGATTTATAGATCATTTGAGAATTACCAAAAAATTTATTTGAATGAAATTTGTTAATCGGGGTGTATAATTTTAATGGAGGATGGACATGGACATTTATCTTATCATGTGGTGAAAATTTCACCCGATAAATTAAGTTTTAATTTAAAGTTTATTCTAGGTTCGGAGCATTAAAAAACTAAGGCAAAATATATTATATTTTAAAATGTAAATTGGTTGTTACCTACTTTAACAAAATTATTTTTTGCATATTTTTAACAGCATAATTAGTTATTTATCAATAAAAATTTTAATTTTTTCTTATCTTAGGATTCTGTTGGAATTTATTGCTTAAAACTTAAATTAAATTTTATTTTTAATTAATTTTATAATGTTGATTTGATAAAATCCCGGAAAATTTCTACAAAGCTCTATTTGGTGTCGTTTGGAAAAATGCCTACCTACTATACCAATTTAAAATTAATTTTTAGAGAATGAAATTTCTATTTTTAAATACTTATTAAATTTTATAAATAGATATTTTTATTGCTTATGCCTGTTTATGTGGTTTATGTGGCTACTCTCTACAATAATTGGTTACATTGGCTACATTAAAGAAATTCAAGCTCAGATCTACGGCATAGAATACTTTTCAAATATAGTCTCTCAAGTCAAAAATTTCGTTTTAATTTGTGCCACTTTATGTTATATTGCTTTCGGTTGTCGATTATTCTGGATGAAAGTAAAAAGTAGTAAGTGGAATATTCCATTACAAATCAAATTATAACAAGTTACAATCATTTTTAGAAAGAGATAATATGAATTTATGACTAAATTTAGATAAAATTTTTGATTAAAAAAAAACATTTTTTGGGCCATATGACGACTTATAGCCAGCGAGGGTTTGGTATTGGGCTTAGGGTTAAATTAGGATTATGGCTTATTAGTGTTCGGAGCATACAAATATTAAAGAAATTTGATTTGGCCAAATTATGTGGCCTAAAATAGATAATTTTCGAAACCAAAATTTACTCTAAATTCAGTCTTTTTTTCTTAATAATACTTTAAAACATATCTTTTTTAGGAAATAATGATGGCGCATTTTCAAATGTTCAAATGGAAAAGGACTTTTTCCGAATTTTTCTTGTTTGCCTATCATGTCTGATCATTTCTTTCATTCGAAGTACTCTGTTTGATTATATCTTCGCACAAACAAAGCCAGAAACAATTTTTTATTGGACAAGTAATTTTGCTTTTTTGACGGGGTTTTACTTAGAGGAAATCAGCTTGGCCATTTTACTTCCTGATTTTCGAAGAAATATTGCCGAACAATTTCGTGCAATATTTTGCTGCAAGAAATCCAATGAAATTGATGTACAACAAGAACAACAACAATATGACAATACGGCGATTACAACCATTAAAGTGAATAATTTTGTTGATGGAACTTGGAATTTGATGAATCCCAAATAAAAATAATCAAAATAAATTTCATTTTTGAATAATAAATTCAAAAATATATATAATTTAAATAATTTATTCTGATTTATTATTTTAACATTTTTTAATCAAATAAACACATAAATGATTAAAATAAAAATTTTCTTCATAAATTTTCAATTGTACTCTTTTCATTCTTCATTGAATTTGCTGTATTCTATATGTAAGCCTTTTAATCTTGAAGGAATTTTAAAATATAATCTACCAGCAGGCATATATGGAGTAATGATATGAACAACAACTTGAACTGCTTGATAGCATCAACGATAAACAGAAAGAAAAGAATAGCAATGATGAAAGACAATGACGAAGAAAAGGAGAAAGAAGATGATGAAGAATAATCAAAATATTCTTCTACAAGAAGAAAAAAATGTAGCAATTTTAATTTTTATTCATATATAAAATATTCAAAAATGCTGGATTGATCCCATTTTTGTTATTAATAACATTAACATTCTTACAAGTTTGGATAAATTGTGTAATGAATTCTCATTTTAACTTCAACTAGGTTTAGATTTATTTTAAGGCTATTGTACTATGAAATGTAGAATTAAAATTTTAGAAAGCATAATATTATTTTATTATTAGCTATTTTTTCATAATTTCTATCAAGGAAATGGAAGGGTGTTTGAAAATTTTTGTCTGAATATTAAACACTTTTACATAATAAAATAAATACCTATACAATTTTAATTTTATTTTGTTTGACTTTTATTCGATTTTAAAATAAAACAAAAATTTAGCGAAAGTGAATATGTAAAATTGATTTTTCCCAAGTGTTTAAAATAAATAAAATGTTTTTTCGGTGATTTTTTCATTGAATTTCTCCTCATATATTCTTCTCAAATTACAATTGCTGCTTTTCTTTCTTCATTGAATAAGTTCAAGAATTTGGCGCGGATCAAAGTCCCAGTCTTCATTGCCAAAATTGAGATAGATTGAATTTCCATAACCACAAAAACCAACAACCGGAAAAATTTTTACATTGAAGAAGTTTGCGGGCAATTCGACTAATCCTTAAAAGATAAAAATATTTTTCCATTTATTTTAATTTTTTACCCAATAATTTGCGATTACAAATTGCAAAACATTTGACTGCTGCATTTTTGGGCTCATAAATCAATCCAAGGCCAATTTTTTCACCAGCTTTGAACGGATCCTTGGCTTCTTGGAAGCTTTCCCATTTTCCGCAATTATGCATGCCATCTCTGCGATATATTCCAATCAAATTTTCTTGATTTCCAATATGAGGAGCGAATTCAAGTTCAAGTGGAAATTGATAGGAGCAAAAGCCGATTGCAACAGCACTCTTCCTTAATAAAGATGACATTTTAAAAAATATTTTTTAATGTACAGAATTATTTTTACCAAGGATAATCCAAATTTGGTTTTTGCTGGATATGTCCTTCAAAGTAGAAGGCAATATATGTTTCCGTTGCATTTGGATCAAATTTGGGAACAGGCAAAATGGCACGAGCAAATTTCCAACCTTAAAAACAATATTACAATTTTATTTAATAATAATATTTATAAAATAATGAATGTGCTATGCTATTTTAATAAATTGCATTGGAAACGTTTTTAAAAAATCACCCATGAACCATTGGAGAAAATTTTACTCCAAAATGGAGATTTTTTTAAAATTGTCTTCCCTTCTCCGATTGCTAATTTTTCTGATGCGTACCTGAACCATAGCCACATCCACATGAATCAACAAGAAGTTCATTCTTAGCAAAGCGCAATTTCGATGCACAATCAGCCAAATCCATTTTGTTCTTATTCAATTCATTTGAGTCGAATTTGAGTGGAATTTGTTGGGCATTAGTTCCTCCTGTAATTTGGTCCTTCAATTGGCCTATTTCGTTCATCATCTTATTCATTTCATCTTTCATTTCTGTCATTTGCTCTTTCAATTTTCCATTTTCACCGCCCAATTTGCCAATTTCTTCCTTCATTTTATCATTTTCTTCGCGCAATTCCTCCATTTCTGATAATTGGGTCTAAATTATTTGGAATTTAATGCAAATTCGCTGAATTAATTTACCTCCATTTTCTGCATTTTCTCAATAATTTGGCCCATATCCATTCCAATTGATGAAAGTCCCGTGAAACTTGATCCATCATCCAAATCCAAATTATCCTCAACAACAAAATCGCTTGCATTTGATGAATCCATAATTTTAATTTAGTAGCAGAATAAAACACAAAATTTAATTGTAGAACTCTGAAAATTATAAATCAAATGCTAAAAAATTATTTTTCATTTTTTTTGTAAAGGCTCGGCGTTTGATTTAATGTGATGCCGAGGCCTACCGCCTATCCTATTGCTGCTCTACTGATGTGGATTGTCCATTCTCCAATGCCACAGACCACAGTCCACTCCAAAACAAAATCAATAAATTTCTTTTTCTCTAAATCCTATATCTCTAACAAATAAATGAAATCGTCTTGATAGAAATTTAACCATAATTTTTTTCAATGAAATATGCAAGGCAGGGTTGCCAGATGGATTTTTACTTTGGGGGGCATTTTGGAAAAAAAAGGGGGCATTTGGGGGGCATTTTCAGTAAAAAAGGGGGCATTTTGGGGGGCATTTTTAAAAAGTGCCAAAAATGCAAAAATTTTTCCAATAATGGCCGCGCAGCGAAAAATTAGACCAAAAATTTGCCGCGCAGCGAAAAATTAGACCAAAAATTTGCCGCGCAGCGAAAAATTAGACCAAAAAATAATAAAATAGGGAAAAAATGACAAAATTTTAAAAAGGGGGCATTTGGGGGGCAACTCGGCTCGGGGGGCACAAAAGGGGGCAAAATCTCAAAAAGGGGGCAAATGCCCCCCGTGGGGGGACATTCTGGCAACCCTGATGCAAGGTAAATTTCAAACATTTTTGTTTATTTTTACAAACAAACATTTTGTTTCCCTAACATGTTGTTGTTTCTTCCAAACATTGTTATGTTTTTATTTCTCTAAACATTGTTCTGTTTTTATTTCTCCAAACATTGTTGTGTTTTTGTTTATCCAAACATTGTTGTGTTTTTGTTTATCCAAACATTGTTGTGTTTTTGTTTATCCAAACATTGTTGTGTTTTTGTTTCTCCAAACTTGTTGTGTTTATTTTCTCCCAAACATTTTGATGTTTTTGTTTCTCCAAATATTGTTGTGTTTTTTTTCTCCCAAACATTTCGATGTTTTTGTTTTTCCAAACATTGTTGTGTTTTTGTTTCCAAAACATTGTTTTGTTTTTGTTTTTCCAAACAGTGTTGTGTTTTTGTTTCTCCAAACATTGTTGTGTTTTTATTTCTCCAAACATTGTTGTGTTTTTATTTCTCCAAACATTGTTGTGTTTTTGTTTCTCCAAACATTATTGTGTTTTTGTTTCTCCAAACATTGTTGTGTTTTTATTTCTCCAAACATTGTTGTGTTTTTGTTTCTCCAAACATTGTTGTGTTTTTATTTCTCCAAACATTGTTGTGTTTTTGTTTCTCCAAATATTGTTGTGTTTTTTTTCTCCCAAACATTTCGATGTTTTTGTTTTTCCAAACATTGTTGTGTTTTTGTTTCCAAAACATTGTTTTGTTTTTGTTTTTCCAAACAGTGTTGTGTTTTTGTTTCTCCAAACATTGTTGTGTTTTTATTTCTCCAAACATTGTTGTGTTTTTGTTTCTCCAAACATTGTTGTGTTTTTATTTCTCCAAACATTGTTGTGTTTTTATTTCTCCAAACATTGTTGTGTTTTTGTTTCTCCAAACATTGTTGTGTTTTTATTTCTCCAAACATTGTTGTGTTTTTGTTTCTCCAAACATTGTTGTGTTTTTGTTTCTCCAAACATTGTTGTGTTTTTATTTCTCCAAACATTGTTGTGTTTTTGTTTCTCCTAAAATTTTGATGTTTTTATTTCTCCAAACATTGTTTTGTTTTTGTTTCTCCAAACATTGTTTTGTTTTTGTTTCTCCAAACATTGTTTTGTTTTTGTTTCTCCAAACATTGTTTTGTTTTTGTTTCTCCAAACATTGTTGTGTTTTTGTTTCTCCAAACATTGTTGTGTTTTGTTTCTCCAAACTTAGTTGTGTTTTTGTTTCTCCAAACATTGTTGTGTTTTGTTTCTCCCAAACATTTTTATGTGGAATTTCTAAACAATTGTGAATGAGATTTTAAATTAGATATTTGCATATTTGTTGAATCAAGTATCAGCAAAATTGTTCTAATTGATTTAATTAATAAATTTTAATTGACAAACTACAATTTATCGAATGTTAAAATGAAATTTATTTTTTTCTGAATATTTAAAATAAATAAATAATAAAATGAAAAATATTTTTTAATGTGCTTTTGTTTTATTTCTTTTCAGTCCTCAATAATTGTAATTGTACCTCTTCTTTCATTGAAAAAGATGAATAATTTTCCGTGGATCAAAGTCCCAATCTTCATTGCCAAAATTAAGCTGAATCGAATTTTCCACTTCGCTTGAACCAACAACCGGAAAAATTTGCATATCGAAGAATTTTGGGGACAATTCGACAGATCCTTAAAAAATAAAAATATTATTCGCATTTAATTTTAATTTTTTTCTACCCAATAATTTGCGATTACAAATGCCAAAACATTTGACAGATGCATTCTTCGGTTCATAAATTAATCCAAGGCCAATTTTGTCACCAGTTTTGAACGGATCGCAAGCATTTTGGAATTGAATAAATCCTCCACAAAAATCCATGCCTTTTTTGTGAGTAAATCCAATCGAATTTTGTTCCTGACCAATATATTTGCCTTCAAGTGGAAATTGTTGTGAACAAAGCCCAATTCCGACATTGCGCCGCCTAAATAATATGAAGAATTTAAACAAAAAATTTTTCATAGAAAGAATTATTTTTACCAATCAAAAAACAAATTTGATATTTTCTTGATATGCCCTTCAAAATAGAAGGCAATATATGCTTCCGTTGCTTTCTGATTAAATTTGGGCACAGGCAAAATGGCTCGAGCGCATCTCCAACCTTTTTAATTTTATTTAATTAAATTGTTTTGGGGCAGCGAATTAAAACAAACCAAAGCCGGAGGAAGTAACAAGAAGTTCATTCTTTTCAATGTTCAATTTCCAAGCACAATCGGCCGGATCTATTTTGTTATTCTTCATTAAAATTGAATCAAATTTGAGCATTTGTTGGGCATTCAATCGATCATAGGCGAGCTAGAAAATTTTTGAAATTAAATTTAAAATTGGAAATGGAAATACTTTGAATTTTTGTAAAATATAGCTCCGATAATTTATTCAAACTAATTTGTGTAAGAAATTCTGATACTAAACTATAATCTCAGGATCCACTCTAAAATAATTCAGAACAGTGATTTTAAAACCCATCTTAGCCGGAAATTTTGGTACACATATTCTCAGATCTTCCAACATTTTTTTTAAAATTTTTAATAACCTGATCAACATTGGCTAGCATTACTGGAGGATCAATAATCGGTTTGATAATATCGCGAACACAAGCAGCTGAACGACACATTGGGCAACTAAAATAAACATAATTTTTAAATATCGAAATTAGAAATAATGTGGAATGTGAAATTAAATAATTTTAATGTATTTAAATTTAATAGAAACCTGTAATTTTCATGCAACCATTGTTCAATACATCGCCGATGAAAACCATGGGGACAATTGCGAAGAATACCAAATTCTGCCATTTTGACATTTTCGTGACAAATTGAGCAAATCCCAATAGAAATCATTTTAATAAATCAACAAAATTTTATATGCTATTTACTAAGAAATTAAAGAAATTTGGAATTCAAAAAAATTTTTTTTTGCTTTTCCAAAAATTTTGTGCAAATTAAAAATTAAAATTAGTATTTTACACTATTTGTGGAATCGACCGAGCAATGAAAATTATCAAATTTTTTAATAATATTTAAAATTTAATTTTAAATGGTTTTAAGTATTTAAAGAAAATAAAACTAAAATTTAGCGAATGTTAAATGAATAAGCAAAATTTATTTTTTTCCCGAGTCACGTGTTTAAAATAAATAAATGATAAAGTGTAATAATGTTTTTTCATTTACTTTTTAGTTGAATTTATCCTCAAATATTCTTCAAATTATAATTTCCATTTCCATTTTAAATCATTCATCTTCCTTCATTGAAAAAGATGAATAATTTGGCGAGGATCAAAGTCCCATTTGTCATTGCCAAAATTGAGCTGAATGGAATTTCCCTTATAACATAGACCAACAGCCGGAAAAATTGGAAAAGCACAGAATTTTGGGGACAATTCGGCTGATCCTTAAAAAAAATAAAAATATTATTCGCAGTTTAATTTTTTCTACCCAATAATTTGCGATTGCAAATGCCAAAACATTTGACTGATCCATTCTTCGGTTCATATATCAATCCCAGGCCAATTTTATCGCCAGCTTTGAACGGGTCTTTGTCTTGTTGAAAACGAGTAAATTCTCCACAATTGTTCATGACATGTTTCCAATGCATTCCAATCGAATTTTGTTGCTTTCCCAGATATTCGCCTTCAAGTGGAAATTGATACAAGCAAAAGCCCATTCCAACTCCGTAGGGGCTGAATAAAGCGAAAATTAAAAATTTTTAAATGGAGAAAATTTTAAAAACCCATTTGTTTTCTTGATATGCCCTTCAAAATAGAAGACAATATATGCTTCCTTTGCATTTCGATCAAATTGGGGCACAGGCAAAATGGCACGAGCGCTTCCCCAACCTAAAATAAAAGTATAATTTATATTGAATTAACTAGGGTATTTGATAAAACAAACCTTCTTCATTAGAAGTAATAAGAAGTTCATTGTTAGCAAAGCTCAATTTCGGTGCACAATCGGCCAAATCCATTTTGTTCTTCTTCAATTCATTTGAATCGAATTTAGGTGGAATTTGCTGGGCATTGATTCGATCGTCGATTAAATTGGTGAACTAAAAATTTTTCAAATTAAATTTGGTTATATTTGCAATTTTGAGATATTTGAAAAGTGAAATAATTTATAAAATTTATAAATCAATTTGATACAAGGGAATAAGAAGTACTTATATACCATTCTCTCTGTTTTATAATATGTGCAGCGATTATTGGGAATTGACGATTCCCGGGAATCGTCAATTCCCAATATTCGGTGTAACATATATTATATACCTAATTTTGTCAAGCAAGCTAATGCTATTTTTGTATTTAAATTTACATTATTTTAAAAAATTGTAAAAATTAACAAACCATCAATTTATCCGCATCCTGCTTTGCATTCAATTCAGCAAATTTGGCATTCATCCCAGCAAGTTGTTCTTTCATTTTTGCATTTTCCTCCTTCAATGGGCCCATTTCGTTCATCATTTCTGTCATTTGGCCTTTCAATTTTCCGTTTTCTTCGTGCAATTCTACCACTTCCTTCTCAATTTTGCCAAATTTTGATAATTCGGTCTAAATTTATTTGGGATTTAATATAAATTTGCTGAATTTATTTACCTCCATTTTTTGCATTTTCTCAATAATTTTGGCCATGTCCATTTCAATTGAAGAAATTTCCGTGAAACTTGATTCCAAATTATCCTCAATATCAAAATTGTTTGCATTTGATGAATTCATTATTTGAATTTAATAGCAGAATAAAACAAGAAATTTGATTGTGGAACTCTAAAAATTCATTGGATTGATTAATTAATGATTATTTTATAAAATAAATTCGGCATTTGGATTTGTATGGCCTACCGCCCACTCGCTACTCCACAATTGGGGATTGTGAATTGAAAATTTAGCATTTACTTCTCCACTGCTGTCCACTCTTCTCTTAAAAAACAATCAATCGATAATTTTCTCTTTTCTCTAAATCCCACATCTCTAACCCATTTAATGAAATCGTCTTGACAGAAAATTATACCATAATTTTTAATTTTTTCTCTTGGTAAAATTAATTTTATAATCCGATCCACAATTGGTCAAATCCATTTTGTTAATATTCAATACAAATGAGTCAAATTTCGGTGGCATTTGTTGATAAACATTGATTTGATGGTCGATTTGTTCTTTAGACGTTAGACCTTCTTACAAAAACCTTAGGCCATTCTGTAGAGTTCATAAAGATGCAATAGGTCGGCTGTTTGAATGGGAGTAATTTTATTTTTTTTTTTGATATTTTTTATTTTTGCTGATATTTTTTATTTTTGCTTTTCCAAACATTGTAAAAATTAAATTAACATTTACACTATTTCCTAATCTACTGAATGAGCAATGAAAATTATTCTGATTTTAATGGATCTATAAGTTTTGTTTTAATTAACTTTTATTTAATTCCATTTTTCGCATTTTTGCCTTCAATGCTTTGTTTTCTTCTTCCAATCCAGAAATAATTTTCTCATTAATTTGAGCCAATATTTTCACTTTTAATTCAGCCATTCCATTCTCCATAATTTCATTCAGGGCCAATTCATTCTGCTGCTTGGCAATTTCACTCAAATTCACATTTTTCTGCAGCTGTTGATTGTTTTGTTGTTCCATTTTTAATAAAAAATTAACAAATTTAGCTTTAACTTTCCTACTATTCTTTTAAATTTAAAATAATTTTTTTAATAAATGAAGGCTTCTTATGGTGGAATATGTATTTTTTAGATTGAATATCTCAGTGATATATCAAATTTTCATTAAAAATGAATGAAAAAATATTTATTGGAAATTCGGGATTCAATGCTTCTTTATATGGTTGATCAAAATGGGGAATTGAGGCAATTTTGATTGAGAAAAGTGAAATATATTCAAAGATGGGATTGACGAGGAAATGCGCAAAAAATTGAATCATTTTATGAATGAGAAATTTCCATATTCTGCTGTTCATCATTTAAAAAGGGGACATTAATTATTAAATGTCAATCCCAGCAGATTAAAATTTGTTGAAATTTGAATTTCAATGAAAAATTGCCTTGGGCATTATTTTTAATATTTTCTTTGAATTTCACTTGAAAAATTAGGCTGTACTATAGTTTGTGGTCTGCTGCTGGAAGCTTAGGACATGTATGATATATCAATCGACTCCTCTCGTCGAGCTGAATAAGAGAATATGCAAAAAAATTTTGTGCCGGAGATGCCTAGAAAAAAAGTTATAGTATGATGAAATATCATTTGCATGAATTAGAGTCTGGACCGTATGATCATATTTTTCCAATTGCGGTATTATATAATAAAAATGGTACCATTCGATTCATCTCGATTCTCGACGAACTGCGTCGAATGAGCTATATATAAGGCCATACAAAAAATTTTTAACCAAAAATGTCCTTGGTCTCCTCTTTGCTTTTCTTGGTAAAAGTAGGCATTACCTTACCAAGATGGCAAGATTGGGCAAAATGAATGTCGGAATCGAATTCCCCGACCTCGATAACCCCTAAAAACGCATTCTGAGGCAAAAAAAACTGAAAATTATTTTTTTTCAAAAAATGTGTGATACGAACTGTATTATTACCATTGATTTTTTTATTAATTATTTTTTTCACAATAATTCAATTTTTTCAAAATTGGCTAAATAATCCCCTACTGATTAAGCCGGGTTAATCAATTTGTGATTGGAAAATCCTAAAATTATCAAGTATATTGCTGTGATTATCCAATTCCTAATTTTAGCTACAAAATAATAATTTAAAGTAGAAAAATCAAAATATCATCATTATAAAAAGAATTTGTTGTCGGAATTAATTAATAATGAGAAGATAAATATTTTTTGATGAAGAGCAAAGAAAATATAAAGTTTAATCCTAATTCAAATAAAAACCCATGTGAAATTTTTTGTTTTATAAAACGAAAAAAAAAGAATTTGTCATTGGAATTATTATAATAATTAGCCAAAATTGCCTTATGATTATGATTCATAAATTAAGCAATTAATCATATTTCTCCACTCATTTCATTTGGTATAATTTTTCATTCTGACGGTTTTTTAACGAATATCTTTTTCGATTAATTCTATTTTATTTCTAAATTTGTTATTAATTATTTTTATTTTTTTATTCTATAAAATCCAATTAAATATCTCTTCCATAATAGTCAGTCAATCATTCATAATCATAATGTTGACATTGGAAATTTTGTCATTTTTGTTTATGGGTTTTATCGTCTACGGTAATTGAATTTCTTATTTAAATTTTTATAGAATTTTGAGGGGTTGAATATGTTGAAATTTTTTTTCCTTTTATGAATAAATCATTTGACCTAACTTTGGCATCAAAAATTCAATAAAAAAAATAATTTTTATGGATAATTAATTTGGAATTAAATTGAATTTATTCACCAAATTTTAAGCCATTGGATTGCGATGCCACAGCAATGAGGGACCGGAACATGTGATCATTGAATGCCCGATGGATGCAAATTATGTGTGTGCATCATTGGATTGCGCCTACAGTGACACTGACTTTAATGGATATTGGAGTCTATCTTCTATTCTGCCCGAATAAAATATTAAAACCTTTTTTAGTGATGGATTGCATCTCCGGATTTGACAAAGATTCAGCCTGCTTAAATATGTACGAGAAATTTTGTATTCCAAATGATCTTTTGGACTTTGGCGATTGTAAAATTTGCTCCAAGGATGAATGCAATTATTATGGAATAATAGATGAGCCCGAATGGCGCAATACCACTCAAAAGTTGGAACCAATTTCGACAACCCAAATCGAACCAGAATTGAGTATATCCACCGATGTTCATACTCCAATCTCAACCAAAAGGAAGCCCGAAACAACAACGACTACCGCTGATGACTTTGATGAGACGAACAATGCAATTCACCTCTTCAACGATGGCTATGTGATGTTTTTCGGCATTATTCTTGCTTGGCCATTCCTGCTGTTGGCAATGGTGTTTTTGCCTATTATTTAAGATGGATATTTTGAATTTTGATGAAGAGAGAAAATATAAACATTACCCTGACTAATACAATTAAATAAAAAAAAATTTAAATAATTTTTGTGGGAAATTATAATAATTGATCACTTTTACGAAATTTAATAAAAATAAAGTCGATATTTGCATTTATATAAGGTGAAAAATATTTTTTCATTTTATATTAAAAAGAATTCGTCATTGGAATAAAAATTAATTATATTTTTCCCATTATTTATGAAATCAATTAGTCATATTTTTCCATTCATTTTATTCGTACAATTTTCCATTCAAACGGTTTTTTTTAATGAATAATATTTTTCGATTAATTTTATTTCTTTTTAAATTGCTATTAATTTATAATTTTATTTTTTTATTCTATAAAAAAGCCAACTAGTAAATTTATATTTTATATTATTCTATAATAGTCAGCCATCTATCAAATATGCCGAAATTGGAAATTTTAGCATTTTTGGTTCTGTGTTTCATCGTCTTCGGTAATGATTTATTTGTAAATGTATCAAATTATAAAATGTTGACAAAATTTTATTCTCTTCTAGAATTAATCAATTGATCTATTTAGCTCTAAAATTTACTAAATTTATCAATAATTAATTTAGAATTAAAATACATAGTTAATATTAAATTAATTTGTTTTCCCAATTTTAAGCCAATGGTTTGCGATGCCACAGCAATGACAATGTTAGGGGTAGTGCCATTGATTGTCCGGTGGATGCGAATGATGTTTGCGCGTTCGCCTATTGCGGCAACCCAATTATGCCGGAAACATTTTGGAGTCAGTTGCTAATATCAATATGAGAAAATATTAAATTATCCAAAAAAATAATTAATTTTCCGAAATTCTTTCGTGTCGAAAAATATTATATTTTTGAGGCCATAAAACTTGGCCATCACTAGGTATTAGGGCTTAGGGTTAGATTCAGAGGGCAGGATGGGATCAGGAGCTAAGGTTAGGGAATCATAAAGGTCTGATATGGCCAAGTTCTATGGCCTCAAAAATGTAATTTTTTGACATAAAAAATTTGGGTAAATTCAATTATTTTTGGACAAATTAATAACGGGAAATATTTAATTTGCAGGAAAAAATCATTGAAATTGTTGAAAAGAGTATTGAAAATGTCGAAAAGTTTATACCGGTTTAGTGGTTTGCCCAAAATTCACAAACCATATACCATTGGATAGAGCTCTTCAAGACGCATCATATGGTATATAATTTGTCATGGTTTAATTGGTTTTGAACCAAAACCCATAAGATGGTTTAAGTGGTTTAAAACCCTTAATTTTTGATCAAACCACGACAAAATATATACCAATCAAGGCGTCTTGACTAGATCTATCGATTGGGTATAGGGTTTGGGGGTCTAGGACAAACGTTTAAACTTTTCGCAATTTTCAATATTTTTTTTTCGCAAAATTAAATACCATCCTTAAATTAATTGACTCTAATCCCAATATTAAAGCTTAATTTATTTTTAAGTCAACAATTGCATTTCGGGATTTGATAAAGCATCGGCTTGCAAAGCATTGGATGAGAAATTTTGTAATAAGCCAGGGAAAGATCCAATGAATTTCGATGGTTGCAAAATTTGCTCGAAAAATCAATGCAATGTTTATGAATTTAAAGATGAGCCGGATTGGCGCAAACCAATTCAGACAACCAAATTCGAGTCAAAAACAACACTAAAACTTGGGCCCGATCAGACAACTTCAAATCTTGAGCCGATCCAAACAACTACCAAAATTGAGCCTAAAATGGTTGAATCAACTGCTGAACCTGCTCCAATTACAACCAAAAAAGAACAAGAATTGGTCAAATCTACCGCAGGTCCTATTCAAATCACAACAACCAAAAAGGAAGCCGAAACAACAGCTACATTTGCTACGGATGACGGCGATGAGAAGAATAGTGCAATCCACTTCTTCAACGATGGCGTTGGGATATTTTTCGGCATTGCTTTCGGCTGGTCATTGTTCTCAATGGTGTTGTGGCCATTTATTTGAAGGAAGAAGCAGAAGATGTCTATTTTGATGAAGAGAGAAGAAAATATAAAGCTAATCAAACATTCAATTAATTTTCATAATCAATTAAATAAAACTATTTAAATATTATCATATAAAAACAAAAATTGATACTTTTTACATGTATTTTAAAATCAAAAAATTATCATCTACATAATAAAAAGAATTTGTCATTGGAATTAATAAAAAAAAGGCAGATTTCTCCTATGATTTATGTAACTGCGATTAGTCATATTTTTCCCATTCATTTTACTATTTTTACATTTTTATTTTTTCGTTAAATCGGTTTTTAATGTCAATTTTTTTTATACTTTAAAATTAAATATTTTATTATTGAAGAGAGAGAGCCATTATCAAAAATGACGATTATGAAAATTTTGCCCTTTTTGATTCTTGGATTCATCGTCCACGGTAATGATATATTATTTGTAAATGTATCAAATTATAAAGTGTTAAATAATATTTAGAAAATTTTTTAAAAATCATTAGACTTTACTTCGGTTATTTGCTTTAATTTTTCGGAATTAAACTATGAATTTAAAAAATTAATTTGTTCACCAAATTTTAAGCCAATAGTTTGCGATGCCACCGCAATGGCCCTTCTGGGATTATCGATTGTCCAATGGATGCAAATGATGTTTGTGCGACTGGATATTGCGCCGACATACCGGATGAACCCGGTATGACAGGAGTTTTTTGGAGTCAGTTGCTCATATCACAATTCAATATTAAAGCTTTTTTTTTCTTAAGTCAACAATTGTATTTCTGGATTTGACAAAGAATCAGCTTGCAAAGCTTTGGACGAGAAATTTTGTAATAAACCAGGAGGAGATCCAAACAATTTCTGGGGCTGTGAAATTTGCTCGAAAGATGAATGCAATGCTTATGGATTTGAAGACGAACCCGAATGGCGCAAAACGAATCAGACAACCAAATTCGAGCCAAAAACGACACCAAATTTTGAGCCGGTACAAACTACACAGATCGAGCATGAATTAGTTAAATCCACTCTTGATCCTGCTCCAACCTCAATCAAAAAGGAACCTGAATCAACAACGTCTACCGCTGATGATTCCGTTGAGACGAACAATGCAATTCACCTCTTCAACATTGGCTATACGATTTTTTTCAATATTTATTAGCATTGCCTGTTGGTCATTCCTGCTTATAATGATGTTTTAGCCAATTATTTGAATGGAAAAAACAAATGACTATTTTGATGAAGAGGGAAGAAAAGTTAAACCTGCGATTCAATCAATTTCTATTATCAATTAAGCAAAAATCATTAAATATTTTATCCGAAATTTTTGATAAATATCCATATTTTTTTTATCCTAAAATTTTATTTTAAATAATTGTTTAATTATTTAATTTCATTCTTTCCATTTTGTACTCTTATTGACGTCCTTCTGCTTTTATGTAGACAAGTCCATTTTTATCCTTGGGTGGCACATCGCGAAGGATGAGAGCTGCAGAAAGAAGAAAATATAAAATTTTTAGAATAATGAAAATAAGAAAAATTACATTAATTTATTTATAATTAAATTTTTAACTTATTTAAAATAATTTCCGCGATAGTGAATTCAAGCCTTTAGGCCATAAAATAATAACAATAAATTATATTGGATTTTAAATTAAATAATTAATTAATTCATATTTATTATTTTAATTCACCTTCAAAATGGCCCAATATATTGTCATATTCGGGAAGATTTTCTCTCAACATTTTCAATTCCCTTCGGAGACCATATTCTGTCCAATTGTTTTCAGTCAAAGAAGATGTTTGGTCTGAAAATGAATTAAGAAAATTATTTATTTTATAAATTAAATTATAATTTTAAATAATTCTTAGAAAAATGTGCAAAATTTATATTCGAATTTTTCAAAATTTTTTTTCAAATAAAATTTTTTCACTTACCAAATATTTTTTCCATCCATTTCAAAACATTCCCTTCCTTTGCAACAAGGCCATATGCTCCACTACAGGGAATCTCATAGGGGCCTCCAATTCTGGTGAATCTCCAAAATTTTCTTGTATCAACGTCAATTGCATTAATCAGCCGCTTTGTTGAGAGAAATTGTCCGTGAAGGACAATCTGATTTTTTTTGATTTTTAATAAATTAATAAAATAAAAATATTATACCTTATTTTCTCTATTAGAAACTCACTCTCTAATAGAAACTCACCCTATTCAATTTTTTTCTATCTTTGATTTTTAATTTTAGATGTTTCAAATCGTAAAAACATGTTCTGCTATTTAAACATTTGTTCTTAAAAAATGTTATTATTTATAAAAGCATGATCTAAATAAAAAAATATGTTTTTAAACATTTTTATGAAATGTAAATTTAATTAATGAATTTGTTGTGAATTTTATCAAAAAATTTATTTTTCTCTTAAAATTTTTAAGTCCATTCATTTTTGGAAGCTCACTTCTTATTATAAGCCTACCTTAGAAAGGAAACGAATTTTATTAGCCTATGGGCTTCTAATAGAGAAAATATGGAAATTAATAATTTTTATAATTAATTAATGTTTAAATTTAAAAAAAATCATGGGAATTATTTATTAGCCCTTTTTTTTCTAAAATAATTAAATTATAAATTTTTATAAAATATTCATTAATTTTCATATTTTACTTACTCCTCTGGCTTCCGAATCATCTTGTTTCAAAACGTCTTTCAACTTTTCGCGGACCTCTTTTGCCTTTTCCAATTGATTTGTCAACTTTTTGGGCAGATTTCTGTAAAAATAAGAATTTTAAAATTATAGTAAAATTAAATTTTTTCAAAAAATTAATTTTATTTTTAATTTATTAAAATATTAAAATTTTTAGAAAATTAACTTTTGAAGAAATTTTCGAATTGGCGGTGAACCACCAACGCAAGCAACCCCACGGCTGGGTGACAATCCATTCTCCGAAAAATCAACGCATTTGCTTTCCGAAACTATAAAAAAGTTCTAAAAATTAATAAATTTTTGAGAGAAAATTCACAAAAATTCCCAGTGGCATTATTCATTTTCTTGTGTGTATTTTTGAGTGTGTAATTTTTGCGTGCCAACCCAACAAATTCATCCATTTTTGAATCGAATTCCTCCAAAACATTTGTATTTGGCACTAAAACGGCATCGTCGTAGACAAATAAAATTGCATCGTCATTGTTGAATTTGATTTTTCCAACAATGAGGAGTGTGCCGAATTCAGCATTTTCAGGCCCCGCATTGACGAAAACCAGGAAGGGAATAAGAAACAGAAGATCAATCATTTTATTGCCAAGAATTCTGAAATTAGGAAAATTTTTAAAATATTTTTCAGCTAATTTTCGGTCATATCATTCCTCTCCCTTGAAATTTTTTTTTATTAATTCATTTTCCAGCAGGTGGAGAATTAAGGGGTCGATCTAAATCCTTAATTTGTTGTGGATTTTGTAGAGCTTTAGAGAATTAAGAAAATGCGATTAACAATTTTTTAAGTTAATTTTGCCAGTACCTATACCTAGGCCCTCAAAGTCGAGGTGGGGAATTATTTTGGAAATTAAAAGAGGTATAGAGTAATTCATCTTCAGCACGGAAATTACCGTATTTAGCCGATGAGCTTATTCAGTGCCATCTGAGTTGGGACTTTTATGAAATTTTTGAGACAAAAAATGCTTATTTCGGCTTAATTTCACCTAAAAATTGGTTATTTATGACATAAATTTTTCGATGGGTGGGCTTCTAATAGAATAAATATGGTATCCAGAAAATGATTTTTTAATGAAAAATTTTGAATTGGGAGGATTGGATTAATATAACCGAAAAGTTTGGAAAAGTTGACTAATATTGGAAAATATGAATAAAAAAAGGTAAAATAAATTTGCTATTCGTCTGATATTTTTTTTAACAAATATGCAAAAATAACAAAATGGTTGATAAAAATTCCAAACTGAATGAATGAGAGAGGTGAAGAATAATCCCTGTGGATTATTTTATCTTCTCCAAATTTTGGGTCATCACTCATCATCACTTTTATTATTCATTTTATCATTGGTCAAACCATAAAAGAACGCGCCAAATGTCCATAAGCAACAGCCAATATTTACATTTGACTTCGACGTTATTCTCAATTCTCAATATTTGTCGATTAATCAGCTTTAATATTATGAAAAAATGAAATTAAAATAAATAAATAATTAATTATCGAAATAAAATTTTAAGATATGGATATATGTATGTATCAAAAATTTGGGATAAAAATATTTAAATGCACATTTTATTCTATTGCTTATGGAAATTTAATTGAATTTCAGGGTTAATTTTATACATTTTCTTCCTTCTTTATCAGAATAGAGCCATCTGTGCTTCTTCGTCATCAAATAATTGGCAAAAACACCATTTTGTAGAATGAATAGCCAAAGAAAATGCTGATAAGCATTCTGTAACCATTGTTGAAGAGGTTGGCATTGTTCGTCTCATCAAAGTCATCATCAATAGTGGTTGTTGTTTCCGGTTCCTTTTTGGTTGAAATTGGAGTAGGATGATCATCAGTAGATTTAACCAATTCTGGCTCAATTTGGGTTGTCGAAATCGGTTCAGAATTTGGTGTAGTTTTGCGCCATTCGGGCTCATCTTTAAATCCATAAACATTGCATTCATCTTTCGAGCAAATTTCGCAAACGTCCATAATCCATGGATTTTCCCCTGGTTTATTACAATATTCGGTATCCAAAGCTTTACAAGCCGATGCTTTATCAAATCCCGAAATGCATGCTCTAACTTACAAAAACAATTAAATTTTTTATTTAGTATTTGCTAACTAACTCCAAAACATTCCCTTTAAGTTGGGGTCCGCGGTGGTGCAATATGCGGACGCACAAACATCGTTTGCATCTTCTGGACAATCAATGATCTCAGAGGGGCCATTGCTGTGGCATCGCAAAGCATTGACTTAAAATTGGGTGAACATTAATTTAATATTAAATATATTTATTTATTCAATTCCAAATTTTAATGCTAAAATAAGGTCAAATATTTAATTCATAGAGCAGAATAAAATTTCTTAATATTTAACCTTATAGAATTTGTAAAAAAATTTTAAAAAAGAAATTCAATTACTGTAGACGATGAAACCCAGAACCAAAAATGCGAAAATATTCCATGTCAGCATATTTGATAGATGGCTCTATTCTGGAAGGAAATAAAAAATAGAAATATAATTAGCTTTTATGGAATAAAAAAATAAAGCAAAAATGGAATTAATCGAAATATATTATTCATTAATAAGCCAAATGAATGAAATGTATGAATAAAATGAATGGAAAAATGTGACTAATTGGTTTCGTAAATCATTGGATAATTTGCCTTATAATATTAAATCCAATGGAAAATTGTTTTATTATGAAGATAATGATATTCTTTGATTTTATAATACATGTAAAAATCAATTTTGTTTTTAATTTTTATTAAAAATGGTCAAAAATTTAAAAAAAAATATTTAAATGGTTTTTTATTGCTTATGAAAATTAATGCGATGTTAAGGTTAATTTTATATTTTCTTCTCTCTTCATTAAAATAGCCATATCTGCTGCTGTCGCTGGGGTTCAAATAATTAAAAGCATCATTCTGAAGAATGACCAACAACCAAAAACAATGCCAAAAAACATCCAATAACCATTGTTGATCGACTCATCGCCATTATCAGCCGCAATAGTTGTTTCCGCTTCCTTTTTGGTTGAAGGTAGATTACGATTAACAATAGATGTACCCCCAATTCTGTTACTTTGGTTGTTTGGTCCGTTTTGTGCCATTCGGGCTCATCTTTCATTCTATTATCGTTGCATTCATCTTTTGAGCAAATTTCGCAACCACCAAAATTCATTGGGCCATTCTCCGGTTTATTGCAATGCTTGGCATCCAAAGCTTTACAAGCCGATTCTTTGTCAAATCCCGAAATACAAGCTCGAACTTTAAAAGCAAACAATTTTGATATGCCGAATGGACAAACTGACTCCAATATACTCCCTCAATATTTGGGTCCTTGGAACCGCAAATTGCATCCGCACAAACATCATTTGCATCCTGCGGACAATCAATGACCTTATCGGAATAGCTATGGCATCGCAAAGCATTGGCTTAAAATTTGGTGAACAACTAATTTTATGTTAAATATTTATTTATTTCCAAATTAATTATCAATAAATTTATTGAATTTTTAATGTCTAAGTAAAGTTTAATGATTTACAAAAATTTTCCAAATATTTAACTTCTAATTTAATAAAAATTTTACAAAAAGAAATTCATTACCGAAAACGATAAAACACAGAAGCAAAAATGCTAAAATTTCCAATTTCGGCATTTTTGATAGATGGCGGTTTTCTGTTATGGAATAAAAAATAGAAATTTAATTGGCTTTTATAGAATAAAAAAAAATAAAAATGTAATTAATAGAGAGAAACGGAATTAAAATATTATTTATTAAAAAAACAGATTGAATGGAAAATTGCACAAATAAAATGAGTGGAAAAATATGACTAATTGGTTAATTCATAAATTATAGAAAAAATCTATTAATTCCAATGAGAGAAGATGATGATATTTTTTTAATTTTAAAATACATGTAAAAAATTTGTTTTTTAATTTTTATTGAATTTCAAAAAAGTAGACAAAAATTTTGGATAAAAATATTTAAATGATTTTTATTTAATTGATTATAAAAAATTAATTTAATGTCAGGATTAACTTTATATTTTCTTCTCTCTTCAATCTTCACAAAAAATTGCCATCTTCATAAACAGCAGCACCATTTTGAAGAATGACTAACCAAAAACAATGCCGAAAAACATCCCATGGCCATCGTTGAAGAAGCGTATTGGATTGTTTATCTCAATCAAAGTCTTCAGCAGTCGTTGTTGTTTCGGGTTCTCACAAAATGTTTTTATTGCAAATTCCTTTAAAAAATTTTGAAATAATTTCTTAGTATTGCGGTTTTTTTATCCTTTCTTTTATTTCATTGCATTTTTGCTACAATTTCCAATTATGTTACCAACAATGATATGTCTCGTTTTATTTAGCTCAAAAGAATTTCTTTATCCCCTAATTTTACAGTCATATTTTTTTGTGAAGGCAACAACCACAAAAGCTCTAGAATAATAAAAGGGTTGTTGTTGTTTTGGATTTTGATGATTTAAAAACAAATTTCAAAATAAACATTTTCAAATAATGCAGACAAAGAACTATGCCGACAAACCACTTTTTAAGCGTCATATGCAGTTTGCACCTAACATTTTTGATTGTTGAAATAGGTCTTTTAACAGAAAATTCTTATTATAAAATATTTATTATTCTTCTCTGAAAAGTTAATTTCTTCAAAATTTTGCAAACATAAAATTCTGGCCTTCTTTTTGCCATTTATCTACCCAAATTCTTGCCGAAACTTTTACCTTTTTCCATCACATTTGTAAACGTTTTCCATTCCAAATTTTTATTTTTGGATACAAACAAACTTGCCAACATTTTGCTTCGCCTAATTTGAGTCTTCCCTAATTTTTGGGTCATTTACTACTCAAAATTTTGTGCACTTTCTTCAAATTTTTCGCTAAATTTTTGACCATTTTTTTTATTAAGTTTCTGTCATTCCTCCTACTTTTCTTTTTTTTTAAATTTACATCTTTATCCCCCAATTTTTAGTAATTTTATAATCTCACTACTATCCCCATAAAATGAAATTCTTCGCCAAATTTTAAGCTTTTTTCATTTTTGAACTTCATCTTACTTCAATTAAATAAATTTTGTTGACACATGATATCCCCAATTCACGTATAATTTTTACACATTTCATCATAAATTTTTGGCCTTTTTGGCACAATTAATTTTTCTGTTTATATCCTAATTAAGGGCCATTTTACTCTCAAAATATTTGCCCATTTTCCTTATATTTTTTTTTACACTTTTTAAAATTTTAGTCTTTTTCCTTAACTATTTCTGCTTCTCTATATTTTAGCCAAAAGTCTGTTTGTTAAATTTCTTTTATCGGTTCATTCTTTGCTGAGACTCTGTCAAGTCGGTCTGAGGCCAATTTAGGCAATCCCTAATTACAAATTTTTCAAGCACTTTTTTGACTAAATTTATTTCTTTTTAAATTTTTTTTCCCAAATTCCTACAAAAAATTTTCACTTTTTCCATCAATTTTTGGTTAACTTTTTTAAAAATAATTTTTACAATTTTCTAAATTTTACAAATTTACCATAAATTTTCGGCTTATATTTCTTCCACTTGGCAATTTCCCTCAAAATTCTATACATCGGAAAAAATTAAAAATTATGGTATAATTTTCTTTCAAGACGATTTCATTTAATGGGTTAGAGACGATGTGGGATTTAGAGAGAGAGAAAATTATTGATTGATTGTTTTTGTAAGAGTGGACAGTTGGAAAATGGGACAATCCAGCACCCAGCTGTGCAGCATAGAAAAACTTCAAAATCAAATTGGAGTTCCGACCTTTTTTACAATATATAAAGACCGTTTCACAATTTTTTCACACAAAATAAGGCCCTTTTTCTGTGGATTATTTAATCAAATATTAAACTCATATTAAAAAATCCAAAAAATAAAATTTTTTACAATGATTTATAATTTTCAGTTCTACAATCAAATTTTGTGTTTTATTCTGCTATTAAATAAAAATTATGGCTTCATCAAATGCGAACGATTTTGTTGTTGAGGATAATTTGGATGGCAATGGCACTGGAGTTTCATCAATTGGAATTGGAATGGACATGGGCCAAATCATTGATAAAATGCGGAAAATGGAGGTAAATAAATTCAGCAAATTTATATTAAATCCCAATAATTTAGACTGAATTATTGAAATTTGGCAAAATTGAGAAGGAAGTGGTAGAATTGCGCGAGGAAAATGGCAAATTGAAAGAGAAAATGACCGAAATGAAAAGCGAAATGGATGCCAAATTTGCTGAGAAAATTGCTGAATTGAATGCAAAGCAGGAAGCGGATAAATTGATGGTTTGTTAATTTTTACCAATATTTTGGTGGGGATGGCGCAAAAAGTAAAAGTACTAAAATTATTAATTACAAAATAACCAAATTTAATTTCAAAAAATTTCTAGCTCGCCAATTCAATCGCCGATCGAATCATTGCTCAGCAAATTCCGCTCAAATTCGATTCAATTGAATTGAAGAATAACAAAATGGATTTGGATGATCGTGCTTCAAAATTGCACTTTGCTAAGAACACTTTGCTAAGAATAAGAATGAACTTCTTTTCAATTCCTATGGCTCTGGTTTGTTTATTCAATCAAATAACATTCATTTTCATAAATTTTATAATTATTTTTAAGGTTGGCGTTGTGTTCGTGCCCTTTTGCCAGTTCCAGAATTCGATCGAAATGCGAAAAAACCATATATTACATTCTATTTCGAAGGACATGTCAAGAAAATATCAAAAGGGTTTTTATAAATAAAAATAATTCTCCCATTTAAAAATTTTGGTAAAATTGCAGTTTAGGGTATTGGCTCAGATTCGGTCGAGTGATAGCTCATTCGACAGAGCTCGCCGAGCTGAGTACGAATATGCAAAAATTTCCCGGGGGCAACCACTTTTAGCCAAGTTATGGCCATTAAAAAGATTTTCCTATAAAAGTGAAGGGTCCCCCCTATGGGTTTAAAATTTTCGAAATTTTATTTTGAACATATTATAGCTCATTCGACGCGTCTTGATGAGCGGAACACGAATCTGTGCTTGGTTTCGCCTAAAACCCAAAAATAAGAAAGTTAGGACCAATTTTTTCTCGCTGGAATGTGTTGGAACTGCGGAGGAATGTAAGAGTGGTCTCCGGAGTGTGCGTAGCCGAAGCGCGGGAACTGGACGAGCTTGTGGCGAGCGAAGCGAACCACAAGCTCGTCTGGTCGCGCGGAGGCGGAGCACACGGAGGAGACCACTCTGAAATGCCCACCGGAGCAGTTCCAATCCGTATTTCCTTTGCGCAACCTTTTTTGATTTCTTTGGTTCATAACTTTTTTATTTTGAGTTTTGGGCGGAACCAAGAGCATATTAGTGCTCAGCTCGTCGAGACGAGTTGATTGAGGTATAATATGACAAAAAAAATTTTTTGACACTTTTCGACCCATAGGGGGGACCCTTCACTTTTCTGATTTTCATATGGCCATAACTTGGCCAAAAGTGGTTGCCCCCGGGAAATTTTTACATATTCGTACTCAGCTCGTCGAACTCTGTCGAATGAGCTATCACTAGACCGAATCTGAGCCGATACCCTAAACTGCAATTTTTCCAAAATTTTCAATTTATATAGCTTCAACAGTGTTGGAATTGGATTCTGTTCAATGCAATTTCCACTTGAACGCATTCATATTGGGAAACATGAAAATTCGATTGGGATTAGTCGCGGACAAGGCATGTACAATTGCAAAGAATGGACTCAATTCCGACATGAACTCAGCCATTTCAAAGCTGGAGATATGATTGGCATCGGGTTAATTTATGAGCCCAAAAGTGCATCAGCCAAAATTTTTGCTGTTTGCATTCGCGAAGTGTTGGGTAAAAAATAAAATGGGATCAAAATTATAAAATATTATTTTAAGGATATGCTAAATTGCCGGCGAAATTCTTTGACGTTCCAATTTATCCGGTTGTTGGTTTATGCGGTGGAAGTAAAATCCACCTCAATTTTGGCAATGAAGATTGGGACTATGATCCGCAACAAATTATTCAACTTGTTCAGTGAAGAAGAAATCAAATGAAATGAAAGATGACACAATTATAATTTTGAGATGAATATGAGGAAATTAAAAAGCACATGAAAAAAAATTTTTCATTTTATCATCATTCATTTATTTTAAAAAAGTTGGTAAAAATAAATTCTACTTATTCATTATTCAGTGAAGTTTTTTATTTTCTTAAATATTTTCGATGATATTTCGATTTTATAATGGTTCAAATTTAATTTAAATTTTTAATTTTAATACGAAAATTGCTTAGAAAAACAAAATGTTTGAAGAAACAAAAACACAACAAAGTTTGGATAAACAAAAACACAACAATGTTTGGAGAAACAAAAACACAACAATGTTTGGAAAAAAAAATAAAACAATGTTTGGAGAAAACGTAACATCAAAATGTTTGGAAAAACAACAAATTTTGGAGAAGCAAAAATACAACAAAGTTTGGAGAAATAAAAACGACAAAGTTTGGAGACAAAAAAACATAACAATGTTTGGAGAAACAAAAACACAACAATGTTCGGAGGAACAAAAACTCAACAATGTTTGGAGAAATAAAACACAACAATGTTTGGGAAAACAAAAACACAACAATGTTTGGAAAAAAAATAAAACAATGTTTGGAGAAAACGTAACATCAAAATGTTTGGAAAAACAACAAATTTTGGAGAAGCAAAAATACAACAATGTTTGGAGAAATAAAAACGCCAAAGTTTGGAGACAAAAAAACATAACAATGTTTGGAGAAACAAAAACACAACAATGTTTGGGAAAACAAAAACACAACAATGTTTGGGAAAACAAAAACACAACAATGTTTGGGGAAACAAAAACACAACAATGTTTGGGAAAACAAAAACACATCAATGTTTGGAAAAAAAAAACAAAATGTTTAACAATGTTTGAGAAAACAAAAAAATTATCTAATAAGAACGATTTCATTGGCGCATACCCAAAATCTATATTGCCCAAAATCTATACTGCCCAAAATCTATATTGCCCAAAATCTATATTCCCCTTAAAATGCCCAAAATCTATACTGCAAGGAAAAATGACCAAAATCTATACTGCGCATAATCTATACTCCCCCAAAAAGCCCAAAACAACTATTTATTATTTTTGCCATAGAATTCCATTAAAAAATAAGCAAATCATATACCAATCGATTGCTCTCGACAAGTTGCATCCGAATTTGGCACAATTAAATTATTATAGGCTCATTTAAAAAATTTATTTTATAAAAACAAAAAAATTTAATATCAATTTTTCATTCCAGGAAGTAAAAAATATCAAAAAAATGGATATTCGAGACAAATTCCAACAACTACAAAAGCGCAAACGACAACGGCCATTATCAAATGAATTGAATGAAACTTCAGTTTTGGCCAACGAACAGAACAACAATGAATAAATTGATGTGGTCGGCGTGGATGAAAACATTGAACCCGGAGAAGTGGAAGCAATTGATGAGCTGATTGAATTTGAAGTGGGGCCAACAAACAAAGGGGGGATTGCTCTTTGGCATGAAGGTTTAATATTTGGATTAATTCATTTATGTAAAATTATATTTAAAAGGATACAGATATGTGAAAAATCGGAATAATTATTTCAAATGCTCAACAGTGCGTTGCCCCGCGACGGCCATCATCAATTCAAAAGAAAATGGATGGCGAGGAATCACAAAGAATCAGCACAACCACGCAACGAAACAAGAACAAAAAGAAGCGGAACAATTGAGGGCGCAAGGGAAGCAGATGGCAAAAACTGAGTCCGAACGGCCGAGGGAAATTCTTGTCCAACTGCAACATGGGGCCGATGCGGAAACACTGGACGCGATGGGTGAACCCCCCGCACTCATGAAAATGCTTCGCCGGTTAGTTCAACAATTAATTTGGTGGAAATTAAAATAAAAATTTTAAAATAGGGAGCGAAAAAAAGGACAAAAAGAAATACAAGAAAGTGGATTGCCAAAATCCACTCCAAATTGATATTCCCGATGAATTGGCCTTTTTCGAAGGAGAACAAATTTGCACATTTGACAGCCGAAATGTCCGCATCGACGACCCGCAAGTTGTGATGGTCTTTTCGCATCCAATGGTATTTCTAAAAATTATTTTGTCTAATTTATTTGAAATTATTTGCAGCTGATGGAAATTCTCCGAACAAACAAAAGCTGGGCCTTGGACGGCACTTCAAATCAGCTCCCAAGCAATGGTGCCAGGTTTTCTGCATTTCGGCTTGTCAACAAATCAAAAAGTGTGATGTGCGCACAGGCATTGTTGCCGGGAAAAAGTTCGCGCTTTTATGCGGAGGCATTGAACGCACTGAAAAGCAATGGATTGGCACCAAGAAAAAGTATTTTTATTTTAAAATTAATTTCAATTAAATGGAAAAAATTTAAAGCCATTTCGGATTTTGAAAAATCAATAAGAAAAGCAATCAAACAAATTTTTCCCGAAGCAAATACGTCCGGGTGCTTTCACTTTGGGCAGAGCTTGTTTCGCAAATGGATGAACCTTGGATTGGGACCATTGATGGCGGACCGACAAATTGGCAAGCGAATTCGATTCACATTCAGGTTCGGTGAAAAATTATTAAATAATTTTAAATAAAACAAATATTTAAGGAGCATTCTGGCGCTTGCCCTCATCAATCCAATCCATGTGCGCCTCGCATTCGCATTGATCGTCGACAACACACCGCCAAATGTGGAGCCGTTGAAGAAATTTTTGATGTACTTCGCGGAGGTGTACATTGGATTGAACGAAGTGGAGGAGAAATTGGGCATTCGTGCCTTCGAACCAAATCTGAGCTTTCTCCACCGCCCTCCAACTTTGGCCAATTCAATTGGTTCGATTTTAAATAAATTAGTTGATAAAAATATATTTTTCAGTGGACCAATCTCCGCAAAATCAACCCATCCGTTTCGGCCGACCATCGCCTCAACCATCAACGCCTTCCATGCCAACAACATCAGCGGAGGAAATTGCGCAGCAACGATGGGAAATCCCAATTTCCCAGGACTCCCGGCCTCAATATCCAATCGAATTCTGGAATGTCAACGACCGCGCAACAAAGGCAATCGCAAAAACGAACAACAGCATGGAGGCTGCCCATCAGCAATTCCAGGTTTTAATTTATATATTAAATTTAAAAATTTAAAATATTAATTATTCAGCGCCGATTGAAGCACCATCCGGCCCTCTCCGACTTTTTGCGTGCATTCCGCGAGGACATCAAGAAGCAGGGAGTGGATGCGGCCAATGCTCAAATCTTCCCTCCGAAACGCCGGCAAAAAGACGTGAAACGCGAGGAGCGCGTGAGGCAAATCCTCGGCGAGGTTCGCGAGGATCGCGTGAGGCTGATCCTCGGCGATCCGGATTTCAATCAGGACGACGATGGAGATTTGCTCAAAATGGTCACACTTTTGGGAATAATCGTAAGTTTTGAATAAATAAATTTAAATTTCATAAAATTCAGATGCGAAATTATGCCAATGGACTGCGCGATCCATCTTTCAATAATGTTGAGGCAGATCGAACATTGGAAGAGGCAGATCGAACATTGGAAGATGCAGATCGAACATTGGAAGATGAAGAAGAAAGGATGGGCTCGTTTTTCAATGAAGAAGATCAAAGCGATTATTTCAATCGAGATGATTTGAGCGCATTTTTGGATGAATATGAAAGGGCCGAGGATCAATATGAAGAAGAAGAAGTGATTGCCACCGAAGAAGACGAAATTTCCCAAAAATCAAATGCAACTTTCCGGCCATATCAACGTCGCAATGGGGAATATCTTCATTTTGATTCACCATCCATTCCAAGCACATCAACGGCCCCCTCCAATTAATCCATTCCATTTATTTAATCATTATTTATTTATTTTATTCTTTCAATCCAACTTAGCCAATTTATCCTTGCCAATCCATCATTATTATATTTGATTTTCTTTCCACATCGCAATTTTGATTTCCATCATCCATTATTTTATTTAAAACAAGAATAAATAAATTTTTCCATCAAATATGTTTGAAATGTATAGATATAGCAAAATAGATGTCGAATTCGTGATCTACGGCAAAAATTACCCCCGGAAATATATTTTTAAACATTTTTAATTAAAATTTTAAAAAATAGTGATTTTTTGTATAGATTTTGGTCATTTTTCCTTATAGTATAGATTATGGGCATTTTTGGCTGAATATAGATTTTGGGCAGTATAGATTATGAGCAGTATAGATTTTGGTCATTTTTCCTTATAGTATAGATTTTGGGCATTTTAAGGAGAATATAGATTTTGGGCAGTATAGATTTTGAGTAGCCCCGATTTCATTTGCTAGCCAAGAGATGTGGGATTTAGAGAAAAAGAAAATTATTGATTGATTGTTTTTAAGAGTAGGCAGTGAAGAGGAGAATGGACAATCCCATCGCACACAAGCAGCAGCAGTAGTATAGGCTAGGCCTCAAATTAAATCAATTTGTCGAGCTTTTTATAAAATAATGAAATGACCAATCAACATCAATATATTTGCTTAAACAAATAAATTTTAATTGTTTGATCTGTAATTTTCAGTTCTACAACAATCAAATTTCTTGTTTTATACTGCTCTTTTAAATTGAAATTATGGATTCTCCAAATGCAAACGATTTTGTTGTTGATGATAATTTGGATGGAATAAGTTTCTCGGGAATTTCAACAATTGGAGTGGACATTGGCAAAATTAATGAGAAAATGCAGAAAATGGAGGTTAATAAATTAAACGAATTTATAGTAAATTCGAATAAATTTAGATGGAATTAATGGAATTGAAAAATGTTCAAAATCATGGCGAACCTGCAACATTTGAAATGGGTTGGCAAATGTGCCTGAAATTTACCAAAATGGAAAAGGAAATGGAAGTATTGCGCGGACAAATCAAGAAAATTTGCGATGAAAATGGAAAATTGAAAGGCCAAATAATCGAAATGAATGGTCAAATGACTGAAATGAAGAATGAAATTGGCAAATTGAAAGAAGAAAACCAAATAATGAAGGGCCGTCAAATTGCAATTTCAATAGGAATGAATGGTCAACAAGCTCCACCCAAATTCGATTCAAATGAATTGAAGAAGAACAAATTGGATTTGACTGATTGTGCATCGAAATTGGGCTTTACAATGAATGAATTCTTGTTAGTTCCTTTGGATTTGGTTTGTTTTAATTAACTTAAAATTATAATAATTTTTAATAAGGTTGGAGATGTGTTCGTGCCATTTTGCCTGTGCCCCAATTTGATCGAAATGCAAAGGAAGCATATATTGTCTTCTATTTTGAAGGACATATCAAACAAACATCAAATTGGTTACTTACCGGATAATAACTTTTTTTTCCATTTTTAAACATTATTTTGCAAATACTTTATTCAGATGGGGCGATGTTGGAATGGGCTTTTGCTCCTATCAATTTCCACTTGAAGGCAAATGTATTGGAAATCAACAAAATTCGATTGGAATTACCCGAAAACAAGGCATGGACAATTGTGGAAAATGGGAAAGCTTCCAAGAAGCCAAGGATCCGTTCAAAGCCGGTGACAAAATTGGCCTCGGTTTGATTTATGAGCCCAAAAATGCTTTGATCAAATGTTTTGCCATTTGTAATCGCAAATTATTGGGTAAAAAAATTAAAATTATAATCAAAAATATTAAAATTTTTAAAGGAACTGTCGAATTGTCCGAAAAATTCTTTGGCGTGCAAATTTTTCCGGTCGTTAGTTTGCGTGATTCGGGAAATTCAATCCATCTCAATTTTGGCCAAGAAAAATGGGACTTTGATCCATGTCAAATTATTCATTGAAGAAAAATGCAAATGAAAGATGACAAAATATAATTTGATACGAATATTTGAGGAGAAATTCAACGAAAAACATTATTCACTTTATAATGTATTTATCTTAAACACCTGGAAAAAATAATTTTTACTTATTGATCATCGGCTAAATTTTTAGTTTCTCAATTAAAATTACCGTAAATTTATTTAAAAAAGTAAATAATTTTATGTGCTACGTTGATGTTGATTCCAATGGTGCAAACTAAACTTTATTTAAAATTTTTGTACACAAATTAATTAGAAAAACAAAATAAAAAATTTTTGGGAACTAAAAACATCAAAATGTTTAGAAAATAAAAAATATTTGGATAAATAAAAACAAAACAACAGTAAGAAATGGGGTTTCTAGTGCCCTTGTTGGGACACCAGGAACACTGTTTCCCGGGTTACCCCATTTGGTGTTTCGCTCATCACCTTCGGTGATTTCTCCTCTGAACCGAGATGGTTTTTGGCGGTTTGAGTTATTCTTCATGAATACTCTCCCCTGGTCAATGGATTTCTCCATTGATTGCTCCAGTGTCCCATACCACTGTTGCAAACCTTCTTGGTTTTCTTGATGGATCGATGCGCAGTTTTGACGTGTCTGAGCCTTCTTCCCAGTTCGCCGGTCGGATGGATCGGAACGCCCCCGTTTGTAGTCTTCCTGTCCAATCGGATCAATGTAAGCCCTTTTGGGTATTGCGGCCAATGGATTATCATTCGCCGTTCGCGAATTGCCATTCTTGTTCTCCAAGAATGTTGGGTTGACTTGCGCCAATCGTGCGAGCCCTTCTTTCAGCTCTCTCACGTGTTCCATAAATGGATTGGATTTATTGATCTCTCCCCTGAGATTGACTGATCAATTCCCATTGATTGTTCTCGTTCTTCGCCCGAGATTTGTCTTCCCTTTAACCACTCCATGAGTCGGTTTGTTTCCTCACTGGAAGGAATGACTATGCCAAAGTCAGACAACTTCGGTTTAATGGTTATTGCCTTTCGGCGGGGAACCACCCCATTCAAGCTTGTGGCCTGTTGTTTGGTTAAAGCACTTGTTCTACGAACAGTCTGACTTTTGAAGTCTTTTGGACTTACTTGAGAAGTTTTGCTTCTTTCTTCGACCTGAACCATTCCTGGTTTGTTACCGTTCAGGTTTTTGGTTTTGAATAAACCCGGGATCCCGATGTCCCTTAAACTTACATCAGCCTTGTTCACTTGACATTCGCCTTTGTTCGCTGGGAAGTTCGCTTGATTCGCCATCATTTCAGTTGAGTTCGCTTTTCTCAGACTGAGGATGAGATGAGTTCGCTATTCGCCGCATTCCGAAGAATGAGATGAATTTGCTGGGAAAGGGGCGACTTATATAGCCTCCCTCTCTTCGTGGGTTGGGTCAATATTTGTGCACTTGGCGCCAAATATTTTATGCTGGGAATTATCCGCATTTTGGGAAAGAGCAAGAGAGATGCCCGCCCATCAACTCTTTTTGATATAGAAGTCAGCGGGTTGACTCTTTGCTGGATTGGGAAGAGAGAATGGCTATTGCCTGCCTTTCCTCTAATCCTCAACTGGTTCCTTCACCTTTTGATTGGCTTGGGAATTGCATTGCTGTGGCAAGCAGCAATTTGGAAATGTTTTGGAAAATGAAAACAAGAAGTTGGAATGTTTTGGCTTGCCCCAAAACATCACACTTCTTACACAATGTTTGGGGAAACAAAAACACAACAATGTTTGGAGAAATAAAAACACAACAATGTTTGGGAAAACAAAAACACAACAATGTTTGGAGAAATAAAAACACAACAAAGTTTGGGGAAATAAAAACACAACAATGTTTGGGGAAATAAAAACATAACAATGTTTGGGGAAACAAAAACACAACAATGTTTGGGGAAACAAAAACACAACAATGTTTGGAGAAATAAAAACACAACAATGTTTGGGGAAACAAAAATACAACAATGTTCGGAGAAATAAAAACACAACAATGTTTGGGGAAACAAAAATACAACAATGTTCGGAGAAATAAAAACACAACAATGTTTGGGGAAATAAAAACACAACAATGTTTGGAGAAATAAAAACACAACAATGTTTGGGGAAATAAAAACACAACAATGTTTGGGGAAACAAAAACACAACAATGTTTGGAGAAACAAAAACATAACAATGTTTGGAGAAATAAAAACACAACAATGTTTGGGGAAAAAACACAAAAATGTTTGGGGAAAAAACACAACAATGTTTGGGGAAATAAAAACACAATAATGTTTGGAGAAACAAAACACAACAACAATGTTTGGAGAAACAAAACACAACAATGTTTGGAGAAACAAAACACAACAATGTTTGGAGAAATAAAAACACAACAATGTTTGGAGAAACAAAACACAACAATGTTTGGAGAAACAAAAACACAACAATGTTTGGGGAAATAAAAACACAACAATGTTTGGAGAAACAAAAACACAACAATGTTTGGGGAAATAAAAACACAACAATGTTTGGGGAAACAAAAACACAACAATGTTTGGGGAAATAAAAACACAACAATGTTTGGGGAAATAAAAACACAACAATGTTTGGGGAAATAAAAACACAACAATGTTTGGAGAAACAAAACACAACAATGTTTGGAGAAACAAAAACACAACAATGTTTGGGGAAATAAAAACACAACAATGTTTGGGGAAATAAAAACACAACAATGTTTGGGGAAATAAAAACACAACAATGTTTGGGGAAACAAAAACACAACAATGTTTGGGGAAATAAAAACACAACAATGTTTGGGGAAACAAAAACACAACAATGTTTGGAGAAACAAAAACACAACAATGTTTGGAGAAATAAAAATACAACAATGTTTGGAGAAATAAAAACAAAATAATGTTTAGGCAAACATCTTTACAAGCTCTATTTAATGTTAAGTTTTAGTATAGGTTATAGGATCTAAGATTTAATAGTTATTAAATTTTTGTCAAAGAAATCCGATTCTTCGAGAAAAAATTTGCACACTTAAATTTTCAATCATTTAAGGACATTTTTTTGGTAAAACTACAAAAAAGGCATATACACATGACACATCGGAAAAAATTAAATCATTTTCTATCAGAACGATTTCATTTAATAATTTAGAGATTTGAGAAAAGGAGAAAATTATGGATTTATTGATTGTTTTTTAAGAGTGGACAGTGCAGTAGAGTAGACCAATCCATCCATTCCATTTAGTGGAGTAGTAACCTCCCTCACAATTCTAAATCAAAACAAATTTCGAATAATTTAATAAATAATATAAATCAATCCAATAAATTATTTAAAATTTCAGTGTTCCAGGATTAAATTTAGTGTTTTATTCTGCTATTAAATTACTTTAAAAAATTCATTTATTAAAATGTCTTCTATTGGGAATTGCTCAATTTGTCACGAAAATGTCAAAATGGCGGAATTTGGTATTCTTCGCAATTGTCCCCATGGTTTTCATCGACAATGCATTGAACATTGGTTGCGCCAAAATAACAGGTTTTTATAAAATTTGAATACATTAAAATTAATTTAAAAATTAATTTTGACATTTACAGTTGTCCATTGTGTCGTTCAGCTGCTTGTGTTCGCGATATATTCAAACCAATTATTGATCCTCCAGTAATGCCAGCCAATGTTGATCAGGTTATTAAAATTTAAAAAAATGTTGGCAATGAAAATATATATTTTTTCCATTTATTTATAATTGAATTTGAATGGATTTTGGTTTATTACATTAATTCCAAAATTTCTAGCTAACCATGCCATTCAAATTTGATTCAAATGAATTGAAGAAGAACAAAATGGATTCGGCCAATTGTGCACCGGGATTGGGCTTAGCTATGAATGACCTTCTTGTTACTCGCAATGATGGAATTGGTTGTTTTAAATTATTACAAAATTATATTTCTTATATTCCATTTTCATCACTTTATTTCAATTATATTCTTCTTTTAATGATTATTTTTTAAGGATGGAAATGCGCTCGTGCAATTTTGCCTGTGCCAAAATTGAATCGAAATGCAACGGAAGCATATATTGCTTTCTATTTTGAAGGGCATATCAAGAAAATATCTCCCAGGTACTTTAAAATTTTAAAAAAATTAATGACAATGAAAACTATTTAAAAACTGATTTTAACCTTACAAAAATTTTTATTATTCAATTTTAATGCAATTAAAAATTCAAACTTCATATTTGGTTCTTGGAAATTCTTGGAGAATCAAAATGAAAAAAGTAGAACAATAAAAGATAAAAATTTAATTTTATATTTACAAAAAAAAAATTTAATATAATTTATTATAGGGGAGGCGGAGTTGGAATGGGCTTTTGCTCCTATCAATTTCCACTTCAAGGCAATTACTATATTGGATGTCATCAAAATTCGATTGGAATATTTGGCAAAATTGGCATGTTCAATTGTGGAAAATGGGAAAGCTGCAAATGCAAAGAAGCCAGGGATCCGTTCAAAGCTGGTGATAAAATTGGCCTTGGATTGATTTATGAGCCCAAAAATGCATCCACCAAATGTTTTGCCATTTGCAATCGCAAATTATTGGGTAAAAAATAAAATAAATGGGAAAAATATTTTTACCTTTTTAGTATCTGTCGAATTGCCCGCAAGTTTCTTTGATGTTCCAATTTTTCCGGTTGTTGGTTTAAGCGCAGGATCAATCCAGCTCAATTTTGGCCAAGAAGATTGGGACTTTGATCCGCACCAAATTATTCCACTTATTCAATAATGAAGATGAAAGAGAATTAAAGATGATGGACAAATATAATTTTGAGAAGAAATTCAATTAAAATTCACATGGGAAAAACATTTTTCATTTTTATCATTTATTTATTTTGAACAGATGGAAAAATAAACTTTACTAATTGATCAATCATCATTCGCTAAATTTTAGTTTTATTTTCTTGAAATATTTACTATAAGCCATTTAAAATAAAATTTATAAAATTATCGATTGATTGTTTTTTATGAGTGGACAGTGCAACGGAGAATCGACAATCCAGCAGCAAAAAGCCTCGAATTAAATTGAATTCTGATCTTTTCATTTTATCAAATTGTTAAAATCATAATAAAAAACAATTAAAATATTTTTTAGATTGATTTATAAAGCTTCAATCAAATTTCGTGTTTTATTCTGCTATTAAATTGAAATTATGACTTCATCAAATGCAAACGATTTTATTGTTGACAATCATTTGGATCATGGATCAAGTTTTGCGGAAATTGGAATGGATATGGACAAACTTACTGAGAAAATGCAGAAAATGGAGGTGAATAAATTATGCAAATTTATATTAAATTAAAATAAATTTAGACAGAATTATTAGCAAAGAAAAATGTCAAAGATCATTCGATGATGCAAATGATTATACAAATGAGCTTGAAATTTGGCAAAATGGAGAAGGATATGGAAGAATTGTGCTAAGAAAATGGCAAAACGAAGGAAGAAATCAGCAAATTGAACGATGAAAATGGAAAATTGGAAGGCCAAATGACCGAAATGAAAGGCCAACTGACTGAAATGAACAGCGAAATGGGCCAATTGAAGAAGAAAAATGAAACAATGAAGGACTTAATCACAGGAATGGATGCCAAATTTGCTGGGAAAATTGCTGAATTGAAGACGGAATATGCAAATTCAAACCGAGAAATAATTGAGAAGCAGAATGCGGATAAAAAGGAGGTTCATTAATTTTACAATTTTTAAATAAATTTAACAAAAATATAGAACTAAATACAAACAAATTAACATTAAAATATTAGATAAAATATTGGAGATCATTGCCTATAAATTTATTTATTTTTTGAATTTTTGGTTTATTAATATTTATGATCACAATTCATAAAATATTCCAATTAAACTATTAATTTTTGAAATTTCTAGCTCATCAATTTTGTCGAGAATCATAAAATCAATGCCCAGCAAATTCCACTCAAATTCGATTCAATTGAATTGAAGAAGAACAAAATGGATTTGGCCGATTGTGCATCGGATTTGGGCATTACAAAAAATGGACTTCATGTTAATTCCTCTTCCTTTATCAGTGGTTTGTTTTAAATAATTGCAAAATTATATTCCTTTCCCCTTTTCTCATGTTTTAAGAATGGAAATATGTTCGTGCCATTTTGCCAGTTCCGAATTTGATCGAAATGTAAAACAAGCATATATTGCATTTTATTTTGAGGGGCATATCAAGAAAATACGGTAGAAATAAAAATATTTCTCTACATTTAAAAACATTTAATTTTTCAATTTACAGGTTTAGCGGTGTTGAAATTGGATTTTGTTCATTACAATTTCCACTCAGAGAGGCGAATATCTGGGACTGCTAAAGCATAAAAATTCGATTGGATTAAATTAAAACATGGCATTTATAATAGCGGAGGAGTTACTCGTTTTCAAAAAGCTGATGATGAGAATTTCAATGTTGGTGAAAAAATTGGCCTCGGATTGATTTTTGAACCGAAGAAGGCATCCATCAAATGTTTTGCCATTTGCAATCGCAAATTATTGGGTAAAAAAATTAAATGGAAAAAATAAAATTTTATTTTAAGGATCCGTCGAATTGTCCACAAAATTTTTTGATGTTCCAATTTTTCCTGTTGTTGGCTTAGAAGCTTCGGAAAATGCAATCCATCTCAATTTTGGAAATGAGAAATGGGACTTTGATCCTCTCCAAATTCTTCATCTTATTCAATGAAGGAAAATGCAAATGAAGGATGACACAATTATAAATTTGAGAAGAATATTTGAGGACAAATTCAACTACACAACTTATGGAAAAAACATTCTTTCACTTTATCTATCTATTTTAAACACTTGGAAAAAATAAATTTAACTTAAATATTCATCATCACCTTATTTTATCAATAATGGTGCAAATTTAATTTAAATTTTAATTTCACAAATTACTTAGAAAAAGAAAACACAACAATATTTGGAGGACAAAAAACCCTACTTTACAAGCTACATTAAATGGCATAAGGTTTATAGGGTCGAAGATTTGGCATTAAAATGATTAAACAAACTTTCGTCAAAAGAATTCGATTTTTCGTCAAAAAATTTGCCCCTTTACATTTTCAATGATTTAAATAAAGGAGTTTTTGGATAAAAAAACATGACAAAAATCGACGCTATATGGAAATAAGCACTTTTAGAAATTTTTTTTCAAAGTCATCAAATTATACACCATCGACGCGTCTCAACCAGTTGAGCATGAAAATGCTATTGGTTTCGTCTAAAACTCAAAAGCAAAAATGTTTTGACCGAAAAAGTAAAAATTTAGTTGCGCAAAGGAAATACGGATTGAAAACTTGAAAATATAACTTAACAAAATATTTTTGGCTAAAACGATTTTAGAAATGAATTTTTATGTTTTTATCACTGTTCTTCTAAACTATTTTAGGACGCGTCTCGAAATTCTAGTTTAGTATCGGAATTTCTTTACCAAAAAATTTATATATAAATTAAATTTTGAATATAAATTAAATGTGACAAATTACCTATATAAATATCGATACTTATTTAAGAAAAATTCAGAGAATATTCAATAGCTAACATTTTCATGGTCCTTTTTCCATTTATTTGTAAATTAATGTCTTATTGCTTTAATTCCAAAATTTCTAGCTCATCATGCCACCCAACTTTGATTCAAATGAATTGAAGAAGAACAAAATGGATTTGACCGATCGTGCATCGAAATTGGGCTTTTCTAAGAATGAACTTTTCGTCACTTCCTATGGCGGCATTCGTTAGTTTAATTTAAATATTTTACAATCCAATTTAATTCAATATAAATTTTATTTAAATTTTTAAGGATGGAGATGCGCCCGTGCCATTTTGCCTATCCCAGAATTTAATCGAAGTGCAAAAGGAAAATATATTGCATTCTATTTTGAAGGGCATATCCTGCAAAAATCAAATGGACTATTTTCTTGGTAAAAATAATTACTCCCATACCCCATTTAAAAAATTTTATTTTATTCAGCTCCCACGGAGTTGGAATGGGATTTTGTTCATTGCAATTTCCACTTGAAGGCAAATCTATTGGAAAGCAACAAAATTCGATTGGAATACATTGCAAACAAGGGATGTACAATTGTGGGGAACCTATTAAATTCCAAGAAGCTGAAGACCTTTTCAAAGCTGGAGATATGATTGGCCTCGGATTAATTTATGAACCGGAAAATGCATCCATCAATTGTTTTGCAATTTGCAATCGCAAATTATTGGGTAAAAAATAAAAATTAATTTCGACGAATATGTTTTAATTTAAAGGATCAGCCGAATTGCCTGCCAAATTCTTCGATGTTCCGATTTTTCCGGTTGTTGGTTTATACGATAAGGGCAATTCTATCAAACTAAATTTTGGTCAAAAAGATTGGGATTTTGATCCACGACAAATTATTCAATGAAGAAAACGAAAGATGTAAAATGGCAATATAATTTTAAGAATATATATTTAAGATGAAATTCAATTAAAAAAAATAATTCGCTTTATCATTTATTTATTTTTAACGCTTATAAATTTTGCATATTCATTGATTTATTAAAGAAGAGAACTGGAATTTAGAGAAAAAGAGAAATTTATTGATTTATTGGCTTTTTAAAGAGTGGACTGTGCTGGACAGTGGAGAATTCAGCAGCATCAGTAGAGGAGTGGATTAGGAGTAGAGTAAGCCTCATCTGTCATCTCATCAGTCATCATTCATAATTCACAAATCGAATTAAATACCGGACAATTTATTAAATAATAATCAATCCAATCCAAATCTAAACCGCTGGCTGAAAATCAAAAAATTGAAATTAATTTATAATATTTATTATAATTTTCAGTTCTACGATTAAATTTCTTATTTTATTATGCTATTAAATTCAAATAATGAATTCATCAAATGCAAACAATTTTGATGTTGATGATAATTTGGAATCAAGTTTCACGGAAATTTCTTCAATTGAAATGGACATGGCCAAAATTATGGAGAAAATGCAGAAAATGGAGGTAAATAAATTAGCAAATTTATATTAAATCCCAATAAATTTAGACTGAATTATTAAAATTTGGCAAAATTGAGAAGGAATTGCGCAAGGAAAATGGAAAAATGAAGGACCAAATTGCAGGAATGAAAGCCGAATTTGCTGAGAAAATTGTTGAATTAAATGCAAAGCATGAAGCGGATAAATCGATGGTTTTTTAATTTTTAACATTTTAAATATAGTGTAAATTTAAATACAATACAAAATTATATAAAATATCGGAGCCGGTGCCGGGTGGCTATATAAAAATTCAAAGAATAATTTATTAGTAAAAGCGTTATAATTCTTATTCTATTGCGAAAAATCAATTTTAAAATTTTTGGATTATATTTATAAATTTTAAAATTATTTCACTTTTTTAATATTAAAAATTACAAATATAACCAAATTTAATTTCAAACAATTTCTAGCTCGACAATTTAATCGAAAATTTTGATCGAATCAATGCCCAGCTAATGCCACCCAAATTTGATTCAATGGAATTGAAGAAGAACAAAATGGATTCAGCCGATTGTGCACCGAAATTGAGCTTTGCTAAGAATGGCCTTCTTGTTACTTCCAATGAGAATGAGAATGGTTTGTTTTAAACGAAAACCCCCATTTAATTCAATATAAATTATACTTTCATTTTAGGTTGGAAATGTGCTCGTGCCATTTTGTCTGTGCCCAAATTTGATCGAAATGCCAAAGAAACATATATTGCCTTCTATTTTGAAGGCCATATCAAGCAAACAAATGGAACAAATGGGTTTTTAAATTCTCTCCATTCAAAAATTTTTAATTTTCACTTTTATTTCAGGTTAGGCCATGTTGGAATAGGCTTTTGCCCCTATCAATTTCCACTTGAAGGCAATTTTATTGGACAGCAAAAAAATTCGATTGGAATACATTGGAAAGATCGCATGAACAATTGTGGAGGAAAAACCAAATTCCAAGATGTATCCAATCCATTCAAAACTGGGGATAAAATTGGCCTTGGATTAATTTGTGAGCCCAAAGATGCATCGATCAAATGTTTCGCAATTTGCAATCGCAAATTATTGGGTAAAAAATTAAATAGTATTAGAAATTTAATTTAATTTAAAGGATCAGTCGAATTGTCCTCCAAATTCTTTGATGTTCCAATTTATCCGGTTGTTGGTTTATTCAATTCGGGAAATTCAATCCAGCTCAATTTTGGCCAAGAAGAATGGGATTTTGATCCAAGCCAGCTTATTCAATGAACAAAACAAATATGTAAAAAGGCAGTTATAATTTGATACGAATATTTGAGGATAAATTCAATTATAAAAAAGCAAATGGAAAAAACGGTTTTCACTTTATTAACATATTTTTCATTTTAAACACATCAAAGAATAAATTTTGCTTTTAATTTGTTTGTTCATATTTGGTTTATAATTCCAATGACAAATTCTTTTTATAATGCTCTGATATTTTATCAATTATTTAACAATCAATTTTGTTTTTAATTTTATGAATTTATAATCGAAGAATATGCGTAGATAATTTTAAGAATTACTGCTGAATTTTAGCTGGGCTTATTCCCAGTGATGCCATTCATTTATATTATTTTTTTTAGCAAAAAATGATTAAAAAATACATTTACATTGGAAAAAAATTAAAAATTATGGTATAATTTTCTTTTGAGACGATTTCATTTAATGGCTTAGAGATGTAATATTTAGAGAAAAAGGAAAGTTATTGATTGATTGTTTTTTAAGAGTGGACATTAGATTAGAAAACGTAATATAATAATAAGCATAGTGGACCAATCCAATAGAAAAAATAGGATCTCACAATTAACAAATCAAACCAAATTCATCAATTCAATGAATTTATTTAAAAATAATTTTTCAGAGTTTTACGATTAAATTTCGTGTTTTATCCGGCTATTAAATTACTTTAAAAAATCTTTTGAAATTATGGATTCATCAAATGCAAACATTTTTGTTGTTGAGGATAATTCTGCCGAAATTGGAATGGATATGGTCCAAATTACTGAGAAAATGCAAAAAATGGAGGTTAACAAATTCAACAATTTTATATTAAATTTCAAATTAAGACTGAATTGTTGGCAATGAAAAGTGTTATGAATCGTATCGAATCTTCAGCATTTCAATTAGGCTGGCAAATGGGCCTGAAATTTGCCAAAATGGAGAAAGAAATGGAAAAAATGAAAATGGAGGTAAATAAATAAATTCAGCAAATTTATTTTAAATTCTAATTAAATTTAGACTCAATCATTGGCAATGACTGAAGCTTCAATGGTGGCTGGGCAAATGGGCGTAAAATATGGCAAAATGGAAAAGGAGTTGGAAGAATTGCGCGGACAAATCTACAAGAATAACAAAATGGATTTGGCTAATTGTGCATCGGATTTGGTCTTTGCTGAGAATGAACTTCTTGTTACTTCACATGGCGATGGTTTGCTTTAATTATTCCAATTTAATTTAATATAAAATTTACTTGTTTTTAAGGATGGAAATGCGCTCGTGCCATTTTGCCAGTCCCTAAATTTGATCAGAATGCAAAGGAAGCATATATTGCCTTTTATTTTGAAGGGCATATCAAGCAAACATCAACATTTATGTTTGTTAGGTAAAAATAATTCTCCCTATTTAAAATTTTTAACTTTATTAAGTTCTGGCGGAGTTGGAATGGGATTTTGTTCACGACAATTTCCACTCGAAGGCGATCGAATTGGAAATCAAAGAAAATCGATTGGATTAATTAGCAAACGAGGCATGCGCATTTCTGGCGAATTTATTAATTTCCAAGAAGTTGATGATGAGCACTTCAAAGCTGGTGATAAAATTGGCCTGGGATTGATTTATGAACCGAAGAAGGTATCCGTCAAATGTTTTGCCATTTGCAATCGCACATTTTTGGGTAAAAAATTGAAATTAATTGCGAAAAATAATTTTTATTTAAGGATTTACAAAATTGTCGGCGAAATTCTTTGATGTTCCAATTTTTCCGGTTGTTGGTTTACGCAATGTGTTCAATTCAGTCCATCTCAATTTTGGCCAAGAAGAATGGGACTTTGATCCATGTCAGCTTATTCAATGAAGGAAAAATGCAAATGAAAGATGACATAATTATAAATTTGAGATGAATATTTGAGGAGAAATTCAGTTAAAAAACACATGGAAAAACACATTTCATCATTTTTAAACAATTGGGAAAAATAAATTCTGCATATTCATTCGTCATTCGCTAAATTTGAGTTTTATTTTCTTAAAATACTTATTTATAATACTTAAAAGCCAATTAAAATAAAATTTATATTTTATTGATTTATTAAAATGTCTTCCATTGGGAATTGCTCAATTTGTCACGAAAATGTCAAAATGGCGGAATTTGGTATTCTTCGCATGTCCCCATGGTTTTCATCGACAATGCATTGAACATTGGTTGCGCACAAATTATAGGTTTCTATTTAAATTTTGAATGCCTTAAAATTATTTACATTCTCATCACAAATTTTCTAATTTTGACGTTTTAGTTGCCCACTGTGTCGTAAAGTTGCATGTGTTCGCGATATCATCAAGCCAATTATTGATCCTCCAGTAATGCCAGCCAATGTTGATCAGGTTATTAAAATTTAAAAAATTGTTGTTAAAACTTGAGAATATGTGTACCAAAAACTTTCAGCTAAAAAAAGGGTTTTAAAACTGAATTTTTATCACTGTCTGAACTATTTTCAAGTGGGTCCCGAGATTCGATAAGTATCGGTCTTCTTACACAAATTAGCCTGAATAAAATACTATACAAGTTATATTTTAGAAAAATCCAAAGAATTGCTTAATATTTCCATTTTTAAATTTAATTTAAAACAATTTCTAGCTCGCCAATTTAATCGAAAATTATGATCGAATCAACGCCCAGCAAATTCCATTCAAATTTGATTCAGTTGGATTGAAGAAGAATAAAATGGATTTGGCCGATTGTGCTTCGAAATTGGCCATTACTATGAATAAACTTGAAGTTACTTCTAATGGCTTTGGTTCAATAAATTTAATTCATTATAAAATATAAATTATAAATGTTTTTAAGGATGGAGATGCGCTCGTGCCATTTTGCCTGTGCCCAAATTTAATCGAAATGCAAAAGAAAAATATATTGCCTTCTATTTTGAAGGGCATATCAAGCAAAAATCAAATGGACTATTTTCTTGGTAAAAATAATTGCCTCCATTTAAAAAATTTTCACTTTATTCAGCTCCCATGCAGTTGGAATCGGATTTTGTTCAATGCACTTTCCACTTGAAGGCAAATATATTGGTCAGGAACAAAATTCGATTGGAATGGATTACAAATATGGCATGGACAATTGCGGAAAATTTATTAATTTTCAAGAAACTGCTGAGGATATTTTTTTCAAAAACGGTGATAAAATTGGCCTTGGATTAATTTATGAACCCAACAATGCATCTGTCAAATGTTTTGGCATTTGTAATCGCAGATTATTGGGTAAATAAATTAAAATGGAATTAATAAATTTAATTTTAAGGATCGGTCGAATTGTCCGCAAGATTCTTTGATGTTCCAATTTATCCGGTTGTTAGTTTGCGTAATTCGGGAAAATCGATTGAGCTCAATTTTGGAAATGAAGATTGGGACTTTGATCCTCGTCAAATTATTCACTTTATTCAATGAAGAAAACGAATGATTTAAAATGGAAATGGAAATTATAATTTGAAGCAAATTTGAGGATAAATTCAATTAAAACATATTTTACTTTATCATTTATTTATTTTAAACAGATGGATAAAAATAAATTTTGCTTATTCATTCATCATTCTATAAATTTTAGTTTTGTTTTCTTAAAATACTTAAAAACCAATTAAAATAAAATTAATAAATATATTAAAAATGGATAATTTTCGTTGACCGATCGATTCCACCATGTGAAAATACTAATTTAATTTTTTTACACAAAATGTTTTGAGAAACAAAAACATAACAATGTTTGGACAAATAAAAACACAACAATGTTTGGACAAATAAAAACACAACAATGTTTGGAGAAACATAAACACAACAATGTTTGGACAAATAAAAACACAACAATGTTTGAAGAAACAAAAACACAACAATGTTTGGACAAATAAAAACACAACAATGTTTGGAGAAACAAAAACACAACAATGTTTGGACAAATAAAAACACAACAATGTTTGGACAAATAAAAACACAACAATGTTTGGACAAATAAAAACACAACAATGTTTGGGAAAGCAAAAACATCAAATATTTGGAAGAACAAGTAAAAACATAAAATGTTTATCAAAACGATTTCATTTGCTAGCTTAGTGAAATGGAATTTAGAGAAAAAGAGAAAATTATTGATTTTGTTTTGGAGTGGACAATAAAAAAATGGGCAATCCACAATCCAGCATCATTTCATTAGGGTAGATGACAAAAATTAAACCAGCAGAGCAGATGCTGAGCTTTTTTAAAATAATCAAATCATTAATCATTCCAGTGAATATTTATAAAATTATTTAGATTATAATTTTCAAAGTTCTACGATCGAATTTCTTGTTTTATTCTGCTATTAAATTGAAATTATGGATTCATCAAATGCAAACAATTTTGTTGAGGATAATTTGGATGATGGATCAAGTTATGCGGAAATTGGAATGGATTTGGGCAAAATTACCGAGGAAATGCATATAATGAAGGTAAATAAGTTCAGCGAATTAAATTACAAATATATTTAGACTGAATTATCGGAAATGAAAAATGTGCAATTTGGTTGGCAAATGGGCCTGAAATTTGCCAAAATGGAGAAAGAAATGGAAGGATTGCGTGGACAAATCAACAAGATTTGCGATGAAAATGGCCAAATGAAGACTGAAATTGACAAGTTGAAGAAGGAGAATGAAACAATGAAGGACCAAATTGGCCAATTGGAAGAATTGCGCGAAGAAAATGGCAAATTGAAAGAGGAAATGATCGAATTGAAAGCCGATTTTGCTGAGAAAATTGCCGAATTGAATATAAAGCAGGATGTGGATAAATTGACGGTTTGTTAATTTTTACAATTATATAAATAATGCAAATTTAAATACAAAAAAATAGCTTGACAAGATTATATAAAATAATATCGAAACCGAGAGGGTAATTTACAGAGCTGTGCTTTTCATAAATCTTGACTCCGACTCCGGACTCCGACTTTTCAAAAATTTAGCTCCGACTCCGGACTCCGGGGTTTCCAATTTTTGACTCCGACTCCAACTCCGGAGTCGTTCTAAAACTCGACTCCGACTCCGGAGTTTGACTCCGCAGAAATTTTTTTAAGTAATTTCGATTTGGCTCCTGGGCATTTTTGTGCAAAATTAACATCTATTTCCGAAAATGATATAATTTCGATATGAAAATTTCAATTTTAGACAAAATAAAATCAAAAAAATTTAATTTTAAAAAATTAAAAAAGGGAAATTTTTTAAAAATTAGGTAAAAAAATACAATTTTTTAAATAAAAATCCGGAGTCGACCGGAGTCCGGAGTCGCTCAAAATTTTTGACTCCGACTCCGACTCCCAACTCCGACCTTTGAAAATTTTGACTCCAGCTCCGACTCCGGACTCCGACCTTTTCAATTTTCGACTCCGACTCCGACTCCAGCTCCGGAGCGGAGTCGGAGTCGGAGTCGGAGCCGGAGTCGGAGTCGGACCCAGCTCTGGTAATTTATAAAATTCTTTAATTCCACCATAACAGAGATAGCCTTTTTTTGGCTAGACTAACGTTATTACTACCTCAAATTTTTATTCGAATCGGGTCGAATACGGTACCAATTCGATAGGGTTCGACGAGCTGAGTCTAACCGAATGGTTCTGACTTCTGACCACATACACAAAAACTTTATGACCTCATGAAAATCGCAAAAATGCTTGGTCTTGGTCCCCCTAAGAGTCGAAAGTCAAAAATTTTTTGATAAAGCGGACAAATTATACCTCAATCCAAATAAATTTAGACTGAATTATTAAAATTTGGCAAAATGGAGAAGGAAATGGAAGAATTGCGCGGACAAATCAACAAGATTTGCGATGAAAATGGCCAGTTGAAGAAGGAAAATGGCAAATTGAATGCCCAAATTGATGGAATGAATGCCAAATTTGTTGAATTGAATGCAAAGCAGGATGCGGATAAATTGATGGTTTGTTAATTTTTACAAATTAAAAAAAATGTAAATTTAAAAATACAAAAAAAATAGCTTGACAAAATTATATAAAATAAAACAGAGTTTATTTTATAAAATAAAAATTAAAGATTTCCAGCATAGGTCTTTTTTCATTTATCAGTAAAAGCTGTATAATTGTTTCTTATTCCATTAAGACAAATTCATTTTAGAATTTTTTTATGGGAAATATTTAATTTGTCGAAAAGAGTTGAAAATGTCGGAAAGATTTTTAACGGTTTAGTGGTTGGTTTGTCCTAGAACCCCAAACCAGGCCCGGCACCATGGGGGGCATCTAGGGGCCCGGGCCCCCACCGTAATCGGGAAAAATCCAGAAAAATAGAGGTAAATTGGAAAAAAGGGTAGAAAAAATATGAAAAAGTGTCGTCCAGAGACCCCACCAAAAAACCTATGGGTATGGACCCCCCCCCCCCCCCCCCCCAAAAAAATAAAAAATTCTGGCACCGGGCCTGCCCCAAACGCTATAACCAATTGATAGATTTCGTTAAGACGCATAGAATTTCGAATGCCATATAATTTGTCATGGTTTAATTGGATTTGAACCAAAACCCACAAGATGGTTTAAGTGGTTTAATACCTTTAATTTTGATAAAACCATGACAAATTATATGCCATTCGATGCGTTTCGACGAGCTCAATCGAATGGATATGTGGTTTGGAGGTCTAGGACAAACTACTAAACCGTTATAAACTTAACGACATACATATTCAATACTTTTTTCGTCATTTTCAATGTTTTTTTACGACAAATTAAATACATCCTTATCTTTTTTTTTATTTATAAATTTTTTAAAATTATTTCACTTTTTTAATATTAAAAATTCCAATTATAACCAAATTTAATTTCAAAAAATTTCTAGCTCTCCAATTTAATCGACGATCGAATCAATGCCCATTGCCCACCAGCAAATTCCACCCAAATTTGATTCAATTTTAATGAAGAATAACAAAATGAATTTAGCCGATTGTGCATGGGGTTTGGGCTTTTCTGAGAATGGACTTCTTGTTACTTCCCATTTAATTGGTTTGTTCAATAATTATAAATTATATATTTTTTATATTCCATTTCCATCAATTTATTTTAATTAAATTCCTTTTTAATGATTATTTTAGGATTGAAATGCGCTCGTGCCATTTTACCTGTGCCCAAATTTTATCGAAATGCAAAGAAAAAATATATTGCTTTCTATTTTGAAGGGCATATCAAGAAAACATTAAATCGCAGGTAATTTATAATAATAAAAAATTAATGAAAATTAACTATTTAAAAACTGATTTTAAACTTACAAAAATTTTTATCAATTTTAAATATCCAAATTTAATTCAATTAAAAATTCAAACTTCATATTTGGTTTTTAAAATTCTTAGAGAAACAAAATTGGAAAAAAGTAGAACAATAAAGGATAAAAATTTAATTTTTTATTTACAAAAAATTTAATATAATTTATTATAGGGGTGGATTTGGAATGGGCTTTTGCTCCCAACAATTTCCACTTAAATGCAATTGTATTGGAAAGCAACAAAATTCGATTGGAATACATTGCAAACAAGGGATGTACAATTGTGGGGAACCTATTAAATTCCAAGAAGAGAAAGAATATTTCAAAGATGGTGACAAAATTGGCCTCGGATTAATTTATGAACCCAAAAATGCATCGATCAAATGTTTTGCAATTTGCAATCGCAAATTATTGGGTAAAAATATTAAAATTATATAAAAATTACTTTAATTTTAAGGATCGGTCGAATTGTCGCCAAATTTCTTCGATGTGAAAATTTTTCCGGTTGTCAGCATTCGCGATGTGTGTAATTCAATCCATGTTAATTTTGGCCAAGAAGATTGGGACTTTGATCCGCGCCAAATTATCCACCTTATTCAATAATGAAGATGAAAGAGAATTAAAGATGATGGACAAATATAATTTTGAGAAGAAATTCAATTAAAATCTCACATGGAAAAACATTTTTCATTTTATCATTTATTTATTTTAAACAGATGGAAAAAATAAACTTTACTAATTGATCAATCATCATTGGATTTTATATTAGTTTTTTATTTTCTTAAAATAAATCAAAATAGATTTAAAAATCAACTAAACCCATTAGAAAATTGAGTAATTTTCCATCAATTTAGCGATGATTTTCGTAGAGATTATTGATTAAAATATTCAATTTTCAATTATTTTTAATTTTATTCTGAAATATTTTCGAATTCTAAAATATAGACTGGACTAATAAATAACTTTATAAGTTGAAAATTTTTAGAGCCCGGCGCCGTACCGTATACGGCAAATTTTTGGAATACCGCAATATGGTACGGCAAAAAATTGGGCAAATACGGTCCGGAATACGGCAATTTTTTTGTAATTTTCCAAAATAAGGCAGTTTTTTGACAAATTCCGCATATTTTTGAGGGAAAAATGTGGTACTGAATATGGAAAATCCATTTTGCCGGTCTCTAGAAATTTTATTTAAAACTCAGTCAGCATTGTTTGGTCAAATTAGATTCAAAAATTAGATAATTCTTATTTATATTCTCTAATTATTCAATCATTATTTATGGTCTCCTTTCCCTTTATTCTCGAATTTAAATTAAGAAAAACAGCTTAAGGAAGTGATGTCAAATTAAATAAAATTAGAAAAAAAGGCTGAATTTCTTGTTGATTGATCCATCTCCATTTATTGTCCCCATTTTCTTTGTTTTGGTCTTCTCCATCTTCTTTATTGGACATTGTCCTTCTCGTCGAATGGCACTGCCTTGTTCAGCTTGACCCAATTCTGTTCGGCTTTGGTAAATGGCTTGGGCGGGACCAGGCCATTGATGCGCCACAGATCACGGTCGATCTCCTCAACGCTGATCTATAAAAAAAGAAGGGGAAATTAAGTTTTTTACTAATAATTATTGCACGGATTTTTAGGTTTTGAGTTCTGACCTATTTTTTGTATGTAGCAGTTTTGGTGAGAAAAGCAAAAATATAACATTTTTGAGAGTGTTTATTTCATGTTTCTGGGTTATTTTTTACGTATTTTTCACCAATTTTGGCATTTTTTGAGTGAAAATTTCATTTTAAAAATGCAATAAAAAGAAAAAGTCAAAAATTAGATATTTTGAGTTTCTCGAAATCTATTTTTGGAAAATTTCAAAACACCCTAAAAATCACCTATTTTATTATTTTTGCGAGCTAAAATTCTGGGGCTCCTTTTTGGTGGATTTTAGTGAGTAAAAATTCAATCTTAGAGGATTAAAAATAATTTCGACTCATTCAAACCCATTAAAAACGTTTTTTACCTCCCAATCGAAGCCCTTGTCCTTGATGAACGGTGCCAGAGTTGCCTCGTATTGTTGGAAGAAGCCATTCACTTGGTGCGGTTTCTCTAACGAACGGGCAATGTGCTGGACGGCGATGCGAACAAAGTTGGTCACCGGCTTGCCACCAATCAGGAATGACTCATCTTCGAGTGGAATGAAGAAGACCTAAAATTAATTTGATATACTTTTCCTTTACTTTTTAGCAAAAAAAATTTTTTTTACCGAAAAAGTAGTTTTTGAGTTCTAATAAATCCGAAACCGGTTTTAGACCCCACAAACCTTATACCATTTTGTAGATCTCATCGAGACGCATCGATTGGTATATAATTTGTCATGGTTTGGTCAAAATTAAAGGGTATTAAACAGTTTAAACCATTTTCCAGGTTTTTGGTTTTAAACACTTTAATTTTGGGCCAAAACCTGACATTTTATATACCAATCGATGCGTTTCGATGAAATCTACAATTTGGTATAAGGTTTGTGAGGTCTACTTAAACCGGTTTTTAGAAGTCAAAAACATTGTTTAATATCCTTTTTTGTTTTAAACCCAAAAACGTACATTCACGTAGAATGCCGGCAGTCCATAGGCCATGTATTGGTCAGTGATGCGCTGGGCCAATTCCTGCTTTTCCTTGGCGGTGAAAGCATTCTTGGTGTGGTAGATACGATGAAGAGGCATTGTCGTTGTTGTTTGAAGAGTTGTCAGAGAAGAGAATTTGAAAATTATGCTCAAATTGATAATTTCTGAAAATGGAAAAAATTTAAAATTTTATTGTGAAAAAAATTATGAATTTTAATTTAAAAGGCAGCAACAATTTGGGAAAAAACATTACAAAAATTGGGAAGAAAAATATTTTTTTCCTTTTTTATTTTCAGACAAAAACAATTTAAATTTTTCACTAATTTAATAGGACTTTTTTGGGGCAAAAAACATTACAAAAATTGGCAAGGAAAATATTTTTTTATTTTTTATTTTCAGACAAAAACAATTTAAATTTTTCACTAATTTAATAGGACATTTTTGGGGCAAAAAACATTACAAAAATTATGGGCAGGTTTTTTTTTTTTGGACAAAAAGAATGGGGGGTCTTAATTTAAAAGAGCTCTAGTTTTTGAGTAATTAATTTTTGGTAGGAAAATATTTTTGGAATTAATGGGAGGGAAAAATTATGAATGATTATTGTTTTGTTGAATATAATTTTAAGTGCGATTTGCTGTCACTTTTATATCCCAAAAATGTAGGATTCAATCTAAACACAATGGAGGACACAAATTCGGTCCATCATAACAGCAGGGCAAAAATTTTCCCTTCTTCCTCTTTTTAAAGTCTAGACACAAAACACAACACAAACACAAATCCACTTTTTATAGTGCAAAGTCACAAACACACGGGGAGGACACAAAAACGACAACAACAAGAAAAGAGAAGAGGAAATTTATTTCTTTTTCCTTTTCGATGGGATCATTCAGTCTAGAATTTTAATAAAGGCTTGCTAAAATGATAAAAAAAAATAAAAATAGAGGAATAAAAAAATAAATAAGAATTAAAATTGTTATTTATTAAAAAATTTATTTAATTGGGTGAAAATTTTTATTATTTTTATTAAATATGCGCGAATATTTCGGGCTAATGCCAATAAAAAATGTAAATTTCGAGGCTAAAAATTTAGTTTAAATTTCGAGGCTAAAAATTTAATGAAAATTTCGAGACTAAATAATTTAATCTATAATCCGTTTTCTCTTTCCCTGCCAATAAAAATAAAAATGACGCTTAATAATGAGGTTAAACAGAACATCTCTCTTCCTTCCAAAGTCACAACAAAGTCACAAAAAAGTCACAAACATGTCAAAGAGGCAGGCAATTATAAAGTGTGGCGAGGAAAGGAGGGAAATGGAAGGGAGGAGAATTTGTGCTCTACAAAATATTTGTGTCTGTCCTAACCGAAAATGTGCTTTTGAAGAGTTATTTAAGCTGGGCAAAAATGTGAATTCGGGAATATAGATTAGAATTTTCAATTTTTTTTAGGCTTCTCAAAAAATTATTCATTTTTAAAATAAATTAAATTTCCAAATCACATCTCAATCCTTTTTTTAAATGTAAAAAATTTTTATTCACTTTAATAAATAAGAAGAAAATTTCCTAAATCTTTTAGTCAATAAGCAAAAATTTCTCACTTTAAGTCCGCAAATATTTTTTAGCAAAAATATGAAAAGTTTAATGAAAAGTTTTTCTTCGAGTTTAAACCGAACCATCCAAAACCCAGACGAATGTTTTTAAAATTCCCAATCAATTCAATTCAATGTTTTTGTTCCCTTCTGCTGTAGTCTAGACACTACATAAATCCTCCCTTAAAAACACAAAAAAGTCCCAAAAACATGCCAAAAAAAGAAAAAAAGTGACCAATAAAGTGAGATGGGGAAAAGGCAATGGATATAGGAAGAAGAATGTGTAACGAATATATTTTGCGTTCCCCAATTTTCCGCCATTCACAAATTTGCTTTTGAAGGATTTTTAAGCGAGACGAAAATGGTTTCCAATTCCAATATTATTAGAATTTTAATATTTAACCAAAAAATCCCAACTTTTTTTGTGTAATTTTAATAAATAAAAGGAAAATTCCCCAAATCATTTTAGATAATACAACTTTCAAATTTTCTCAAAAATTTTTCTGCTACGTAAACGACAAAAAATGTCTTCAAACGGCAAAAACATCAAGTTGAGCAACGGCGTCCTGATGCCCTACGTTGGATTGGGCACTTGGCAGGTAAATTGGCATATTTTACATATTTTAATTAAATATAATTCGATTTATTTTCAGTCGAACACGGATGAAGGGAAGAAGGCATTGAAGGCTGCTTTTGACACTGGCTACCGCGCAATTGACACCGCAACCGCTTACCAGAATGAGGCTGAAATCGGCGAAGTGCTCTCCGAATACATTGCCGCTGGAAAGCTGAAGCGTTCCGATGTGTTCCTCACCACAAAGGTAAAAGAATATAATTAATGGGTTATCCAAATTAGCTACATTAGACATTCGTTAATATTTCAGCAATCTTTTAAACCTTAATAAAAGCTTCAATTTTATTTTTGGGCTAGGTTTTTTTATAACATTTTGGTATAAAAATATTAAATCAAAAAATCATTGGCTAAAAATTATGGCCATAAAATCAAAACTGTCCATTTTTGGCTTATTTTAGCTCTTTTTTGTCATAATTTTTTGTAATTTCCAATCAAATTACTTTTTTTTCTTAAATACAATACATTTTCCCCCACATAGGTTTGGTGGACCATGAATCATCCGGACAAGGTTGAACATTGCCTGCGCGGGTCGCTGAAGAGCCTTCAAACGGACTATGTGGATTTGTACTTGGTCCATTTGCCAATCACTCTGAAGGTAAAATAAAAAAAAAATAATTTAAAATTCAATTTATTTTTCAGGAAGACTTGAGCGGCCATGATACCACCGTCAAGTTGGAGGACACTTGGAAGGTAAAATTAGGAAAAATAATTTTGTTTTTAACTAAATTTTAAATTATTCACAAATTTGTTAATTAATTTTAAATTATATTTTAAAATTAATTTTTTGCTTTTTCAAGGCCATGGAGGAATGCTACAACAAGGGATTGGCCAAGGCCATTGGCCTCTCAAATGTGACATCGGAACAAATTGAGCGTGTGATGAAAATTGCCAAAGTGCCGGTTCACAATGTTCAGGTCAGTAAACCAATTTAATAAAAAATTGTGCATTTCAAAACTTATGCATTCCGGAACAAATTATAATCTAACCGGAACAACCGGAAAGAAAATTGCAAACTAACCGGAACAACCGGAAAGAAAATTGCAAACTAACCGGAACAACCGGAAAGAAAATTGCAATCTAACCGGAACAACCGGAAAGAAAGAAAATTATAATCTAACCGGAACAAATTAGAATCCTTCCGGAACAAATTAGAATCCTTCCGGAACAAATTACAATCCTTCCGGAACAAATTACAATCCTTCCGGAACAAATTAGAATCCTTCCGGAACAAATTACAATCCTTCCGGAACAAATTACAATCCTTCCGGAACAAATTACAATCCTTCCGGATATTGCTATTTTAATTTTTTTAGTCAAATATATTAGAAATTAAAAGACAAAATTCAAATTTTAGAGTTCCGAAAAATATTAATTTTTAAAAAAATTTATTAAAAATTAATATTACCCTAAAAGGCCAAAAATATGGAAAAACGTTTAATATTTATTTCTTCATTTTTGCAGCTGGAAATGCATCTTCACTTCGCCCAATTTGATCTCCAAAAGACCTGCGAGAAATATAACATCTCGATGACTTCCTATGCCACTTTGGGATCTCCCGGACGCACTAATGTTCAACTTCCAATTGGAGGGTAAATTTTTATCAAATATTGAAAAAGAATAGAAAAATTAAATTATTTTTATTAATTTTTAATCAATCAAAAAATATATAAAAATTTTAAACGCATTTTTTTTCCAGCAATTTCGTGTCGTCTGACGTGGAACCTCCTCTCAAGAATCCCCTTGTTCTTGAATTGGCTGCCAAGTACAAGAAGACCCCTGCGCAAGTTCTGCTTCGTCACATGATTCAACGCAATGTGGCCGTCATTCCGAAGAGTGTCAATCCTGAACGCATCAAGGAGAACTTCAATGTAAATTTTGTTTTAATTTTAAATGATGTTTTTTAATATTTCGTGAATTGTAAAATTAATTTAGATTAAAATTTTTGATAAGACTAAAAATTAATTTAAAATATATTTTAAAAATTCTATAGAATAATTACGTAAATAATAATTATAATTAGCTTAAAATAAATAATAAAAAATTTAAGAAATAACCTTAAATTATGGCATTTTAATTTTTCTTAGAATTTTTGGTTTTTTCGATATTCCAAATTCCAGAATAAAATCATTAATTTTATTAATTTTTCCAATTTTTAAGGTCTTCGACTTCGAATTGACCAAAGACGAAGTGGACAAGCTGAACAAGGCACCGCAGGGGAAACGCATCTTCACACTTGAGATGTAAAAATTTAAATAATTTAAAATATTTAATTACATAAAATAAATTGCAGGATGGCCGGACACCCGGAGGACCCCTTCAAGAACGAACGCTAAATGAAGAATATGGAACAAAGGGAAATGGAAGGCATTGAGTTGCGTTATATAATTCCTTCATCTTAATTTGACTTTCTTAAATATAAAATAAAATCACATAATTCATCTCTCTCCACTTTTTTTATATAATTTCATCTTCCACTTTGTTAGCATTCTTTCTATATGGATGAATAAAATATTTGGACACTTATCTATTTTATTTTAAAAAAATGTTAAATAATGGAAAAGATCTTTGAGTTTTGAGTATTTTTCGGCTATTGGGATGGCATTTTAGACCAAAATGGGTAAAAAATTCCAAAGGGGAATAAAATTGCTAAATTGGACACTGTTTTTGCTGAGATATTATTTTATTTTGTATGAGGAAAATCCAAATAAGAGGCTTGAATTACATCAAATAGAAGATTCCCTTTCTTTTTAGTCAATAAGCAAAAATTTCTCAGTTTATTACCAGGACTTTCGGCAATGGGTCGTCAAAAAGGTTAATTTTTTCTCTTTATAAAAGTAAAATTTTGTTGAAATTTTATAAATTTTATCTCTACATCTTTGGTTGTAAAAAATATAATAATAATATAATTATGGATTTGGTTGATAATCTAGAATAAGAATAATGAAAATAAATATGCTGACTGTCACTTGTCATGTAAATAATTTAGCGATGTGGTTAATATAGTAATCCCCAATGTATTTAATATAATAAAATTGTTTCCATGAATTGTGTTTTCGCTTCTTTCCATTTAGCTTTTCTCTGATTTTGGGGATTCCGACATAATTTGGTCCATAGTTGGTTGTTCTTGATAGAAATTGCTGGCCAAATCGCTCTCCTCTCCATCATCACCAATTGCTATTAAAATATTAAATTATAAATATTAGTTGCCAGAAATGCTCAATGATTTATAAGGATAAATGAAATAGAGACATCAAAAATTATGTAATATTCCAATCATTTTGCTATTTTTATTTTCCCAAATATTTTATGTTACACTTTTCAATTCGTTTTTGTCAATTTCAATATGGATCCTCCATGGAGGAATTTAGGCTGATTAAAATTGGAAGAATGCAAAAATATTTAATAAAAATAGTCATCTTAGAAAAAGAAGGAATATTTAATGGGAATCTCAAAAAGACCGAAAAACGGCAAATTTGACTAAAAGTGGACAATTTTCTTTGCTTTTAGGCTACAATTTTCTGACTAATTATTTTTGATCTTCTATATCAAATTCATTATTAAGATTTATTAAAACCTGATGTGGAATACTTTGAAGGGCTCTGCTGTTCATCCCCATGATGTGATGAGGCCACGTCGAATGACGATGAAATTTTTGCTGTATGAATTGGCTTCTTAACATTTTCTAGTCCCGTGGATTCAACTTTATTCATTTGTATATTCCTCTGACCCTGTTGAGAAGATCCGATTGGATAAATTTGATTATATTCATTTTGTCTTCCTGCCATCGATTCTGTATTTGGTGGTGGTAAATTTTGTGGGAAATTAAAATTTTGTTGCCACTCTTCCATAATGGGACCTTCCCTTGTATTCGTTGGCGGTATATTCCCTTGTTGACTAGTAAATCCACTATCAATAAATTGGCCAAATTCACCATATTCATCAGAATGTCCAATTCCCTTATTTAGAATTTGGCCGGCATTTTGTGAATTTTGTTGCCATCCTTCAATGGGTTTATCTGCATTTGAATTCGTTGGAGATTTATTCCCTTGTTGTTGAGTAAATCCGCTCTGGTTAAATTGAGCGAATTCACTTGGCTTTGCTTCATATTCATCTGCAAAATTCCTTAGTACTTCATTTAAAAAGTGTCCTGCTGGAGTTGGAGCCAAATTTCCATGTCCTTGTCCTTGATTTTCATGTAAATGTGAAGAAATTGGAAACAGTGTTAATTTTTCTTCCTTTTTTAGACGATTATCATCGCCAATTTAAACTCCTTTTCCATGCTTTCGAACATCTTGACAGAAATGTTGTTGTAATCTTTGCCGTTCCTGATCCGATGCATTCATCGCTGATTGCATTAATTTTTTGTGTGGATGATTTCCAATCTGCGGTTCATCATCACTTCCTTCTTCAATTTCAAATATTGGCCTCTTTCCCTTATTTTGACTTCCCCATGGGGGATGACTTCCAATTTGCGCTTCATCTCCACTTTCAGACATTGTTTGAACATTTTGTGGCTCTTCAAAATAATGAATTTTTTTCATTATTTTATCACTATTTTAGCCATATCTCATTATTTTGTATCATTTTTACAGATTTATAAAAATGATGTAACTATTCGAGGGTTTTCAGAAATTTTTTGTTGTAATTTAAAATTTTACCATATAAATGTGAGGCTAATTTTTGGAAAATTAAAAATTTTTTATATATCACTTCTTGGAATTTTTATCATTATTTATGTCACTATTTAATCTCATAAATCACTGTTTTTCCATGTCTTTTTTATTATCATTTTTAATAAAATTTTTGGTACCTATTTATTATTAGATATATTTCTCCAGCAGATTTTTATTTAGTCAACTGTAGAACCTGGTAAATTTGATTGATGCCCTTGTGCAAAAGTAGGATGTTGCTGATGAATGGAATGCGATTGAAGATGTTGGTGTTGAAAATGTGGCATTTGTGCTGTTGCCGAATTTCCTCTAGCATTACTCCGTCGATTTTCCCATCTTTTGATTTTTTCATTTTTTTAATATATTGCAATTTTTGTTGTAGATTACTATCATGCCATTCTGTGACCTTATGAAATCTGTCTGGGTTATTTCGCATTGACAATTTCGCTTTGGCCATAAATTCTCGGTGTGCATATTTTCCAATATTATCTTAATAAAATTAAGATTAATAACAAATGAGAAAATATTAAATTACCTAAAAAATAATTAATTTACCTAAATTTTTTCGTGTTCGAAAATATTATAAAGATTCCCTAATCATTAGCCCCCTAGCCTTTAATCCCATCCTCTGCCCTGAATCTAACCCTAAGCATTAATAGCTAGTTATGGCCAAGTTATATGGTCTCAAAAATATAATATTTTCGACAAAAAAGAATATCGGAAAATTAATTATTTTTTTGGGTAAATTAAAATTTTCCCAAAAATATTCTCCCATAATATTTTTGAAATAATTTTTTTTCACAATTTTATTTTTTTAAAATTTGTCACCTTTCTTTTTCCTTTCCACATTTTCAATGAATTTATTTATAAACCCTCTATATAATATTTGATCATATCCACTACTCCATCCAACAATTTTTCCATTTTCCTCTCTCAAATGGAATTTTACGAGTTGTCCGGTGTGTACCATAATGAATGGAATGTATTCAATTTCGATCTATATTGAAAAAAAAATTTAAATAATTTTATATGGAATTACAAATAATTTTATTTTTATTAAAAAATATAATAAAATTAATTGCTATTTGAAAAATTGAATCTAAGGTATGAAGAATGATTCGGAATAAAAAATTTTTAAAACTTCTGAAAAAACTTTTGAAAGTAATTCAGTTCAATGAGATGAATAACGTTGACCGAGGCGGCTTTACAAGCTGCTGGGATTCAACTTTTCGAGCTGCGTCGAATGATTATATATTTTGGTCATAAAATGCCGGTACTTATCGATTATTACTTATTGGTTAATTATAGGTAAATTTTTTTGGGTTTATTGGGGAAATGCGAAATTGACCCCTATGGGTAATTCGGTATATGGTTAAGGTCAATCACAGGGACAGATTATCATCTTCACGTATCCGTAATCCTATCTTAATCATCTATAAAGGGGGACATTTCATTTCAAAACCATCTTCACAAGATAATGATAAGTAAATGCGTTTGCATTACTAAAAAATCGGTAAAATCTAATCAAGATTTTGTAAAAATTAAAAATCTGAATTCAGAATCGCGCTCAGCACCAGAACTGTGTCCGACTCCGGCTCCGACACCGCTCCGGAGCTGGAGTCGGAGTCAAAATTTTCAAAGGTCGGAGTCAGGAGTCGGAGTCAAAAATTTTGAACGACTCTGGTTTCCGGTTGACTCTGGGGATTTTTATTAAAAAAAATTGTATTTTTTGCCTGATTTTTAAAATTTTCCTTTTCAATTTTTTAAATTTAAATTTTTTTGGTTTATTTTGATTAAAATTCAAATTTTCGTACCGAAATTATATCATTTTCGGAAATAGATGTTAATTTTACACAAAAATGCCCTAGAGCCAAATTGAAGTTATTTAAAAAATTTTCTGGTCGGAGTCGAGTTTTATAACGACTCAGGAGTTGGAGTCGGAGCGGAGTCAAAAATTGGAAAGCCCGGAGTCCGGAATCAGAGCTGGAGCTAAATTTTTGAGTCGGAGTCCGGAGTCGGAGTCAAGATTTATGAAAAGCACAGCTCTGCTCAGCACCCAAATTATTCCTAAAAATTGCTTTCTGAATTTTAGTGGCCCCTTTTTAAAGTTTACCGTTAAAGATTTATCTAAAATATTTTGCATTAATAATCATTACCTCATTATTGTTGACCATTTCCATTTTCAAAGCCAACATAAATGGTTGCCATGTACCATTTTCTTTCCGGTAAGGTTCCTCCCATTCTAGAGGCACTTCTAATACCGGAGAATCGGATTGTGCTAATTCATCGCCATATTCCCATTGGCCATTCGACCATTTGGCCAATATGGACAGAAATTGACCATCATAATTTTTAACATTTTTTGGAACATTTTTCAATTCACTTTTGTCAATTTCAATATGAACCTCCATGGAGGAATTTAGGCTGATTAAAATTGGAAGAATGCAAAAATATTTAATAAAAATGTTCATCTGTAAAGGAATTTATTTTTAAAAAATTTTACAGATGCAAAGCAAAATGAATGAAATGATTTGATAATAAAAAAAACCCATCGATTTATCGGAAATTTCTTTAGTCTTTAATTAAACCAAAATATATCTGACTGCCACCCTTTGTTGTTTGGTCCAATTTCCATCGTGCCATGATATCAGTCAATGATTTGTTCTCTGTTCTGGTAAAACGAACATAAGACTCTCTTATTAGTTTTCAATTTTTCTTAGAATGAGGAATTGATGCTTTCATCGGCTCCACAATTAATGAATTTTATTAAAAATTAAATATCAAAAGATGGGAAAACAAAATCCTCTTTTTTAAAATGAAAATGAATATAAAAATATATAATGGGAGATCATCCGAAACGTTATGATGGGTCGGGTCCATTCATTTGTGTATATTGCCTGCTATTCATTTTCGGGAGTCCGTCCCATTCCTACTACCACCTTTCCACTTTTTCCATAGCCATGCCCAAATCCAATTATTTTCGCTCAACATATTCCTGGACTAAAATTCCCGTTGTGCTCTCTGCTTTCTTTTTTATGATGTCACATTTCAATGTCATTCCTATATCATACGCGACTCCATAACCGGCCAATCGATTCAAATCCCAAATTTTGGCTTCATTCCTTGCCTTTCTGTCCCACCCGGCATTTATTAGATAAAACTACCCTTTTTTGGCTTCCTCAATTCAATATAGGCCTGATGCCAATGAGATGATCATTCTCCATTACAGTGATTTTTGGGAAATGCACTCAACAAACTATATTTTACTGGAGTTCGGTAAGGGACCCTCGGCGGATGATAGTCTTGGGCGAGAGTCTCGGACCAGTTTCTCTCTCGGTCCTGCTGCTCCATTCGAATTTAAATCTCGGTGAGACAGAGACAAAAATCGGAATTTTTTGATTTGTTTGCTAAATTTATTTTTGTCAAGAATTCCTAATTCCGAGCCCCTAATCCCCGGAGTCACAAAAAAATAGATGCAAAAATATTTTTAAAATTTGATGTAATTCTCAAAATATTGTGAAAATGGGAAAATTGTCAAATGAAAAGATATAAATCGTCAAAATATTTTTGAAATGAGTAAAATTCTGAAAATTCAAAGTCAAAAAAAATTCAAAAGATTTTGAATATAATAGGAAAAAAATCTACTCAAAATTGTTCATATTTTCAAAATATACCAACTTCTAAAATATTCTGGAAATAGATAAAATTCTGGGAACATTTTGAGAATTCAAAAATTTTTAAAATTTATTTTCATATACTTTTTCAGAATCTTTTGAAATTTGACCAAAAATGCTTCCTAAAATGCTAAACATTTTCAGATTATTTTCAGAATTTTAATTTCGACAATTTTTTTAATCTTATTTTCACAAGGTATTTTTGACTAAAATATTCTGAGAATATCGCAAATTTTCAAATATATTTTCAGAATTATGCCAATTTTCAAAATAAGAACTCTATATTGAAAATGGAATAATGTGTACTATTTCTGTTAGACGATAGATATTGAAAATATGGTCCTAAAAGATAGTGAAAATGCTTAGAATTCTTAAATTATTTTCAAAATTCAAACAAATTTTTAAATTCACAAAATTTTCACTAGATTTTTAAAATGAAAATGGAAAAAAATTTTAAATATCTTTTCAGAATATAAGCCATTTTAAAAAAATTCTCAAAATATTGTGCATTTCTAAAATGTTTTTGTTTTAGAAAATTCGGAATTTTCACAAGATTTTCAAAATTCGGTCCAAAAATTGTGACTCCGGATCCCATCCTGCCATGAACCTAACCCTGAGCCCTAATACCTAATCAGGGCCAAGTAATATGGCCTAAAAAACATAATATTTTTCGACACAAAAAATTTCGGCAAATTAATATTATCTCAATAGTTTTAATTTGCTTTAATATGTAGCTATATTCCGTTAATGAATTTTTAGAAAAATTCATTAATTTATAATACCAATTTATTTTCGACCATTTCCACTTTTATAGCCAGAACTCGTTCTTTTTCCCATATTGTTGGCACAGGTAATTCTGCATAGTTATCCATATTTGTTACTTGGTCCATCGGGTAATATTTCCATTCACCATTCGACCATCTGGCCAATTTCACCCGAAATTGACCATTTTCACCTTGAAATATTTTTGGTTCACTTTTCAATCCTTCTTTGTCAATTTTAATTTTGACAAACCCTAAGGAATTTAGAACATTCATTAAAGTTGAAATGATGTAAAATTTAATAAAAATATTCATCTGTAATAAAGGAACATTAAAGAGAGAGGAAACATGTGCTAATTTTGAATGAATATCTAATGAATGAGCTAAATATTTTGATTAGTCCCCTTTTTACCTGCTTTTTTTTTCGGTCGAAATCTCAATCATTATAATCAAACATTAATGACCATACCCAGCCTTCAACCTTACCAGCGCCTTCTCGGTTTGAGTAGATCCGCAACCCCATCCTCCTATATCGAGATCTCTCCTCGGCAATGGGTTCTCGGTCCCAATCTGCTGAACTTTCTCAATCAAAAATTAATGATGACACCCAGTTCGCATACCCAGCGCATATTTTCGGCCTGATTATATAGGCTACTCTGTGGCCATCATCAAATCGAGATCTGCCTCTTTCTCTTCGGAATTGGGTTCTTATTTTTGTTTTAATGATGTCATCCCTTCTCTATATTTGTGATATCATCCCCAAGGCAAATCAAACCAATTCACCAAATATTATGGCCTTGGGTTTATTTGGCACCTGACCCAAATCTTTAAGTCCCAATTTTGGATTTATTCCTTGCCTTTCACACTCCCACCGGGAACTTTGATTCAATGGCCCTATTCTTTTTAGGGTGATTTAATGGGAGTCTATTAATTTACATAAAAATGAATAAATTTATAAATTTTGGGTCCATATAACATAGCAAATTCAGACTTCTTTAAGAATCCCTAACCTCAAGCCCCCTGCCCCTAACCCCATCCTGTCCCTGTCCTAAACCTAATCCTGAGCTTTAATACCTAGCTATGGCCACAAATATATAAACTTTTTCGGCACAAAAAAAATTTATGTTAATTCAGTCATTTTTTTTGTAAATTAAATATATTATTTAAATATGAATATAAAATCGATGAAAAGCTCTAATAGGGCTTTTGGCTAAATGGGAATGGAAATGTATAGGAAAGATGGGCAATGGGATCGAGAATGGGATTTTCCTTTTTGCAAAATGAATAAAGGTCACGTCTTTTATGTACGCTTGATCTCTGAATGAGTTTTGGGTGATATATGGAAAAGGAATTTTAAAAAAAATATCCATTTATTTTTATTATCTCTTTTCCATCATATTCACAAAAGGTTAAGACATTTTTCGGTTAATTCACTGATTTTTTGATAAATTTGAATTAATTACAAATGGTGAATCCAACTATTATATTTGGATTTTAAAAATTTGGCACTTATGTATTTTAGAGGATGGAAGAGAAAATGGGTTGGAGGGAAAGTGACAAGTCCCTTCAATCAAATTGCCCATCACTGAGATGGAGGAAGGGAGCAAGCGAGTAAACGATGGAGGAAGGAATTCTTTCCTCACACGGTGCAAATTCTAATTTAAACTGGATGGTATTTGATTTACCGAATATATTATCGAAAATACCGAATAGAGTATTTAATTTACCGATAGTTGGGTATAGGGGGATTAAACAGGATTAAGCCCCGAAATAAATTCCTGGTTTGGTCTTTTTGCTTCCGGTTTCGAAAGATTCCTATGCTCCGAACCCTAACCCTAAGCCCCTAAATCCCATGCCTACCATAACCCTAATCCCTAGCCCCTAACAAGACTTATCCGGCTTAATCCTACTATATCTGCTTAATCCCGAGCACTCTCCTGGCCTCTGTTAGACTTCGCCGACCTTCCAGTGGCCTTCCGGGCCATATCCATTCCATTTCGGGGCTTAATCCCCCTATATCCGGCTTAATCTCCCTATATCCACCCTAATCCTCCTATATCCATCTATTCAATAAATTAAATACCATCCAGTTTAAATTAGAATTTGCACCGTGTGAGGAAAGAATTCCTTCCTCCATCGTTTACTCGCTTGCTCCCTTCCTCCATCTCAGTGATGGGCAATTTGATTGAAGGGACTTGTCACTTTCCCTCCAACCCATTTTCTCTTCCATCCTCTAAAATACATAAGTGCCCTATTCTCATCCACCCATTCATCCCTTCTCATCATCCCATTCATCCCTTCTTAAATAGAACGCCTACAATCTTTTTTGCATGGTACATTCTAAAACTCAAATCTTAAACTCTTTTAATTCGTTCAATATTTTAAACTCCTTAATTTCTTCATTGAAAAGCTTGATTAATTTCTCATCCTTTCCATTTATCTTTTAGTTGAGAACAATTAATCCCATTCCCCACTTTTATACTTTTTTTTCATCATCTAATTCAATTTCAATCCTTTCTTTCTAACACTTATCCCTTTTCATAATCTCATACTCATACATACATATCATCCACCATTGCATCCTTCCAATCATCTTTTCTCATCTTCAAATTAATCTTTTCTCTTCATCCCTTTCATAACTTTTCATCTTCTAAAATCTAAATCATCTTCACTCATACCCCCATTCATGCCTTTTAATCTTCCCATTCCATTTTCCTATTTATCCCTTTTCATCCTCCCAACATCTCTTCTCATCTTCATATTCATCCCTTTTCATCCTCCCACATCTCTTCTCTTCTTCATATTCATCCCTTTTCATCCTCCCAATCATCTCTTCTCATCTTCATATTCATCCCTTTTCATCCTCCCAATCATCTCTTCTCATCTTCATATTCATCCCTTTTCATCCTCCCAATCATCTCTTCTCATCTTCATATTCATCCCTTTTCATCCTCCCAATCATCTCTTCTCATCTTCATATTCATCCCTTTTCATCCTCCCAATCATCTCTTCTCATCTTCATATTCATCCCTTTTCATCCTCCCAATCATCTCTTCTCATCTTCATATTCATCCCTTTTCATCCTCCCAATCATCTCTTCTCATCTTCATATTCATCCCTTTTCATCCTCCCAATCATTTCTTCTCATCTTCATATTCATCCCTTTTCATCATCCTATTACTCTTCTCATCCTCCTATTCATCTTCTTAATTCATCGGTCATCCCATCTATTCTCAACTCATTCATTATTGTTCTTTTAATTAATAAATTATAATCTGATTATTTTTCGACTATTTCAAATGCTTAAGGGAGCGCCCGGTCGCCGCTGCGCGGCTCCCGGCCGCTCCCATTGTCATTTGCTATAAACTATCATATTGAAAAATATTCATTGACTCAATTTACGGAATTTTCCAATCATTTTATTTTCACAATCTCAATCATTCATTTTTACACTACACCAATTTCTCCCATTTTTTCATTTAATTTACTGAAATATTTTTCTCAATTTCTTTTATTTCTTTATACTTTATGCTTTCTCATTTTGATATTTTCCTGAAAATATCATCATAATTTCATAGTATTTTACAATTATTCACAACATATCGCATAAATTCATATGATATTCTAAAATTTCTCTACTACTATTCCATTAATAATTAAAAATTTTCTCATTTATTTTATCAATATAATTTTCAAAATGTTTATTTCTATCATAAAAATATTTTTTTCTTTTTTCTTTAAATTTATTTTTCTTTATTTCTTCAATCTTCATCTAATTTTTTGGAAAAAGAATCTAAAATTAAAAAAAAACAAAACGCCAAAGTTAAAATATTCAAATGTCTCTTTGTCCGGGACATCTCCATTTAGTATATTTAGATGTTACCAGAAATAAATATATTGTGTAAAATTGCCGTATAAAATAATTTAAAAATACCAAATAGGTTTAATAAAAAATAAAATATAAGAAAGAATGTTTTTCCATGAATTCTATTCGCTTCCATTTTCGTTTTCTCTAATTGTGAATTGGATAATTCCGATAAAAAACTAGTCAATTGTTTGATTTTGTTGATCGAATGTGAGCATGTTGACCAACTCGTTCTCCTCTCCATCATTTTCAATACCTAATATTAAATTATAAAATATAATTATTTAAATGATTTGGCACATTTTTTATTTGGATTTAGATTATAGGGAATAAATTGCCTAATGTACAAAAAGTGGGGAAAATAAGCAAAAATCTAGCAATTTTGGTTTTTCGACCTAAATTTTATGGCCAGAAAAATTTTGATTAATTATTTTATTAATAATATAATTTTTTCATGAATTTATTTATACCTGTATCTGGCCCTGTTGAAGGGGCAGCAACCGCGTCCGATGCCTTCCCATGATGTTGTTGCTGGTCAATCGTGTTTTGAATTGGCTGTAAATTATCATATCTCATTTGTTCTATTACATTTGGCTGTGTTGGCAAATTTTGTTGTAAATTTGTTGTTTGCAGCCCTCCTATGGGATTATTCCCATGTTGATGAGTAAATCTGCTTGGATTAAATTGATGGGCCAATTCACTTTGCCTTCCTCCATATTCATCAGCAAAAGTCCCGAATACTTCATCTAAAAAGTTTCCACTGGTGGCTGTCGCCAAATTTCCATATCCTGGACGTTGTTCTTGCAAATGTGGAGGAATTGGAATCTCCACCGTCAATTTTGACTTCTTTTTTAGACGATTATCAGTGTCAATTTCAACTTCTTTTCCATGTTTTCGAGAATCCCTAACGAAATGTTTTCTTATTCTTTGCCAAGAGTGCGAAGCATTCATCGATGCTTGCAATAATTTTTGCTTATTTTTTGGATGATTTCCAGGCCGCGGTTCATCAGCTCCTTCAATTTCAGACATTGCCTTCTTTCCATCCCTTTGAAGAGGGAAATTTCGATGCGAATTTTGATCATGCTCATTGGTGGAATTTAAATTTCGTTCAGCAATTTTCTTATCCTTTTCATCTACAATTTTCTCCAAGAATGCCATTATTTCTTCCTCATCCTGTCCCTCTCCATAGATGCTGCCAACAATGTTACCATCTTTCTCCTCCTTCAAATGTAGCATCATTTCCTGATGGTTTTTAAAAAGAATGAACGGAATTGGTCCGATCTAGAATGAAAAAATTATTAAAATAATAATAATAAAAAAAGTTTAATACGAATTATAAATAGAAAGCAAATATATATTACTTTAATAAAATATCGAATTTTACCATTATATCAAATTAGAGATCGGGTACACGGTCAGGTTTTTTCGGGTTTTGAGTTGGATTTTTTCGGGTAACCCGAACCGAGGTACTTGGTTGATCTCTATCACTAAAATCAATATAGACCAATTCCTCCCCAATTGTATAAGGCTGCACAAAATATCACATGTAATATAATATTTATATTTGAGAACTCCAATTTTTATAATTTATAAGAAAATATATAACTCATATTTAGTATTTTTAGCTAGAGACCGGCACATAATATTTTCATTGGTCTTAAACCCTTCTCTTATCCGTACGGATTCTCACGGATACATACGGTTCCAATGTTCGAAATTCATATATTTTCTGATTTTCCGGATTAATTCCAGACCGGATTTTCATATGGATTATCCAGTTCGGTCCAGGTTTTTTTTCAATTCCATAATCCGTAATTCGGCCGGACTTATTTAATTTTGCCGGTTCTGGCCCAATTTTAACACAAAATTTGAGGGAATTGTTTATACCATTACATATCACATTTTATTATAATTGTGATAAAATTAACAAATAAATATTGAATTATAATGAATTTGTTACCAATTTATTGTCGACAATTTTCAAAGCCAACACAAATGGATCATTTTCATTGCGATTATTAAAAAGGGCCTCCCAATCTTTTGGCACAATTAATGGCACAAAATATTTGATTGATAATATTTCACATTCATTTCTCCATTCCCACCGATCACCGGACCATTAAAATTATTAATAAAAAAAATCAAATTTTAATTGATAAAATTTACAAAATTTAACTAAAATTCATTACCGATCTATTGCCGAACATTTCCACTTTCACAGCCAATATAAATGAATCTCCCCCATTTTCGTTTATAATATTGTTCTCCTCCTTTTCTGTTACCTTTAGTAATGCATAGTCTTTCTCATCTGTTACTTCATTTATTTGGCAATATTCCCAATTAGCATTCGACCATTTGGCCATTCTCACACGGAATGGACCATTTTTACCAAGTATTTTTGGTTCACTTTTCAATTCACTTTTATCAATTATAATATGGACTTCAATTATGGCGGAATTTAATCGGATTAAAATTGAAAATATGTAAAAATATATAATAAAGATATTCATCTGTAATTAACAAAAGAAATAAGCATTGTTTTAAAATGTTTTGCATTCAAAAGTGCATGAAATTAATTCTAACTTAACGTTACCCAATTTTGCTTTCATTCTTTTCCCTTCTGTCATAATGCCCGGCCCTTATTTGATGGGAGATGGGACCCATCATTTTTAGGAAGGCCACTTATAGAGACCGTCCATTCTCGATATGGTACCATCCTTTTCTAGGAGGGCCACAGGCCGCCCATTCGCAACCTGACTCCTCAGCTGATTGACCGATTTGCCAATGTCAATGGGATGATTATATTTCTCGTAATTTTTGAAAGGATGAACTTATCAAACTATATTACCGCTTGATAATCACAAACTCCCAAGACCGAACACTTTTTTGATCAATTTAGAAAACAAACTAATAAACAGCAAACGGTTAGGAAAATAGTGAAAGGGATAAAGCTGAATAGAATTTAACTGGAAGGCCGGAGTAACTCTGGATACACAAGAGAAATTAAAACGATTTACCAAGACATTTTTATAAATACCTCGGCTACATAAAACTGCAAAATTTTTGCAGTTTCTGTATGCAGTTTTTCTGCATGCAGTTTTTCTGTAAATTTGAGTGGCTAGTGGCTACATAAAATTTGCAAAACTGCATAGTAGTTAATTGTGGTGTAAGCGTAAGAAAGGAGCCCCCAAATCTCAAAGATCAATGATCAATGATCAAAAAAGATCTAACTAAAAGATCTAAACAAATATCCATAGTAGTCCTTTGGTACCACAGCGTCAAAAGGGAGCTAAGAGATCAATGATCAAAAAAAATCTAACTAAAAGATCTAAACAAATATCCATTGACTATATCTCAAAATCTCTAAGAAATCTCTCCCCAAATCTAAGTGTTGACTAAAGCCAACATCTAAGGCCTACTTTTTAATTCCTTATATGGATTTTAATATTTTTTAATAAAATTTTAATTTTCCTAAAAATAATTTTCCCCAATTTTCAGCGAATCCCATTCCATATTTTCAGTGAATAACAATCTTCGTTCACTGACCAGCTGGCCAATCACTCAATCCCATCCAAAGCATCGCCTCCCCCTTCCTACCATCGATCCATCCCCTTCTCTGTCGAGTCCAACCCCACCCACTCCCCCTTACAATCACCGATCCTCTTTAGTCGCTCGCTTCCCCTTAGCCTATTCACTCTCATCTCTATCCACTCTGCCTCATCTACTAAGAATATCTTCGCACGCCTCCCCAACCCACTTTCACACCAGCCCATTTCCATCAAAATGCCTACACACCCGTCAACTGTCTCCCCTTCAACTCAACGCCCGTCCTTCCCCGACTCCCCTTCAAATCATCGATCCTATTGGTCGCTCGCTTCACCGTAGGCTATTCACTCTCCTCCCTACCCACTATGTCTCATTCATCCCCATTCACTTCCCCCTCCAGTCATCATTTTGTCATTGACTCTCAGCTGGCCATAACCAATGTCCACCCTCTTCCTTTTTGCGCCGCGCGTTGAACAGCTGTTCCTTTCAATTGCCAGCAGCAATCGAAGTTCTTTTCTTCTTTAGTCTTCCCCAGTCCACATATCCCCAATCAATGACAACCCTACAGGCCTTCAAAATTTATTCAAAAAAGGGGATCCCCTCATAGAAAAAGAGAATAATTTTTTACAATTCATAATTATTAGTAAAAATACTTTATGGTTTATTGGTTAAGAGAAAAGAATTTACACAAGGTCAAGTCCCATCCTAAAAAGAAAACTAAAAGAATCGTCATTAAATTATTACAAATTATAATGAATTAATAAAAAAGGCAAAATGTTTACCACACGGATTATTTCCAAAAAGGAAAGAAAAAAAAACCACCAACTTCTATCTCTCCACCCTAACTCGTCCATCTGTCTCCTTCCACCCCACCCCCCTCCCAATCGATTTTACATCCACCTAAAAAGCCATTGGCTGCCTTCTCACCAACTTCCGTCTCTCCACCCTACTCCCTTCCATCCGTCTCCCTCCCCAATCGATCTCCATCCATTGTCAACAGCCATCGACTGCCTCCCCATCCACTCTCCTCACAATCTATTCCCATTTAATTGAATTTTCTCTCCCCAATCCCTATTATCCGTTTTCACATCTCCCCCTCTGTCCATTACTTATCCTATATTTTGCCTAAGCCCCCCCCCCCCATTAATCCCCAAATCCATCCACCTCCAATTCAGTCAATAATTTGACATCACCACCCACCCAAAACTGGGACGAATAATAATAATAATATTAATTTCATCGCCAAATTTATCTTTAAAAAAATTAATTAATTAAAATTAAATGACTACAAAATAAATATTAAACCAATTATGAGGTGTTGAATTTTGGTCCTTAAAGATTTTTTATTTTTAAAATAAAATAAAACAATCTTTACCAAGAATTCGATTCCTAATATTGGTTTAAAAAAATCTTCAATAAAACTATTTCTACAAAATTAATTCTACTTCAAAATTATTCTACAAATTACTTCAACTACAAAACTAATTCATTTTAATCCCACGTCTCCCCAAAAAATATTCCAATAAAATTGATTCCCTCCCCAAAAAATATTAGAATAAAATTGATTCCCTCCCCAAAAATATTATAATATAAAATATTATACAAAATAAGAATTTATTTATAAAAACGATTAAAATTAATGAATAATTATAAGAGCTATTTCCCGAGACCATAGGTTTTTGAGTTTTAGTAAATTAAATGGACCAATTGTCATTTTTTGGATCAATTGTCATTTTTTAGTAAATTAAATTGGGACAAATGGTCATTTTTGGACCAATTGTCATTTTTAGTAAAGTAAATGGACCAATAGGCTTTCGCCACGTCATCCTCCCCAAATATCTATGACTATTGCGAAATCTTCCAGTATAAAAAGTGACCAAAAACCTCATTCCTCATTCAAAAATTACAAATTACCCAAAAGCGAAAATGTCCTCACCCCCGAAAAAACCCAAATTTTTCATCGATAATTTGCTCGCTCCAAATGAGCAAATTATGTCCCCAAATTCCACATTGACTAGACGGCGAAAAAATCCAAATCCCCAAAAATTACCCAAAGTTTTCGTCTACCAATATGGAAATGGGGAGAACTACGTGAATGATGCAGCAGAATATATTCAACAACTCCCCAATTCGGACGACACGGAACATATTAAATCGTTCCGGACGACAAAATACAAAAATAAATTTATCATCACCCAACTCCCCGAAGACCCGGAAGGGCTCCTGTCCGGTGTTTTCAAATTTTGCGCAGACGAGGCATCCAAAGCCTCGTTTGCCCAATTTGAGAAGGCTCCAGATAGAATGGGGTTCATCATCACCAGCGACCTGCTCGACCGTGGCCCCTTCTGGACGCCATTGGAGCCGATCACCGCCAACACGATCGAATCGGTTTTAAATATGTTTTTAAAAGTAGCCCAATCAAAATGGAAAGAGGGAGTGAGCCTTTGGGGAAGTCCATTTACAGTTGAAGTGACCACCGCCGATCGGGACGGGCTCCCCAGGCGCAAACAAATCCGTGGATCGGCCAAAAGCAAGGGAGTTCCCCATCGGATTGCCGACAACTGTCTCATCAAAATCGAGAACGACACGGACAATCACTGCCTATTCTATGCCCTGCAAGCGACCATGATCTATCATGTACGTGGATGGAATCGAGTCAAGTTTCAGTATTACAGAAAAGGTTTGCATGGGATGAAGGGGAAATTCAAAAATGAAGTGGAAGAATTGATGCGCCAAATCGGCGCTCCCCTTGATCAAAAGGATTATGATGCCGTAGAATGGGTCCCTAAAGTCCGGGAATACTGGAACCGGATCTATGCCGGAAAATACACATTTAAAATCTTCATCTTCAGCTCAATAGGCCATTATAAGCCCATCTTCTCGGACGGGCCCGATGCCTATACCACCCCCATCATTTTGTACCATACAAAGGGGGAGCACAAGGGCAAAATGTGGGGACATTTTGATGGAATACATAAAGCGGGCAATCTGTTTGGCCAACCCTATTGCTTGGTGTGCGAAAAATGCTACAGGGACGCAGCCAGCCATGCAGCTTCATGCAAACAACGTTGCATCAAATGCAGTCGCGTTGGTCCCCAATTCCCATGTGAAAAAACAATGTTTCACAAGTTTTGCCATGGTTGCGAAAAAACCTTTTTGAACCAGGATTGCTACGATCACCATAAAAAATCAGGTTTTTGCCGTCAATCAAAACAATGCCGAAAGTGTGGGGTCGTTTGGAGGGTGGAAGTGTACAAGCAAGTTGGGAAGCCCGGGCATGTGTGTGGGGAGACATATTGCGGACGCTGCAACGACTTCCATTCAAAAGAAAGGGGATGCTACATTATGCCGTACAAACTTTATGACAAAAAACCGTGTCGATACATTACGTTTGATCTGGAGACGACCCAGCATGAGAAACATGATGAAAAGCGGAAAAAACATCGACCAAACTTCCTCTCCGCCAAAGTTGCGTGCACTATATGCATGGATAATGGGGAGTGGCAAAATTCCCTCAAAGGGGAGCAACAATGTGCCATATGTGGACCGAGTCGGAAAATCACTTTTAACGAGTGCGCCTATACCCAAACTATCGTGGACGATCAACGAGTGACCGACAAATTGCTCGAGGACTTTGTCAACTGGCTGATCAATGAAGTGGATCATGGATATGAGACCTACATCTACTCACACTTTGGAGGTCGGTTTGACATGATTTTCATATACAAACTATTCTTTGGGCTTGGGCTTAAACATAGACCAGAGATTATCAAAAAGGGGAACAAAATGATCGAATTGAAAGTCAAGGACTTAAAGTTGTTTTTCCGGGATTCCTTCAACTTTGTCCCCAGCTCATTGGCCGGCCTGGTCCCCACTTTTGATTTGGATATTCCGGATAAGCCGTATTTTCCCCATCTGGCAAATATCCCCGACAATTATGGAAAGGACATTTATCCTACCAAGGATGACTTTATGGCCGGAGGGATGATGCCAAAAAAGCGCAAACATTTTGATGAACATTTTGAGGCAAATAAGCATGTTCCATTTAGGCTAGAGGAGAAATTGGCTGAATATTGTGTCAATGATACGGACATTCTCATGGCAGCCCTCGTTCGTTTTCGCCAAGAATTTATGGACCTTTCCAAGCGGCCGGCCGATAAAGACGGACTAGTCGACAGAGCAGCCTTTCTCCACAAACCACACATGGGACTCGATCCCCTGCGCGAAGCCTTGACCATTGCGTCGTCTTGTGTCAAAATGTTCAAGGCAAACCATCTTCCATATGATGAATTGGCATGGGTGCCCGAAAGAAGCTACAATGGCGCAAATAACCAGTCCATCAAGGCCCACAAATATCTGTTATGGTATGGGGAGGAGAACAATGTCAAGGTGCAAACTGCCTACTCCCCGGCTAACGAGAAGCGTGTTGGTCGTTACTGTCTCGATGGATGGGTAGAAGAAGAACAATTGGGCATTGAGGTGCACGGATGCGTATGGCATGCGTGCCCCACATGCTACCCGGACGACCAGACTATGATCTACCCATATGAAAAGACAGCAGGATATGTTCGAGAGGCGGACCAACAACGAACAGAAGAAATTCGATCACTTGTGCCTAACCTTAAGATTATAAGGGAATGTGAAATCGATAAAATGCTCAAGGAAAATCCGGAAATGAAGAGAAGATTTGCTGAATACCCCGATTATGGACCAATTCGCATTCGAGACTGTTTCTATGGCGGCCGCACAGGACCAACACGCCTGCATTATGAGGTAAAACCGGGGGAAAAGATTTTTTACTATGATGTTACCTCATTGTATCCGTGGGTCAATATGATGTTGGATGACGATTTTATCGGCTATCCAGTAGGACATCCCGAACCGAGGGTTTTTAATGAGAAAGTCGATTGGAGAAGACCGGAGGATAACCCATTCAAAGTGGCACTGATGAAAGTTCGGGTCATTCCTCCCCGGCAATGTGATGTCCCAGTGCTCCCCATGAAAATCGATGGCGATCCCCGATTACTTTTTCCTCTATGTGCTAAATGCGCCAGCCATTACCCTAATGGACATGTCGACACAAAAGGAAACTACAAATGCACACACACGGACAATGAGCGTGGGTGGATATCCAGCTGTACATCCATCGAATTGAATGCTGCCCTAAAAGAGGGATACCGGGTCACGGAGCTGATCAGAGTGCTGGACTACGACGATGATCCAAAGAAGGTGTCCAAGGAGCTGTTTCGAGGATATATGCGTGAGTTTCTCGGGGAAAAGATTTATGCATCCGGGTTCGAAAAGAAAATTGCCAATGACAAAGAAGCCCAGATTGCATTCATAAAAGCATGTGAGGAAAAATTTGGGATAGTCATTGATCCCGAAAAGATGAAAACCAACAGGGGCCGTAGGGCATTGGTCAAGTTATGCCTAAACTCACTCTGGGGTCGTTTCAGTCTAAAGAATAATGAATTGGTCAAAACGATCATTATGGAACAACCATCCGAATATGGGGATCTGCTGGATCGAACGGACATTAAACTCATGCCTCCCCATGAAGTTGCACCAGGGGTCCTGTTCATTAACTACACTTATAAAGAGGATTTTGTCAAAGAGCATGACTCTTCAAATGTGGCCATTTCTGCCTGGACGACCAGTTGTGCCAGGCTCACCCTCCTCAAGTACATGCAAAAAGTAGTCCGCTCCCCAGGCTGCACGCTTTTGTATACCGATACGGACAGCTTAATCTTTGCCGCGCCGGAAGACAACTGTCCTTTGGAATTGGGCCCCCATATTGGGGATTTTACAGACGAATGCCCGGACCATGAGATTGTCGAAGCCGTTTTTGGGGGAGCCAAGCAATACGGACTGAAACTAAGGCGAAAATACGACCCAGATGCCCCCTTTGAATATGCACTCAAAATTCGCGGGATTACAATCACATATGATGCCGAACACCGGGATGGTCTACAGTACGACAAATTCAAGGAAATGGTTTTGAAATATGGAAGAGATGGAAAAATTCAAAAGATCGATATAATTTATCCCCATTTTCTCCGCCCTTCTATTGTCGACGGGCTTGTATTATCTCAAGAAATGATTAAAATTTATCGACCTTTTGTGGGAAAGGGTATTATCGATCCCCAAACACTTGTCATCCGTGACTTTGGATACTCACCATAATTTTATTGTGGCTTTCCGATTTTATATTGTATTTTTTCTATTTTATGTTTTTTGAATAAATGAATAATTGATACCTATGTACTGGGGAAAATGGCAATAATCCATACTTTACTGGGGGAGGAACTCTGCCTCTTTCCATTCTTCCCAAAAAAAGGTTACATTCTTCCCAAAAAGGTTACATTTGATGAAAATGTCAACTATTATGATGTCTTCTTGGTATAATACCTTTCCTACTAGGTTATTTATGTTTTTCCTATCAGCAGCAGAATACTTATCAGAAAAAGGCATCGAAAGAGCAGAATTGACAATCGATGTGTGTGTGTGTGTTTCGACAGAAGAGCTTTAAATAATAAGCCCATTTCCTAAATTTAATGCATCATTCTATTGTAGTCTTTTTATAATTTTCGCTTTTTATATTGTATTTTTTATATATTTTTTGAATAAATGAATAATCTATATTTATATACTAGGACAAATGGGGTGTTTTCTATTATGATTTCGAAAATATCAATAACCCAAGAGAGATGTTCAAAGAGAACATTTTGGTCTGTGGAAAGACGGACATCGCGGAGAGAAGGAATCGGAATCATTGTTTTTTCGAGTTTGTTTTTCAAATGATTTGGCAAATAGATCGGGAATCGACCACACTCCCATTAATTTCGAAATCAAGATTTCGAAATCCAAGGATAATGATGTAATCCTTAGATTACGTCATGAAGATTTCGAAATACAAATGACGTCATTGAGAATGACTCATCTAGTTTTCAAATCCTGGACACGCCCATTAATTCTAATTAAGATCTAATTGGAAAAATCTATATAAACGATTAATTTTTATCATTTCATCCTATCACAAAATCATTCTCGAAAAAATGCTCACTTCACTCGTTGACGAATGCGCTCGTATTTTGGGATGTTCTCGACAGCAACTTAGGGACCGATTATTCCACCCTCAATTTCGTGCCCAAGTCTTGGAAGCGCTCCAAGGACGAATTGTAAAGACCATTTACCTGGACAAATTACATTTTGAAAAAACCTTTAGCTTTGATGGTCTCACCCATAGGGGAGCTGACCAAACCATGGCCTATGGTCGTCTCTCCCGTACATTCAACTGTACCATTGCCCAGCATTATTACTCCAGGCACCGTATTCGCCTCCAGTTCCCCTATCTCCCATGTGTGGTGGAATTGGTTCCACGTGGCGAAGATCGATTCTACCCATTGGAACTTTTGAAACTCGATGAACCAGAAGTACATGATTTGACTGGCTATCTGGGGAACATGTTCAAGGAAAGGTCCATTGATAAGAAATCCCCAGACTCTGAACATGTCCATGAAATGAAACCGTTGAGCTTCAGGGAGCCATGTGATGCGTGCGGCGAATTTCATTACGACCTCCCCTTCTTCACCCGTTGCGAAGAGCATGAAGGCTGGACGGAATACATACCAGAAGATGATGAGCTAACCCGTTTCCCGTTTAGCCAAGACATGGCAAGCAACGATGATGATACCAGCAGGGATGGTCAAGGTTGGGAAAAATGCAATATTAGTGGTCTCATTGGCATGAAATTACGTCGATACAGCGATCAATTTAAATGCAATAAATGTGGCCTTATCCATGAGGATGGACTCGTTTACTTTGACGAAATTGGAGACGACAACGATGACAATGATACCGATGATGAAATATCAGACTCGGACATGGATTAGAACGTGCACATGTACACCTCCAAAATATGCATGCACCCCCAAAATATACACGCCCAACATGCTTACGACTACCCCAAAATAGGGCAAAAATAACCAAAAATTTCTCCCAATTCATAAATTGTATCTCCCAATCCTTAACTACGCTCATTTCCCCCCTTAAAAGTATATCTTCTGAATTTTATCAATTATCATAATGAATCTTCTAAAGTAACAATTTTGAAATTACACCTTCCAAGTCTTATCGTTTACAGAATTGCATCTTCCAATCCTTAACGATGCTCATTTCCCCCTTAAAAGTACATCTTCCATTGCTTACCGTTTACCAATTTGTATCTTCTAATCGTTACCGTTTACCAAATGTTTGTCTTTATATTAATTTATTCACAATGGTTTTTACAAATAAATCAGTATTTGACATTGAATTTAATAAATTTATATATCGATCAAATGTGTATCCTAGGGACATGACATGAAGGCCACAACTGGGGACAAATATAGATTGATAAGGGTACTTGTTAGTTTTAAATTGGGGAAATGATTTTAGAAATTTATCAATGGGGAGCGGCACATCTTTCTTTAGACTATCAAAATACCACACCTCATTCTCATTGGGAGTGAATACAGCAACCCAGTGGCTCCCCGACTTTTGAATAGGATCCATATTAACGACAAAGGAAGCAGGAAAATTGGCGGGTATTGATAGCATATCACTTGGGAAACATCCTTTAAACCACCGATTGGTTACGGGATTTGCCTCGAGTATTTTGGTTATTTGAAGGGAATCCATTCGTTTTTAATGTGTCAACGATTAAATCCAGATTTATTGGACTGTCGTTTTGTCGTACTTCATGAGCCGTTTTCCATTTCTTCCATAGATAGATTACGATACTAGCAATGACCAAAATGTATAGGACATATGTTAGAATGCAGCTTATATGCCCATATATATCCCCCGAGTCGGGTGTCTCTCTACAAAGAGGATTATTCCCCAAAACGACGGGGGCATTGATTAGAGGATTTTCACTTTCTAATGCCTGATCTGGGGTCGTCATTGTTGTCCTCAGTCCTTGCTGGATCAACCACTCATCCCATTGTTTACCAGTGACTGGTTCATCGGAAAGTAAGGAGGTCAATGGTCTGGAGACCAAAAGAATAAGTATGATTGTTTGAAACATTTTTTTATTGTTTAACATGACTCCCCATATTTCCCTATACTTATATAGTCCCACTCCCCAAAAAGTTGGAAAAAATAATATTTTATTCATATTTTAAAAATTCAATTTTTCAAATGGTAGTGTCAGTTGTAACGTGTCTATATTTATCGATCATTACAATTGAGTCGACTTCGGCAAATGCTACTAACATTATTCCATTGTTTTCCACCGCCTTGTTGAATTTAATACTGACCGCTGTTGATCCATTCCTTAATAGATCGAATACTCCTCCCTGGTCATCCCCACTGTTGGTTAGATTAAAGACGTAAATACAGTGGGTTGTTCCAAATCGTTCATAGCTTATACCGTTTCCTCCGGATGTGTTTACCAGACCAACGGCCTCTTGTGTCTCATGGAAGGCCCTAACGTATCTCCCGTTATCATAGTCCAAAATAAACGGGGTTTGTGGGTACATTCTACCGTTAGCTATAATGCTAATTTCTCGGACATTGTAATGCTGAAAGTTGAATGGACCTTTGCTCACGTCACCGACATAGTTGGAATTTTTCACTAGTCCCAATATGATCCTTCGGGGTATTTAGTCTTCAAATAGGTTGGCACTAAATTCAAAACGGCCCGCACTGATGAACATGGATTTCATCATTGATTTTCGGATGGGATATCGTACCGGCTTGCCCGTGTCCAAATTTCTTGAAATATCCAAAGCCAAACCATCCAAAAGACTGACCTTTTTGACATAAAGTCTCAGATCGAGGAGTTCCAATTTATATCGTACATTGGGGGTTTGACTGATCAATAGGAAATTCCCATCGTTTGGCGTTATTGTAATGTCCATGCCCAAATGACTGATCAGGTAGAGCTGCTGATTGAAAATATCCGCATCCAATTTACTCATCAGTTGGACTTTTTTACTTTTACTGTATCGTGCAATTCTAGCATCGAAACCTGGTCCCTTTTCCAGGCTTTCATCTGCTTCGTCATTGGTGTAGCCTGCCGCCGTTAGATGGGACTTTTTGGCCTCGGTTGAATAGGATAATTCATGGGTAAGATATGATTTGTAGGCCATTAGGGAGTTGGAAGTGAATACATCTTGGCCTTGTATCCTCACACGTAAATCTTTGATAAACGTATTTCCGAAGAGCTGGATTGGGGCAACTCTATCTGTATCTGCCAAAACTGTTTCGACTCCTTCAACTATTTTTATGATACGAAATTCGGAAAAGAGAAAAATTTTTGTAGGATCAATGTAATTATCGGACGAATGAATTTTAAAATGGTAAGGGGGATCGTTCAGTGGATTACTGGTCAAAATTTCAAATACTTTGGCCGATGAAACTGACACATTTGTGGGAGGAATTTGGAATAAATCAAGAGCACTGGTTATAGAATTTACAGATTCTTTATCAATTTTATAATAGGTCATTTATTAATTAATATAAGCCGAATATATCGGCTATAAGACGTTTTTTCGAATGCAAAATTGGTTCGTTAATTGTCGATGGGACAATATTCTGAGGATTGGATACAGTTTCGATGACTCGTTGCCTTTTTATAGACCTGCGAGGCCGTCTTCTCCCCGTCCCAAACTGTTTAGGCAGTCCGCCTTGCTCGAGTACGTTATTAATTCCGTGTTTACCTTCCGCAATGACGACCTCTTTTATTGGTTTACCCTCTTTCAGCTTTTCCAATACCCTTTGACCAGTGTTCAATGCCTCTTCACCTACAGTCGTTCCGACTCGTTGTAGTAGAGGTCTAAAAAATCGCCATAGTCCTTTGAAAATATCGCCAATGCCCGCTCCGGTTTGAATACCATATCCTCGCTGGTAGACTGATCCTCCACGATAATATTCTGGTAATCCTACCCCCAATCCCGATCCCGATTGTAGATCATAATCGTCATAATGAATTGCGGATGTGTCAAATAATTCGTGTACCATTTTTGGTTTACTCAATTATGGTGGTCTCTATGGTCTTTTATAGAGAGCCATCGGGGTTTAAGAAGAGGGGGTCCCCATCCTTGTACCTAGCCTTAGCCCCTATTTTTTAGATTGGGGAGGAACCCCATTTTTAATTATACCCCTATTTTTTGGATTAGGATTTTAGGGATTAAAAATTGGATTGAAAAAAATTAAAAGTTTATCACTTTTTTAAAGATTAATACAATCATAACATTTCCATGTTGAAATGGGACCAATCTATTATTATCCATCGTTTGTATTTCCACTTCAATTTCACTGACTTCTCTTGGTAATACATGGCTGAAGAGAGGTGAATCGTAGATTTTCTCGTTATATTCTCCCTGCCTTGCTCCGCTTACACTTACCACACGTAAAAGGGAACTGAGTGAATTGCCAATGATCATGTTTGCTGTAAGCCCTTTGGCATAGACAGCAAAGCTTGAAAATCCTCCAAGTAAATCAACAGTGTACTTGGCCATCTGATTATGCCGAATATTGTATCGGGATTCGAAGCCAAGCATGTATGCTAGTTGTTCCGATAATTCTATATGACTAATGTCCGGGTCCTCCAAATCGAGAATGAATCGGTCAAACTTTGGATGATAACGAAATGTTATCGAGTCCAGCACCTTTTTGATCCGATCGATATTCACATATTGCTGGATAGAGCCAAATGTTTTGACCAAATATGCCTCCATTTCATCCGCCTTTTGTTGGCTCGTAATTTCGGACAGTAGATCGGAGAGTAATTTGTCATTTTCCCCCAGCATCCTTTTTCTGAAAAATTCAAGTCTTCCTGGTTTGTCCGGTTTTTGCTCATCTTTTTCTTCTTCATCTACTGTTTTTGATTTAAACGGTTCTACGAACCTGTCGATTCCTGCTAGTTTCTTTTCCTTTTCTTCTTTATCGTTTTCGGGAGGGGAAGTAATGGTTGTAAATGCCTGCTTAAATCGATTTATCCCTGAATATGTTAGGGTAGGCTGTATTTCTGTTTCCTCTTTCGGGGAGGATTCTCTCTCATAGGTATTGATTGAAAATGCCTGTTTGAATCTATTAATTCCCCATGATGTTTGTTCCGTCGGTTCTTGTTTGGATACCTCTTCCTTTTCATCGGAGCCCATAAATGCCTCTGTAAATCGATTAATCCCAGTCGAAGATTTTTCCTCATAGGTTTTGTTTCTTCTTTTTTAGTTTCCTTATCCTCTTCTTTTTCTTTTGATCCCTGAAATGCCTCTGTAAATCGATTAATCCCAGTCGAACTTTTTTCCTCTTTAGGTTTTGTTTCTTCTTTTTTGGTTTGCTCCCCCTCCTTTTCTCCAGACTCCTGAAATGCCTCTGTAAATCGATTAATCCCAGTCGAAGATTTTTCCTCTTTAGGTTTTGTTTCTTCTTTTTTGATTTGCTCCCCCTCCTTTTCTCCAGACTCCTGAAATGCCTCTGTAAATCGATTAATCCCAGTCGAAGATTTTTCCTCTTTAGGTTTTGTTTCTTCTTTTTTGATTTGCTCCCCCTCCTTTTCTCCAGACTCCTGAAATGCCTCTGTAAATCGATTAATTCCGGTTGACGGTTTTTTCTCTTCCTGCAACTCGGCTGGTTTGGGAGTCAGAGAAGTAGTCATGATCGTAGTTGTTGCTTTAGTTGTTGTCGTCATAGGGGGCTGGGTGGTGATTGTGGTCGTAGTATTGGCTCTAGTTGTGACCGCGGTCGTAGTGGGAGGTTGAGTGGTAGTTGTGACCGTTGTTGTAGTAGTGGCTCTAGTTGTAGCCGCAGTCGTAGTGGGAGCTATAGTGGTACTCGTAGTCGAATTTGGAGATTTAGTCGTAGCCGCGGTAGTGCTAGGAGCCATAGTAGTAGTCGCGGTCGTATTGGGAGCTCTAGTTGTAGCCGTGTTCGTGGATGGAGTCACAGTTGTAGCCGTGGTCGTGGATGGAGCTATAGTGGTAGTCGTGGTTGTATTTGGGGATCTGGTTGTAGCCGCGGTCGTAGTGGGAGCTTGAGTTGTAATCGTGGTCGTATTAGAGGCTTTAGTTTTAGATGCAGTTGTCGTAGGAGCCATAGTGGTAGTTGTGGTTGTATTTGGGGATCTAGTTATAGCTACCGTAGTGGAAGGAGTCATAATGGTAATAGTGTTTGTATTTTGGGGTCTGGTAGTGGCTGCGGTTGTAGTGGGAGCCATAGTGGTAGTCGTAGTTGTAGTAGTGGCTCTAGTTGTGGCTACAGTCGTGGTGGGAGCCATAGTGGTAGCTGTGGTTGTATTTTGGGGTCTAGTTGTAGCTACGGTCGTAGTAGGTGGTTTAGAATCATCCTTTTCTTTTTTGGCCTCTTTAGCTCCAGGGGGTGGAGTAACGTATCCTTCTGGTTCAATATTGTCTTCTTTTGGGGAGTCGGAACTTCTTCGAGGTGGAGTTACATATCCTTCTGGTTCAGGATACTCTTTTGGTGAATCAGATCCCGTACTTTGCTTCGCATCCCTCTTTTGTCTTTTGGATGGAGATGGAGAATTTTCTAGTATATCTATCATTTTCTTCTTATTCTCGGTAATCGTAGCCTCTAGAAAATCGACTAGTTGTTCAATCTTTGCATGAGACCCTTTTTCCACATCCAATTGTAAAACTTTATCATCATCATAATGAATCCGAATATATTGGTCTTCCAGCGTTCCGAGTGTAGGCCAAGTATAGGGATATAGAATACTATGGAGACCGCATACCCAGTCTCCAGGGAAATGAAGTGTACGACCCAAATGCACCCTGAATTTGTTTGGACGATTATCCGGATAATCCGGTGAGTTACTAGGTAAATGAACAATTATTGTGTTTGACATTTTCTTTGCGGATCCCCGATTTTCGAATACTTATATAGTGTCGAGTCTATGTAAACATTTTTATTCAAGCCATATTAATTTCATTAATCCAATATGTTTCATTAGGATATCCTTTAAATCGAACTAATATTTGTTTTGTTCCATCTGATAATGTCTTCTTTCTTAACACCTTCTCGATCTTATATTCTGTGTCGGCTTCCTTCCTCACTTTGGCCAGTTCTTCCCCATAAAAATTGCCTTTGAATTTCTCTCCCTTTTCATCCTTGACTTTGTATTGTATCGGTTTTCCTTGTCTCTTTACCTCGTCAATCTCGAGTATTTCATCATCCCAATTCTGTGTATAGCTCTTTTCGAATTTTCCTTTCCCTCGACTCATTCGTACAAAATCACCTTCCTTAAACTTTGGTTTCATCTTTTTCGCGATATCGTATTCTCCTCCATATAGCTTTTCCCATACTTGTTGGGCATTTTCATGGGTAACGTCCACCGGTCTCATTCCGTGGGTTCGACTCTTTGAATGATTTATGGCATCTACAATTTGGGGTAAAACATCTATCCATATTGCCTTTGATTTATGTCCCATGTATCTGTAGAGTCGTTGTTTCATGTTCCTTATGGCTCGTTCAGCGAGTGATGCCTTTTGGTATGGGGAGCTAGCCTTCAACTTTTGTATTTGTTCATCTTCGAAGAATTTTGACATTGTTCCATTACAAAATTCCGTTCCCAGATCCGAATATATTCGCCATGGATTTTGGGGCATTTGCTCGAGTAAATTTTTAAATGCTTCCAACATATCATCGGCTTTTTTGGTTTTTACAGGGGTAGCAAAAAGTCGTTTAGATAGGACATCAATCCCCACTAGAATGTATTTGTAACCTTTATTAGTACGGGATAGGGACTTCATGTCAGCCAAATCTACTTGTACATCAGTCATATACCCAGAGGCTACGGTCTTTGCCCTTTTGAAATGTACTCTACGGGGACGATGTAGGGTATAGGTACGGTGGCCCTGTAGAAAATGGTCTACGTCCTTTTTATTAATTTTTCCATCCTTTTTCTTGGCCGCCTCTAGTAAGGGTTTGACACCGGCAAAGCCGGCTGGATTTGTGGGATCATTATAGATTTCGGACAATTTTTCTTCCATATTTAGAATAGATTGTGATAAAATTTATCGAGTTTAAATAAACATTTTACAACAATTCTCTAAGTGCGGGTTTTCGACAGGCCCATTTCTTTGTATCGAATTTTGTAGGTTTTCTCTTTGCCCATTTCAATGTATCGATTCTGGTTGGCTTTCTCTCCGCCCATTTCAATGTATCGATTATGGTTGGCTTTCTCTCCGCCCATTTTATCTTCTTTGCTACCGTATACCCTTCATCTACTTGTTTTCTTTTCGTTCCTTTTCTTGGTGGTGGCATTATCGCTAATAATGGTGGTTTGTCTTCGATTGCCTTTAATCCGGGTTTGTCTTCGATTGCACTTATCGGGAATTTGTCTAGGATGGCTTTTATTGGAGGTTTTCCTTTGATTGCCTTCTTCCTATTTGCTGCTGGTGAACGCAAATTGGAATGTCGCCTTTTGCCTTTGATCGCCTTTTTGACACTGGATGGTAGGGCAAATTTTGGTTTCTTGCTCGATTCGGGCACATCCAATAGCTTTCTCTTTGGTCCTCTCCTTGGCGGTGGGGCTGGTAAAGCCAATATTGGATCGTGGAATCTGGCTTTCTTACTCCCCGGGTATTCGTCAACATCCGTTGCTCTTCTTTTCAATCTTTCATATCTCACTCCGGGTGTCAAAAATTCCAATAGGTCCGGATCATATCCTTTCTTACGATAGTTGGGTCGATTGACTAGTGGGAAATCCAATTCCATTGGTCGTTCGGGTTGTGGAGCGATTGCCAATCTTGGTGGAGGAGCCGATATTGTCGGTGTGGGAGGCCTCGTTTCGACTATCTCTTCTATTATTGGGCGTGACTGGGGCTTATCATCTTCTGCAATTGCCTTTGGTTTTTTCTTTGGATAAGGCTTCTTCTGTATTCGCTTATTCCGATTTGTTGCTGGCGAACGCAGGTTGGAAGCACTTTTTGATCGAAATGGTCCGCCCCATATTTTTGGAGGAAAGGATGGCATTTCAATTGAAGGGGGCTGGGCTAATGTAGGGGGCTGGGTTACTATAGATGTAGACGGCCGATCCTCATCCAATCCTGGTACAAAAATTTCATCCGGATTTGGGGGGAGAGCGGGTGGCTCAATCGGTTCAGCAGGTATTGGCGGACTCCGGGCTCTACCTGGTCCTCTCTTCTTATCTGGACTAATCAATTTGGCTCTGGTTAGATTCGGTCTATTTGGTTTTTTGGACATTTCGGGTCTACTTTTCTTTGCTGGTAACGTATCCGGCTCATCTGGTGGAATTATTTCCTCTTCTTCCTCATCCCCTTTTTTCATCACCATTTTGACTCCTTTGGTCACCTCTACTCTGATTGGCTTATTCTCCTTTTCATTTTTAATTGATAAATATCTTCTTAATTCTTGGTTATATTTTACATTTTTTCTGGATGGATCGATTTTCTCATTCTTAATCTTTTCAATTTGTCTTCGGGTAAAGTCTAAACTATCATCGCCCGTATCACGGACCGATGTAAGACCACGATAAATTTGCTCTGGAATAATAATCAATTTATTCGCCATGGGAAAATACAATAGTATATGTGAAATTATCTCTCATTCATCTCTTTTTATAGCCGCCTTGGCAATTTCGATTAGTAGGGGAGTAAGCAATGCCGTAAAGAAGGCAGGTCCTGCACCGGTACCCTTTTGGACAATAAATCTTGTTGCACCCTTTTCCGTTTTCAGTCTACTCATTTTACGGATATAATCAGCATATGGGGACATTCGTTTCTTCTGGCGAGTAGTCAATGAAAATCGGTTGGTTAAAATGTTCAAACAAAATTCGATCAATGCAAGCAATTGTGGGGAGGAGGCATTTTTTAATTGTTTACGTAGCTTCTTTTCCGATTTTGTTTTTGCTAATAGTTGTAAAAATTTTTTATTCTCAATAATATATTCGGGTGTATTAGACATTTTTTGGTATGAAGATGGATGGTAGCTCATCATCTTTAAATAGATTTGTCCGTAGGCGGAGAAGGGGATCCGATGCGGCATGCATATCGACAACCAAATAGCCATAGGGTTCATTCGTTGCCTGTTTGTAGGCATCCAAGAAGTAATCCAATTGACGTGGAAATAGCTGGACTCCAATATTCCTTATGGACAATGCAGAATTTGGGGATCTCATTAGGATTAAGTATTGAGCATTTTGTCGGGCTACTTTAATCTTTTTCTCGAACAAATTTTGGGTTACAAAGACGACGGCGAAATTCTGATGATGACTCTTGGCGGTAAATAATTTTGACAAATAATCCTCTGATATACTTAGTAATAAATCATCCAAGATTATAAGGAGCGGCTTCTCTTGGCGTTTAATCAATTCTTCTGGAGGTACCCCACTATAGACTGGAATGCCAATTTTTTGGAGATCTGGTATAATGGTGCTCATTTCTCCAAAACAATAAAGCATGGATTTGGGTGGGGGAGTAATTAGGGAATGGGCTTCGGCAATAAATCTCAGGAGAAAGGTACTCTTTCCCGAAGAACTTGGACCGGATATTATCATACCAAATGGGGATTTAAATTTTAAATCTTTATCTGAGAATGTGGAAATTTCCATTATGAATAAAAAATATCACTCTATCGATCATTTAAATATCCGCTGATGGTTCAATCATGGTTTCCTCTTCCGTTGGTTCAATCTTCGGTCCTTTTATCGAACTTATTTGGCTCTCTGGGGGTGGAATCAAAAACTCGATGAAGGTTGCCACTGCGGAAATCGTTTCCAAAAGAGCTTTGATGGATTCATTCGGTACTCCCCGTTGTTGCACCGCTTCCTGGTTTTTTTCGTATAGTTCCCTTTGCTCTTGACTGACAAATGACGTACCCATTGAAAGGAGATCCAAAAACTGTTCAAATTCGGGACCACCTTGATTTTTGAAATTATCCTTGAAATGTTCAACGGCCTGTTTGTCGTCTACGATTAAGTCTAAAAAAGCCAGTACTGTTTTGATCATTGTGTGGAGCCTCTGGTTCTTCTTGTCCGTAGTCGCTTTTCGTTCCTTGATAGGGAGTAGTTTTCCATGTTCAATCTTTTGGATTATTCCTTTGGCATCCCTCTTCAATTTTAAAAAGTAACGGGTAGGTGTTTCCGAGTTTATGGTTATCGTATAATCCTGTTCCCCATTGACCAGACGAAAGATGCACTTTTGGGGGAGATCATAGGTACGGACAAATTGAATAAAATTTGTACCCCTCAATCGATTACAGTATAGGGATATTCCCTCCTTTATCAACAAAAAGTCAATATAAAAAATCTTCGACTTTGGTTTATGTTCAAAAGGGAACGTGGAAGGGGAGTCCAATCTGGAACTGGAGATTTTCAATTCAGATGGAAGAATTTCTAGTTTGAATTCTGACATTTTTTTTCGAATGACAAATGATGAATTTCTGTCTACTTATATACTCCCGAACTATCCAAGGGGTTGTAATAGAAATGCCTTCCGGTATGCTTCCCATAAAAAATAATGAAAAATATTTTTATCGAATAAAAATATATATGAAAAAAATAATATAAAAATCAAATATTGATTAAAATAGGAAAATCAAATTCAACAAAAATGGTCAACAAAAAATGATCACCAAATAAAGTAATATTCATTTTGGCCATTAGGGCATCTCTTCTTTCCATACTTTTTTCTCAAGGACTTTTTTGAAAAAAAAATAAATTTAATTTTTATTTTTGGGTGAAAAATTAAATTAATAAATTTTGGGGAGGGGTAACGAAATTATGTAAATTGGGAAGAGGGAAGATTTTTAATGAACGAAATTTTTGATAAGGAAAATTTTGAAATAAAATTAAGATGGTCCCCATTTACTTTTTGTTTTTTTTGTGGGGAGGAAGGGAGAAGAATGGGGTGGGGAGGCATGATTTCGAAATAATTGATTGAAGAGGAGGAAGTGGATAGGAGGGGAAGGGGAGAGCCGATGAGGATGGGGAGACTGGGGATGAATGGAAGGATGATTAAGGGAAAATTGATTTTTTTGGAAAATTAAAATTTTATTAAAAAATATTAAAATCCATATAAGGAATTAAAAAGTAGGCCTTAGATGTTGGCTTTAGTCAACACTTAGATTTGGAGAGAGATTTCTTAGAGATTTTGAGATATAGTCAATGGATATTTGTTTAGATCTTTTAGTTAGATTTTTTTTGATCATTGATCTCTTAGCTCCCTTTTGACGCTGTGGTACCAAAGGACTACTATGGATATTTGTTTAGATCTTTTAGTTAGATCTTTTTTGATCATTGATCATTGATCTTTGAGATTTGGGGGCTCCTTTCTTACGCTTACACCACAATTAACTACTCTGCATGCAGAAAAACTGCATGCAGCAAATGCCCTCCTCTTTTTCCGTTATCTTTTTTGCTGCAAAAATTTTGCAGTTTTTATGTAGCCGAGGTATAATGAAGGGATTAATGTGGGAAATATGGAGAAAAGTAAAAAGAAAGCATGTACATTGACCGAAACTTAGCCCAAGAAGCTCATTTAGTTAAGCTAAAGCTGGATTAAATTACTTATGTTCAAAAATTTGATAGAGAAAATGAAATTTCGCAAGGTTCAGAAGTCATTTTTATTTATTAATGTATCCTGCGGATTGGAATAGGATAATTCCTTCCAATTTTTAATTGGCAAAAGAAAAACCGTCCGTTTTTTAAAGTTTCAATTTGGGTTTTTTCTTTTTTTGGTGCGTCGATTCCACACTTCTGCAAATTATGGTCGATTCAATAATTATGTAATTATAAATTTCATTTTAAGTAGGAAATTTAATTTTTTGAATAAATTATTTAAGAGAAACATTAAATAAGAATCAGAAATTAGTTTTTTGGAAAAACTAAAAAATGCTAAAAAACAGAAAAATTCGAAAAACAAAAATGTTTTAGGTACAAAAAAACACAAAAATATTTTGAAAAAAATACAAAAATTTTTAAAAAATAAAATGTTTAATTCAAAAGTTGGGAAGAACAAAATCAGAAAATGTTTGAAAAAAAAAACAACAAATGTTGTAAAACAAAAAACACAACATCTTGGGAAAAATAAAAACATAATTTTTAAATTTTTTTCATTTTTTGATAATTTATTTCGTATTTTCAAATTTAAATCAAAAATTTATAATTGCAGACTTGTGGAATCGCCCATAATTGTTACTTGCCCTTTGCCTTTTGTGGAATCGACTCCGGCCAGGGTTTTTTTTCCCAATGAAAGTCAAAATAGATAAAATATTTTCCTCATTTATTTGTAGAATAGTTAATCTTCGAAGCCAGTTTTTTCGACTGGCAAAATAGAAGGGAATGGTTTTATAAATGTTTCTAGTGGAAAAGCGGAAGCCTAACTTTACATTCAATCCGCAGTTCATTAATAATGAATTTGAATTGAAAAATAAAACTTTTTTTTTTGTTTTGAATGAAAAGAAAATGAATATCTAAAGGGAAATGGGCTCTCTGTTGGGTCCGCTTGTTTTCATGCTGCTCATTACCACAATCAGGCTGGGACTTATAGTTTGGGTTTAGATTGCCACAATCAGGCCGGGACTTATAGTTTAGGTTTAGATTACCACAATCAGGCCGGGACTTATATTTTGGGTTTAGATTGCCACAATCAGGCCGGGACTTATATTTTGGGTTTAGATTGCCACAATCAGGCCGGGACTTATAGTTTGGGTTTAGATTGCCACAATCAGGCCGGGACTTATAGTTTGGGTTTAGATTGCCACAATCAGGCCTGGACTTATAGTTTGGGTTTAGATTGCCACAATCAGGCCTGGACTTATAGTTTGGGTTTAGATTGCCACAATCAGGCCTGGACTTATAGTTTGGGTTTAGATTGCCACAATCAGGCCGGGACTTATGGGGCCATATTCAGCCATCAGCCTGCTCATCAGCATATTCTCGGCCTAAAGATTTCCCTCTGGCTTATATGCGATCTCCCTCTCTCTCTGTTTTTGTATTTATTCCATCCATCTTTGATTAGGTCGTAGGTCCACAGTTAATCAATTCAAATCCCCCAATTTTAGGGCCATGGTCTATTTACCTTATACCCTGGCACTACTCCATATTTCAAATCAATTTCTAGAATTTAACTGAAATTTTGTTGCCCTTATTAAAAATGAAATTTGTTGTCCAATACCGATCCTTTGTTAGCTTTGCAGATGAAATGGTCTAAAGTTACTTTTATTACAGATGAATATTTTTATTATATATTTTTGCATCTTTTCAATTTTAATCCGGTTAAATTCCGCCACAATTGAAGTCCATATTATAATTGATAAAAGTGAATTAAAAAGTGAACCAGAAAAATTGTATCGTAAAAATAATAATAAGGGTCAATTCAGTATGAGATTGGCCAAATGGTCGAATAAGTATTGGGAATATAGCCAGATATATAAAATAACAGATGAGAAAGATTATGCATTATTAATGGTAACAAAAGAAGAGGAGAACCAAATTATAAACAACAAAAAAGAGGGAGATTCATTTATATTGGCTGTGAAAGTGGAAATGGTCAACAATAAATTGGTAATGAATTTTTATTTTTATATTTTATAAATTTTATCAATTTTATCGAATAAAATGTAATTTTTTATTAATAATTTTGTCCTAAATTTTAAAAAAAAATTTACAAATTCTTATTAATTTAATTTTTTAAATTTTTAAACTTTTTTCCAATTTAGATCGAACCAATTCCATTCATTTTTTATACAAATGAGAGTGAACAAGAAGTGACACTAAATTTGAAGGAGGAGGAAAATGGCAAAATTGTTGGTAGTTGCAGTGGATTTGGACAGATTGAGGAAACAATAAAAGAATTCAAGAAGAAAATAGAAAATGGTTTTTTATATGTTCTAAGATGGTTTAAAGGTTTTCCAAAACGCCGAATAAAAATAATTATTTTTTTAGTATTTCGATAATTTTCATTTTTCGAATGAGCCTTTTTTTTTCGCTGAACATGAACAGAGCCTCAATGTTTAAAAATATTTTATTTTTATTATTAAAGCATAAATCATAAAATTTTTGAACTCATGACCATAATTACAGTTGATTATTCTTTAAAGTTCATATTAAAATTAAATTAATATTTCTTATAATTTTAAAGAGAAAATGAGCGAATATGGTCCAGATTCTTTGTGGTATAATTTTGATAGAATTATTGGCAAAAAAGCAATGTGCCAAGTGCCAGCCTGCAAAAAAAAAGATCCTTGACCTAGGAACAACAATACAAACAGAACTAGGCTCATTGAGTTCTCATTTAAAACAAAAACATGAAAAACTCTCGGAACAACAAAAAAAAGCCAAAAATGAAGTTAAAGAACGAAAAACGGAAAAAGAAGAGAAATTATCTTTCAATCGAGAAATTCAAAAAATAATTCAAGGTTTATAAATATTTATGCTTACAAAATTATAAAAAATACATAGACGAAGAAAATATCCAACAAAAATCTAAAGAAGAATTTGAAAAAGTTCAAAAGAAGGGAAAAAAGAAGGTACGATTTACTGAAGATGGTGACGAGGAAAAACATCTTGGAAAACGTCCAAAAAAGGAAGAAAAATTAATGCAATCGGCGATTAAATCGCATAAACAAAATCCACCAAATATTGACTAAATTTTGTCGGAATCCTCAAAATCACAATCCAAAGAAGAGGAAAATGCTGAAGAAACATTTCATGAATTATCTATTATTAAACATATTGTTATTTTTTAATTATTTACAAGTTTATAAAATTCGTATTCACTTTCCACTTTGAGGTATTAAATGGAAATAAGAGCAAAATTAATGAGAGGACAACCACAAGCAAAATGAGAGATATACGAGGATAAAAGGATAAAGAAAGACAAGACCCAACGGAAACTCCAAAAGCCAAATTCTCTGCTTTGGGATTATTTCAAAATATATGCTTGCTTTATTTTTCTTTTAGGTTAAAATTGTCAATAAAAAAATAAAAATGCAAGGCGTATATATATATATTTAATAAATAATATTTGTTCGCTCTCCGGTGAATTTGATGATTCCGCCAAAATCTAATCAATTGATGGATTTTCTTGGTCGTCCAATGTGAACATATTGGCAATCTCATCATTGTCATCTATAAAATTATAAATATATAACTATTTCAAATCATTTGATGCCCTCTTATTGGGATGAGACATGGGAAAGAAATTTAAAAAATTTCGATACTAGCGGAGTTTCCCCTACAAGGGCAATGATGATGAGATTGATGGATAAGGAAGAGAAAATCATTCCCAGCTTCATCTTCTTCTTCTTCATCATCTTCATCCTCATCCTTTCCTTCTTAGGGGACAAACTCCATTAGTGTCAAAATTTCAATGTTTTGACCAAAAAGGCATTAAAATAAGCCAAAATAAAGCAATTTTGGTTTTTTAGGCAATTTCATTATGATCAATCAATATGATTATTATGTTTTATACCAGAATAATTTGCTGCCTCTGCAAGCATGTTTAATGCATTTGCATTCAATTTTGCGGATCTATCACATTTATTTACGGCGTCGATGTCTTTGCTCTTCGAATCGTCAATTTTTCTCGGAAATTTTGTTGCTGCGAATTTTGTTGTCCTCCTTCAATGTGTTCTCTAATATTGATTGGTTCATGATGAGTAAATCCACTTTTAACATTCATGGATTGAACCGTATTCGTTGTTTCAATTGGCAAATTTGTATGTGCTAAATTTTCTTTCCAATTTCCACTCGTTTGTGAAGCAATAATTTGTATATGCCCTTGCGTAAATTCACTTTGATTAATTTTGGCAGATTCACTTTGTCTTTCACTCAAACTTTCCAACATGTCTTCCCAAAATGCTTTGGAATTTTCTGCTTCATTCATTGGTAGTATATTCCCTTGCTGATGAGTAAATCCTTTTGTATTAATTTGAGATACATTTTTTCCTCCTTTATGTTCATCATCATCAATAGACTCTATTCCTTTCCCTTTGGAGGTTGATAAATTTCCCGCTTCATGTTTCCAAAGTTCTTGCCAATGGGAAGAAGCTGACAAATAGTTTTCCGGCGCCAATTTATGCACTGAGTCTAACCTACCTATCCTATAGCCCTTAAAACCTATGCTCCGAGCCTAACCTAATCCTAATCCTAGCCCCTAAAACCCATGGTCTGATAGACTAGTCCCTAATTCGGAAAACCACGTCCTACTAGTCATGAACATTAAACTTAATAGATAAATTTTTGTTGAACATTGGAACATGTGAAATGGGTTGCATTTCATTTACTTTTATGATTTTATAAAAAAATCAAAAAAATTTCACTTTTGGGTTTATTGGGGCTAAAAAGTGTTTTTTGGGGGAAAAAAAAGTTTTGGAGATAAAAAAGATTTTTTGGAGGGAAAAAGTTTTTTTGGAGAAGAAAAAGGTTATCACCTATCACATATGAATATGATAATTAAAAAGATGATGATGATAAAGATGATGAAAGTGAGTGAAGGGTTGATTTAATCCGATGTCTCAAGTCTCAACCAAGATTTAGCTAAGTACTAAGTTATATTAACACTAGACATATTTATTATTTTTTCACCAAATTTTATGGATATTTTATATCATAAAAATTTGAGGCATTACAATAAATATACAATCATAATTGATAAAAATTTACAAAATTAAAATGTTATTATAAATATTGCATTGAATTGTAAAAAATTTTATTACCGAATTATTGTCGATCATTTTCACCTTCAAGCCAATATAGTAAATCGCTCCATATTTTCATTAAAGTAATTGGCCTTCGTCCATTCTTCTGGCACATTTAATGACGCATTATTAAATAATTTTATTTCATTTTTAGTGTCATATTCCCATCTGTCATTCGACCATCGGGCTATTTCACTTGTAATTTTTCATTTATACCTTCAATTTTATTCATCAATCCGCTTATGTCAAATCTAATAATGACTTTAAAAAACCCCGCAGTATTTTTTTGTTCCATTTGTGACCGATTTTCCAGCCGTGATTCATAAACTCCTCCAATTTCAGGCATTTGACCCTTTTCATCCATTCGAACATTTTTAAACTGCTCCGTATGTTTTGTAGCTATTTGTTGAATAGGCCCAAAATTGATGCCAAATAGGCTCAAAATTGGGACTTATAGTTTGGGTCTAGTTTGCCAAATAGGCCCAAAATTAATGTCAAATAGGCTCAAAATTGGGACTTATAGTTTGGGTCTAGTTTGCCAAATAGGCCCAAAATTAATGTCAAATAGGCTCAAAATTGGGACTTATAGTTTGGGTCTAGTTTGCCAAATAGGCCCAAAATTGATGCCAAATAGGCTCAAAATTGGGACTTATAGTTTGGGTCTAGTTTGCCAAATAGGCCCAAAATTGATGCCAAACAAATAGGCTCAAAATTGGGACTTATAGTTTGGGTCTAGTTTGCCAAATAGGCCATGGCCATAATATTGTGTAGATTTGCATCGATTTGCCGAGGGGATGAGATCGCGCATGATCACGGAGAGATCTCTTATATGGGCCTAATAAGGGAATTCAGCTCTGTGCAGGTCGAGGGCTTGGAATGGTTATGGATGTATTGATTTAAAGGTGGAAATGGGGCATATGGATTGGGCCAAAAATGAATAGAAGGTAAAAACAAGTGGCCCAACAGAATGTTTTTAAATGATTCCTTTAGATATTTCATTTAAAACAGTGTGTATTGTTTTTGCCCTCTTTTCCAATTCAAATTCACTAATGAATTGCGGTGTAAATTAATCCTGAAATTCAGCTTTCCCACTAAAAAATTGGAATAACTCAGAGATTCTCTATCAGCCAGTTGAAAAAATCGGCTTCTGGTAAAACAGCTCGAGAAATTTGACCCAAAAATTAATGACAAATATTTTACCAAATTTTACATCCAGCGGAATAAAAATTAGTCAAACCGGTTTACTCTTTATAAAATATTATATTAACTAGGGATGTTTGTCGAAATGTTGCAAATCGATTTTTGTTCGGTTTTCCTGTAATCAAAAATCAGGGATATAGCCATGAAAATAATAGAAAGGATTGGGAATGAATGGAAACGGATTGTGCCGAAAATGAATAGCAAGTACATAAACAAATGGTCTAGAATTGTATTCATTTATTACAATTAAAATAAATGAATAAAATTAGTTTAGAAATAGTCATTTTAAGGAAAGGATTTTTTAAGATATTTTCTTGAAAAAAGCTATGAACAGAAGACGAAACAGGGCTTGCTATACCGATGAAATCAATAATCGAGAATCCGCATTTTTACTAGGGTTCAGCGGTACCGGTACTTTGGACCAAAATCGGTATCGGTACTTGCCGGTACCAGCCTACTCGGTATTCGGTACCGGTACTGGGTTTAGGGTCGGTACCCGGTACCGGTACTCGGCACCGGTCGGTACCGGTACTAGTCGGTACTGACAGTACTGGAGAAAAAATGGTAAAAAATCATAAAAATTTTTAAAAAATCAATTTTTTTTTTCAAAAATCAAAAATTTTTAATACAGAGAAATAAAAAATAGCTTCATAAAAGATTTAAATTTGACTGAAATTTTCATTTTAAAGAAAAAAAATAAAAAAAAATAAAAATTTGGCCAAAAGTGCCATTTTATGGGGTGCTTGTCAGTACCGACTAGTACCGAGTTGAAAAAACGGTACCGGTAGTACTGATGTCGGTACCGGTACTGGCAAAATCGGTACCGGTACTGGCCAAAGGCCGGTACTTCGGTACCAGTACCGACCGGTACTGCGGTACCGGAACCCTAATCTTTTGCTAGGAACAATAAGAATACCAGTCGTCCGTTATTTCCGTTGTTCCAATTCCAACAAACCGATTCTATATAGACGATTAAAAACAATGCAAAATACCATTTGGAAATGGATAGGAAAAATGGCATGAATAGCATGGAATTGGGGATCTAGATCGAGATTGCAATTTTTATTTTTTTAAAAGAACACCGGTATTTTGATATAGCTAGGAACGATTGGAATTTGGAATGATAAAAATATTCATTTCAAAATATTTTGGTTTATTCTTGACTTCTAAGAAATTTTCAATTAATCCATGGGAGTTTTTTAACGATGTCAGAATTATTTCATGTAATTTTAATCCTCTATATTTTAACACAATGTTACTTTTACTACAGATGAATATTTTTATTAAATATTACATCATTTCAATTTTAATTTATGGTCTAAATTCCGCAAAGTTTCTCAAAATTATAATTGAAAAAGAAGGATTGAAAAGTGAACCAAATATTTTTGAAGGCGAAAATGGTCAATTTCGGGTGAAATTGGCAAAAAAGTCGTATAATGATGAATGGGAATATTTTTCGATGGGCAAAATAACTGATAAGGATAATAATTATGCAGAATTAAATGTGCCAAAAATGTGGGAAAAAGAACATGTTCTGGCTATAAAAGTGGAAATGGTCGGCAACGAATCGGTATTATCAATTAATAAATTTTTCTACATTACAATATTTATATGACAACGTCACAAATCAAAATTAGAGATCGGCGCGGTTCAATAACCGCACAGTATTTTTGCATTATTGCGATATTTTGTTGTACCCCTATTTTGCGGTATAATACGGCTCTATATTAGTGACACACATTTTTGGAAGGAAAAATACCCCATGCGATATATGCAGTAAGATTACAGTATACCGCAATGCGGTATACGTCACGACGAAATTAGTTATTTGTCATTTTGTAGAGCAATTTTGCCCAGCCATGCCATATATTTAATTAACATTTTCATTAGTTAGGCGTTTTTTGGGCTTAAAACTGTCTCAGGCTGGTCCATTTTTTGAGCTAAAATTTCATTCTTTTTTTTCAGATTTAGCATTGGCCTTTTATGAAATTTTTTTAGCAAATATATAATCATAAACAAAATTCTTTTTTTTTTCACCACAAAATCTTAATTTTCTTGGCCGATGCACTTTAAAAATCTGACACAATGCTAAACCTTTTTTATTGTGCCTTAGTTGTTTTGAATAAATGCCTATTATATTTTTGAATAACTCTATTTGTTATATTCAATTCTAACATTCATAATATCTAAAAGGAATTAATTTTAAAATTGTTTTTTCATTTAATTAATTTTACCACAATATATAAGCACCACAATTTTGAATGTAATATTTTTCGATATAATACGGCTCCGTCTCCGTATTAGTTTTCACTTCTTGAAAAAAAATATAGCATGGAGTAGAGTAGTATTGGGTCTTTAAAGAAAAAAAAACTACTTGGAGTATAGTATATCTTAAACCGCAGATCCATTTTGCCTTAAAATTGAATTTTTTAATTTTGCATTAAACTTTGGTAAATTTTTATATCCCCAAATTACTCTATGTTATCCACAAATTGACCATAAGATTCCAAAAACATAAAATATAGTATTTTTCACCATTTTACAGTTAATTTTGAAAAATAAAATGAGAATCTTAAAAAAATCTCAAATTATACCTATTTGAATTATATAAGTACTGCTTTATCCTTTTTTTCCATTCTAGATCGCACCAATTCCATTCAATTTTTCTGGAAACGGTCAAAATTTGATAATCCATTTGAAGGAGGAAAATGGCAAAATTGTTGGCTATAGCGAAGGAGTTGGATATGGGATAATTAAAAAATACATTAAGAAAATCAAAGAGGAAAAGAGCTCATCATCGGTATTTTATTTTTTAGTCCTCAAAAAAAGATGGTGATACTATTTTATATGTTGTAGCCAATTTAGAAATTTAGCCGTTTCTGAAAAGAATTAATGGAGCTATTTCCTAAAAATTTAAAATATTCTCAGTCAGCGATTTTAAGCATAACTCCATCTATTCTGAATAAATTTAAATAGTAATTTGATATTAAAATCATTAAATTGGTTCGGTCTTTGTTTGATGATTAATTTTAAACGAAATTATTTCGGATAAACTTGCTTTCTTTTAATATTTAAAAATAATGAAAAAATATCTTGAATTTTAGAAAAAAATCGGTACAAAAGCAAAAAAGGTATTCGACACAGAAATTGGACGAAATAATGATGAAGGAAGTTCGGCAGCGGCACAAATGCCTCAAACCCAACATTTTCAAGAGCATCACATTAACGCCCAACAGCATCTATCAAATTTAATTACAGCAGGTTTTAGAAATAGAGAGAAATTTTATTTTTAAAATTTAACCAGAGGGGCAACAAGACCTTAGATATTATGGACGGAAAGAATGGGAAGTTTAAAAATTTGTTTTCTATAGGAGAAAGCGCTATCGCGCTTTAAAAGTTCTCTAGCAGGGCTATGCAAATTAGAATCATTTTTCCGACATTTTTACTAATTTAAACCACTTAAATTAAACTCGCGAATAACCGGCTTAAATAATTGAACTGGCTCAAATCCGAAAATAAATTTCGAATTTCTGCTTCTCGCCATCGAAAAACACATTCGATCACTTTTTATTAATCTAAATCCTTTTTGCTTATTTGATCAAACCGTTTCGCACACCCATTTTAGCCCTTGCGCAGCATAAAGATTTTTGCCAAATTTTTGCATCTATTTGTCGGATTTTTATATTTTGAAAATGAAAATTGCCTAACATGGACATTTTGAAATAAACTAAATAATTAAAAGGATTTTATTAAAGAAGAAAAAGTTTAATAAATTTTATTTTGGCAATTTTTTAAATTTGAGTAAAAATATTTCAAATTTTACAGTACCTCAAACGAGAGAGGGGCAGGGTGTCCCTGCGATGAATTTTCGAGGGTAGTCTCCCCGTAACATTCCCTGTGAATCCGGATTCTCCGCTCTCCCCGCTCCCCGTTTTTTCATTCCCCACTTGCGGCTATTTAACCCTACTATTAATGTCTATGCCAAAAATATATTCTACATTTTTGGATAATGATACTATTTTAATTCTTATTTAAAGAATCGGCCAATGTTCAAAGCTCGAACATGGTGCATCAAACCCAACATTTTCAAGAGCATGCCATCCATATGCAACCTCCATCTGTTCAAGAAAAACATTCGAATTTAATTCCAGCAGCAGGTTTTTCAAAATAACGAAATTTTTTTAAAAAGATAAAAGAATCGCTTAACATTGATTTAATCTTTCTTAAATATTAATACTAATAAAAGATGTTAACTAGATAAAAAGGTATTTTTGATTATTTTTGATTCTTTTTGAAATACAAATTCTTTTTTTTTCTAATAATTTTTATACTCTTAATAGAACGAAAAAAATTCATTTCAGAAATTCATATTATTTATAAAAATAAATTATAATTAGAGTTAGGATAGTTAGATAAATAAAAATTGCAAAATAAATAACTAAAATTGCTAAAAAGTGAAAATAGGTACAAAAAAGTAAAAATAAGTAAGTAAAGCAAATTTCAGCATCGAGATTTCGCCCTGATTTAAAAAAAGGGGAAGCATCAATATCAAAATCTATTTTATATTATATAATTAATATTTCCTTTTAATTTCGTAGTCATGACAAACAAAAAGGAAAGAGGTCGCCCGAAAATAAATATGGACGATGTCGAATTGCCAGTGATGATCAGACCGCCAGGCGATGAAAATGAGGAAAAGCCGTCACTCACATACAAGGAACTGATTATTGAGGCCATTGGGAGTACCCAAATTAAGCGACTGAAACTTCGTGAAATTTACAAGGTAAACCAAAGATAAAGAAGGAATTTGAATGAATTTTGGCTCATAAAAGGTGATCAAATACCTGCATCCATATTTTAAACGTTTGGCGAATGAACAAGTATGGCAGAATTCGATTCGGGGTAATCTGAGTAGTTACGATTGTTTCAAAATCGGAGACGGTTAGTCAGTCCAAATCAAAGGAGGGATAGTATTTACATTTATTTATCTACATTTAAAGATCATTTCTGGACGGTTATGGATCCAAATCAGCAGAAGGAGAAGCAAGGTTCCACTCAAAAACATTCTTAGGAATAAATCAAATTTAATTTCTTTTCAAACGCAACATTCGAATTTAATTCCGCCAGCTCAAGTTTAAGAAATCTTATATAGTAAACGAGCTGTGTTAGTCCGACAGTAAACAAAAAATATTACGAGTTAAATATTTACTTTTTTGGTGTTGTTTTATTAAATAAAATATCCAAAAAATAAATGATAAAGTTAAGAAATAAAGAAAAGGAATGGTAATAGTTCGGTTGGGGCCCCCTTTTTTGACAAAATAATTTTTTTTATTTTATTTTACCCTAAAAACATGTATTTAGGGGTTTTCGATGATGGAGAATTCGAATATGGCATTAGTTTTTCCTTAGCTGTACTGGCTGAACCGTTATCGGTTCACAAACCGGTTTGGGAAAAATTGAAGTTTGATATTTTGGGCCATATTATACATCAATCGACGCGCTTCGATGAGCTGATAACGAATCTATCATTTATTTCGCAAAAAACCCAAAACCAAAAAAGGTGTGGCCATTTAAATTTTCATACGGTTTATAGATGACCAATGGACTAAAATGGCCATAACTTTTTTATTTTTGAGTTTTAAGCGAAATAAATGGCAAATTTGCAATCAGCTCATCAATACGCGTCGAATGATCTATAATATGACCTAAAATACTAAAATTCAATTTTTTCGAAACCGGTTTGTAAACCTATACTGGTTCAGTAAATTTAATTCGGTAAAAATAAATGCCATATTCGAATTCTCCATCATCGAAAACCCTTAAATACATGTTTTTAGGATAAAATAAAATAAAAAAATTATTTTGTCAAAAAAGGGGGGCCCCAACCGAACTATTACCAAAGGAATTTTTAATATAAAAATAAAAAAAAGAAATTTTCTTAGAATAGAAATAAAAATTTTTAAAAATATTTAGTTAAAAAATTTTAATTATTATTAAATTAATAGCCGAGAATTATTAAAAAAATAATGTAAATATATACCAAATTTTTTAAATAATTGTAAAATGTTATGGATTGATGGAGATAATTAATTAAATGAGATGAAAAATATCGAATTGAGTAAAAATTGATAATGTTGGATAAATGGGAGCGGCCCGGAGCCGCGTAGCGGCGACGGGGCACTCCGTTAAACATTTAAATCATTGGAATAATGTAATAGTAAACCCGGGAATAGGTTAGAATAGTTTGAATCGAGAGATAAAGGCATTCATGAGTAAAAAAGATGATATTTAGTAATCGGGATTTGGTTTAAAAAGCCGATAATTAATAGAAAAATGAGTGAATTAGAACTGCCAGAAATGAGAAGGAAATCAATCTCAAAAATAGGAAGAAAGAATATGGTATGGCCATGATTGAGTTCATGAATGAAATATAAATGTAAGAGTATAAAATGCTGGGATAATAGATAATGAAGGGTAAGATGCGAGGAAGGTACGAGAATCAAAGGTAATAAAGTCGGGTAAAAATCTCAAAAAAGAAAACTAAAAAGTAGGGAATAGTCGAGAATGAAGTATAAAAAGCCGGGAATAGATGAGAATGAAGCATAAAAGACCGGGAATGATCCAGAATAAAAGTTAGAAAGCCAGCCATCGTCGGGAATAAAAGGTAGAAAGTCAAGAATGGTCAAGTATAAAAGATAGAAAGCAGGAAATGGTCGAGAATAAAAGGTAGAAAGCCGGGAAAGATCGAGAATGAATAGAAAACTGCCTTGATATATCGAAAGTGAATAGAAAAATATCTGGAAATAGGGTTTGAAATCCCCGGGGACGGGGAAGGTATACGGGGAGAAGATGGTCCGCGCTCCGCGCGGGGGAGGACGGGGACGGGGGAGGCGTTCACCGCGGGTACGGGAATTTTGGGTCGCCACGGGGGAGGACGGGGAGGCCTTTTTTACAAAAAATTTTAAAAATCCAAAAAATTGAAAAAAATTTTTCCATGAAAAATTATAATTAATTTTTATTTTGAAAATTTTTTTGAATTTAATTTTCACATATGGAAAATTTATTTTAAAAATTAAAAATATCTGGAGAAAATTTTGAAAATTAATATTTGATTTCGAAAATTAACATTTTTATGCATTCCTATCCAAAGTTGGCATGCTTGAACGAATAAAGCAGACCAATTATTAAACTATTGTAGAATAAATTTAAACCATAATTACACTTAATAAATCATAATTTAAAAAACATAATATTGTTCAAATTAAATCACAAAAAATATATTTTTCTGGAAAGAATTGAAATATCAACCTACCATTCTTTTTGAAGGAACTAAGCTAACTAACCAATTCGACCAATTATAACAATCAATTTAATTATATTTTATTAGCCAAAATGTCAGGAATTAGGGGTGCATTTTCATGTTTTTTCCCCGGGGATGGGCCACGGGGGCGGGGACGGGGATTTTGGATCGCCACGGGGGAGGACGGGGACGGGGATGATTCTCTCTGCGGGGACGGGGAAGGGGACGGGGAGCAAAAATCCGCGGGGACCACGGGGGCGGGGACGGGGTTCAAACCCTATCTGGAAATGTCGAGAAAATTGGGCAAGAATGATGGGAAAGTTGAAGAATGCATGAATACGATGATGAATTATTGTCAGTGATGGAGGTTATTTACAGTAATTAATTATTTTTCTAATAGTATATAAATTTGCGGGAGGTGGGATGGGAATATTTGTTTTCCATTTTTTCATTTTAAAGGAACTAAAATTGAGAATTTATAACTTTCCATCATTATAATATTAAAAAGTTTTTTCAAGCATTGGGATGCCGCGCAACTTCCAAATTCCCAACGCTCGTAGTGATTTTATTGTAAATGATGAAACGGCATGGGTTCAAATTAAAATTTTTTGTAAATACTATGGGATGAAAATTATAATTACCATATGATGTTGGGTTAAACAGCAATAAATCTCTTGCCCAAAATCAAAAAATATTTTAATAATTTATTTGAAAGAACATTTAGAAAAACAAGTCAACAAAGCCTAATATAAAGTGAGATGGGACCAGGGTTGGGCCGTAGTGTTATATTTTGAGATTATAGACTGTTAATATTTGAAATATTATAAAATTTGTGTCTTTTTGGGGAACATATATATTTTGTAAAAGCATCAAAAAACTCATAGAATATAATTACAGTCAATTATTTTTAAAGTTTATATCAAAAATTAATAAATATTTCCTTTAATTTTAATGAGAAAATGAGTGAATATAGTCCAGATTCTTGGTGGTATTATTTTGATAGAATTGATGACGATAAAGCGATGGGTAAAAAGTGCCATAGGTTCATTGATCTAGGCCCAACGCCTCAATTTTTTAACAGTCCCATTGAATAATCGTATAAGTAGTAAACACTCAAACTTTAATGATCAACGAGAAAAAGGCAAAGAACCGAAAAATACAAAAAATGGATAGTTATTAAGATTATCCTTCAATCGAAAAATTCCAGAAATGATTCAAAATGCATCAATATTTTTCTGATCAATTTTTATTTTTAAAATAAAACAGAGGAGGAACCAAAATCACTCAAGTTAAAGCAACTGATGATTCAGGCCATTAAGAATAGCCCAAATGGACAACTGATAGTCAGCGAAATTTACGAGGTAAACCAAGAAAAGATGGGAATTTGAATGAATTATACTTCACAAAAAGGCGATCAAAAAACAGCATCCATATTATCGAAATAAGGCGAATGAACAGGGATGGAATAAAAGGATTCAGGAATATCTGTATATTTACGATTGTTTTGTCAGATTGCCCGAAAAACAAAAGATTGCCTCTGGTGGCTTTAGTAAGTTAAAATTGGAGGCGGGAATATTAATTTACATTTTTTTGTCTATATTTAAAGGCCATTTGTGGAAGTATGATCCGGCGAAAGATTCAAATCGAATTCCTTGGGCAAATATTGGTGGATATGCTTTTAAAATATTCAAATTTTGAGATAGTTTAAGCTAAGCTAAATTCCATGGATTGAAAGTAACAAATCAATATCGATTTTTCATTCAATACTTACAGCCAGCTGCCCCCAAAATAAGCCCATTTCTCTTCTCTTCCTTTCCCCTTCTCCAAGAGCCATCGGCAAAAAACACAAATGCGAAACACAAGTACAAACTTGGCTCGAAAGCAAACATTTCTTCTAAAATTATAACATCATTTTTGAGGGTGCTATGTCGATTCCTCAAAAGTACAAATTGTGGACGATTCCTCAATAGTGCAAATGTGAGTGTTTTCGACCTATAATAAATCAGAAACCGGTTTTAGACACTACAAATCTTAAATCTTTTTGTAGATCCCATCGAGACGCATCGAATGGTATATAATTTGTCATGGTTTGGCCTAAAATTGAGTTTAAAACCAAAGACTGAAAAATGGTTTGAACGGTTTAATACCCTATAATTTTGTCAAACCATCACAAATTATACCAATCGATGCGTCTCGATGAGATCTACAAAACGGTATAAGATTTGTAGAATCTAAAACCGGTTTCTGATTTATTATAAGTCGAAAATTTCCACATTTGCACTATTCAGATAACACCCACATTTGCATGGCCCTTTGCCTACTGAGGAATAGACCCCGTACGTTTTTTGAGTTCTCAGATTTTTTCCAATTTTTGATGGATTTTAAATTGTAATATTCCGGTTTCAGATTCTTATTTCAAGAATTCCAATGTTTAAGTTCCATTCTAATCCCTCAATCTAAATTCAATTTTCGATTCCTAGGCAAATCCGATTTTAAGAACGGGACTATAGAAAGTAAAAATGGTGGACTTATAAACAATACTAGAAAAATATTGATAAAATCTTTAATAATCATATTTTGTTATCTTATTCTAGTTGTCTAAAATACATTAGACATTTCAAAATTTATTCCATATTTTGGGTACCGATATTATTTTAATTCTTATTTAAAGCATCGGAAAATGCTCAAAGCTCGAACATGGTGCATCAACCGCAACATTTTCAACAGAATACCATCCATATGCAACCTCCATCTGTTCAAGAAAAACAATCGAATTTAATTTCTTTTCAAGCACAACATTCGAATTTAATTCCAGCAGCAGGTATTTCATAATAACGAAAATTTTTTATTAAAATTGATAAAAGTTTGCGAAATCCAATGATTTCATTCAATCTTTATTACTTTATTAATGCTATAATCATAGAACTAATTACTAATTAGAGAGAAAGCAGAAAGGGTATTTTTCGATTCATTTTGTTAGATCAATTCTGTGATATAATAAAATCTAATTACCTTAATTTTAATGATTTTTATGGATTTTAATAGATCCAAAAATACCATATCTGAGAAGTTCATATTATTCATAAAAAAAATTATAATTTAAAAAAATTTAAATTTTGAAATCGCTAAAAATTAGCCCAGAATTTATCCAACAATATTTTTAATATTACAAATATTTTCTAACTCTTAATTTTATTAAGCTAGTCATGGAATTTTGGAATCGCCTAATGTATTTTTACCTTTGCAAAATTTTCAAATTTCTGAACAAGAGAAAATTAAACAAATGTCTAAAAATGAATTAGAGAATACTCGAAGGAAAGGAAAGAGGATATTTTCTGAAATTGGAGATAATGAAACTCCACTTGGGAATCATCCAAAATTCATGCAATCAACGATGAATGCATGGCAAAAAGAATTGGCATTGCAATTTCCAGTTTATTCGAATTTGCAAGAACATCCAGGACATGGAAATTTGGTAAGAGCCTCCGGCGGAGGACACTTTTTAAATGAAGTATTTGAGTCTTTTGCCGATGAATATAGAGGAAGGCCAACTGAATTGGCTCAAATCAATCCAAGCGGATTTACTGGTCAAGGGAATATGCCAATAATGAATGTAGAAGAAAATATTGGAAAGAGGCAATCAAATTTGCCATTTCAGTCAAATATACTAGAACAAATGGGTCACAAAAATTTCCAGCCAATTCAAACACCAGAAACATCATTGCCATCATTCGAAGCGATTGGCCAACCACATTATGGGGAGGCATTGAACACGGCGGCTGTCCCTTCTGGGCAACATCTCTCAGGTCTAAATAAATCATAGAAAGCCATTTTGATAGTATTAATAATTGTGCAAAAGTTAAGTCAAACGGTGAAAACAGCCCTCTCTTGGCCAATTTTGATGCTTTTTGATCATTACATCAAATTCACTCACTAATTATAATTATTTTTTTAATTAATTTCTTCTACTTCTAGCTATAAATGATTTAATATTTACTAAATTTAAAATTAATATTAATACAAAAAATTATATTTCTAATTAAATAGCTATTGGAAATGCAGAAGAGGAAAGCGATTTGGCCAATCATTTCACTTTCGATAAAGAAAATCCAAATATTGATCAAATGTTTTTGAATCCCTCAAATTCGCAATCAGAGAAGAGGAAAATGTAAAAAAGCAAATTTTAAAAAAATATTTTAATTGTTCTTTTTAAATTATTTACTTCAAAATCACAAGGGACATATTTATTATAATTATATCCACATTATATTTTAACATTATACTATTTATTTTATACAAGAAGCCAAGAACCATGAGGGATTTTTAAAAAAAATATTGATTTGTAATTTATTTTTTATTATATTCGATCAAATTTTTTAATATATATTTTTCAATTTTTTTCTATCGTTAAAGGGGCATTTATTCATAATAAAAAAATCTATAAATCCATAATCATATACCTAATAATCAGAATTTTATTGTGAAATTATCCGAATATATATTAATGAAAATGATACATTTTTACAAATTTAGTTGAATAATGGTAAAAAAAATTTGAATATATTTGTAAATACTAAATAGTAGGGTTGCTCAAAGTCGGTTAACCGAACCGAAACCGAAACCGAAAACCGGGTTTTTTGGCCCAAAAACCGAAACCGAAACCGAGGTTCGAAAACCGCGAAAACCGAAAACCGAGGGTCCAAACCGACGGTTTTTCGGTTTTTATTTTTCACCTTGAGGGACAATTTTTGGTTAAAATTTTACCGTATTCGACCATTTTTAATTAAAAATTTTACCTAACGGGCCATTTTTAGGCTTAAAATATTATCTTTTGGATCATTTTTAGCTTAATATTTTTCCTTTCGGGTCTATTTTTGTCTGATTTTTTACTCCATGGCTGTCGCTACTCAAGCGAATTGTGTGATTGGGGAAATGAATTGAATACCCCCCCCTCCCCCCACATGCCTCATTGAGGTCCTATTCTTCCCGGGGGCCTTTTCCCTCTATGGCCATCTCCATTCCCTTCCAATTGGCCATTGGAAGAGCCCTGTTCTCCCCTCCCTGTTCCGCCTCCTCCATTTCCAACATTGGATGATCGGTTCTTTCCCCGGGGTTTAAAATCCCTGGCCCCTCCCCCATTCAGCCAGTCAGTCTGTTCAGCCAGTCAGTTCTCAATCCAGTCTTCTCCTCCGTCCAGTCCAGTTTTGCCCCCCAGCGCTTTCCTCTCCTTCTCTTTTGGCCACTTTGGCTGCGTCATCCTGCTGCTGGGATTTTGGCCGTGCCGCTGCATTTTCCCCTCGATTTTTCCCCCTTTCATCCCCACATGTTTTCCCCCATTTTCACTTATTTTCATATTTTTATCGCCGCCAATAAAGTCCATATTTTAATTTGTGTATTTTGGAAATGGGGAAGTAAATTGAGTTTGTCTTCTTAGGAGGGTGGGATTAATCCGCCATTCCTGGCCCCAGCCGTCGTTTCTTCCTACAAGGGCCGGTCAGCTTGCCCAACTTTCGATTCCCGGGGATCGGCAATTCCCACCGATCGCCCCCAGCCATTCATGGCATTTCCTCTTTTCTTCATCCCCTTTTCCCACATCCCCCATATTCTCCCTATTCCTTCCCCCTCCTTTTCTTTCCACCCAATTGGCGCAAATCGGCCCCAGCCGCCTCAATTTGGCCCCAATATTGGCCTCGGGTCCCAGTCCCCTCCAAATGACTGGGTGGAGCCCCATACACCCCCCTTTGGTCTTAATCCGGCATCCATGCCGCCTCCGGTCCCCATCCGAGGCAGGGGGGAATCCCGGACCTACCGGCCGGCGGGATTTGGCCAACACCTCCCCAATCACATTTTGGCCCCGGAGCGACAATGGCCATCTTTGCCTTTAATTTTACCCTCAAAGAAATTTTTGGTCTAATTTTTTATTCAAAACTATTTTCAACTGAAATTTTTTGCTTAAACGGGCATTTTTAATATAAATTATTTCATTTATGGCATTTCTTTTCTAATTTTTCTCCCTGCGGGGCCATTTTTATTCTAAATTCTTCTTTTTGTGAATTATTTAGGCTAAAATTTTTCTCTGTTGGCTTTTTTGAAATATTTTCTCTTTTGGGTCTTTTTTGTTGAAGCTAACCTAGAAGAATAACTAAAAATTGAAGTAAAATATTGGATATGTGATATTTGAATAAATTTTCTTTGATTTTTTTGCGAAATTTTATGAAAAATTAAATTTTTCAAAAATTTTTTGACCATTTTTCAAAAAACCGAAAAACCGGAAAACCGAAACCGAAAACCGAGAATTTTTCAAACCGAAACCGAAAACCGACATTGGAAAACCGGGAAAACCGAAAACCGGAAACCTCGGTTTAAAACCGACTTTGAGCAACCCTACTAAATAGCAATGTTTTTTGTTTTGAAAATAGAATTTGAATCCCATCCGTAGGTTTTCCATTTAATTGTGCTCCCATTCTTTGATGAGTTGGATCAAAGCAAAATAAATTAGTAGACCCATTTTCAATCAAGTGTCATGCTTTAATCTATTAAAATGATGTGCGGTTTGTTTTTATTGGAGACTTCATCGTACAGCGACACTTGCGGACCCGACACTTGCGGACGAAACCGTCTGGAACCGAAGGTGATAAAGCTGGAGTGGAATTGTTTATAGGATATTATTAGGCATAAAATAAGCTATAAAATGACATCAAAATTTTTGGTGAATGTTTATATTCACCGAGTTATGGCCAAAAAACCGTTGATTTAATTAAAATTTCGATTTTGACGGTTTTTTGGCCATAACTCGTTGAATGCTCAAAATTTTCCAAACCTTTTGATGTCATTTTGTAGCTAATTTTATGCCTAATAATATCCTATAAGCAATATCACTCCAGCTTTACCACCTTCGGCACCAGACCGTTTCGTCCGCAAGTGTCGGGTCCGCAAGTATCGGCCAGACACGGTATTTGGCTGTAAACGGTAATGGTAGACGGTGACTAGCCCTGACATTAGTGTATTAAATAGTTTAAACCATCTTTGACAGATACTAAATAAGTTGGAATTCATCAAAACAAAGTGATATTTGGGAATTGGGAATGAAAAACACGGAATGAATGCTATTGGATTGATGTGATGAGAGTAAATGAGGGGCCAATGCGAACGGCATATTGTGCGCAATTTGGCCGTATGGCTGCGAACGCACGCAAAGAGGATGGAATAAACCAAAAGCAATGAGCAAAATGCCTGTGTGAAACAGAGGGATCTCGATTTTGGTAGGGACATATAGGACCAAAGAAAAGGCATAACAGAGTGATTTGAAGTCCGCTCTTCAAAGGAGGGGAGGATGTCCTCTTCCTTTTATTTTGGCCACTTTCTCTGGAGGAGGAAAACAAGAGAAAGACTATAGTGGAGTGACTGATAGATCTTTTGGCCTTTTTTGGGAAGGAGAAAAATCGATGAGAAGCCATCAAATGGGCTTCTTCTCGGTTGCTGTTCAGCGGGAATATGGATTGTTGAGAAGAGAAGATGGATGTGCCGATGGCGAGGATCTAAGCCATTAATTAGTACTGGACTAATTACCTTCTTCAGTAATAATTTTGCCATCCTCCCAGGGGTGGGAATGGATGCGACTTTTTACATATCCGCCCAAATCCGCGCTATTCATATTTATAACAAAATTTGTGTTAATTCTAGTTTTTTCTACAAAGTTAAAAATTAAAATTAATTTAATGCATTTTTTTAATCCGCGAAATATTTTTATTCACTTTTTTTCTTCTTTTTTACAGATGAATTTTTTCATTAAACATTTTTATACCTTTTCAATTTTAATTGGCCTAAATTCCTCCATGATGGTCCACATTCATATTGACAAAAATGAATTGAAACAAAAGGGTTATGAATTTCGGGTGAGAATGGTCAAATGGTCGGATTACAAAAAAGAATGGGAACAACCAGGAAATGCTAATAAAAATACTAAAGGCAAATTAACTTCCGGTGCTGGTTATGCTTCATTAAATGTGCCACCAGAATGGGTGACACTTTATAAGGAAAGTCTTATATTTAAAAAGCCATTTTGGTTGGCTATAAAAGTGATAATGCTTAATGGCAATAAATCGGTAATGATTAATTATTGATTAAATTTTTTTACATTTATCAATTATTGGTCTAATTAATTTTTTTAATAAAATTTTTCAATTTTAGATCGAAATCGATCCAATTGAATTTATTTTGAATAAAGACGGACAACACGTGTATATCGATTTGAAGGAGAAGAATGGCAAAATTATTGGAAACATAAATGAATCTGAATCCAACAGTAATGGTCACAATCAAATGGCCCAAATGCTTCAACAACAGCATTTTCATCAATATCCCATCCATAAACAACCTGCCCAAGGACAACAATCAAATTTATTTCCATCAGCAGGTTTCAAAATAAAGAAAAATTTTAATTTTAGTGAAAAATTTATCATTAGGTCATATTATTTTTAAAATTGAATTAAAATTTAAAAATATCCAAATTTTGAAATAAATTTATAGAATAATTTTCTTAGCCCTTAACCACAAATCAATAGAGGTATTTAAATGTCGAATTATGCAATAATATCATAATTAAAATATCAAGAATTAAATATTTTATTATATTAAGCTCATCATGGATTCCATATATGTAATACTAGATGAAATCTAATGTTATTTTGGCATCTTATAGTAGTAATAGCGATGCCCAAAATTATTTTACATTTTGAGCACCGATACTATTTTAATTCTTGTTTAAAGTATCAAAAAATGCTCAAAGCTCGAACCTTGTGCATCAACCACAACATTTTCAACAGCATATCATCAATATGCAACCTCCATCTGTTCAAGAACAACATTCGAATTTAATTCCAGCAGCAGGTTATACAATATAACGAGAATTTTTTTAATGATTAAGGAATCCATTAACATTAATTTAGTCTTACTTAAATATTAATACTAATCAAAGATGCTAATTAAATTAGAAAGAGATAGGGTGTTGGATTCATATTTTGTGCCCAATTTTATGGTATATTTAATTCTAATTCTGAAATTTGAAATAAAGAAAAGCGCTCTGGAAAACGTGCACAATATTCTGTTGAACCAAAATTAATGGAATCATCGTTTGATGCTTACGGACAAGCAATACAAGCTGAAATTGGCAATGATGAACATCAGAAACATCCGCAAAAGCTCCAAAAATTGGGGCTGGAAAAATATTCGCCAATTCCTTCACATTGGCTAGAACTTCAGAATCATGAAAATTTGTATCAATTCGGAAATTTACCCACAGCCACCGGAGAGAAAACAAGGCCTATTGTTGAACATAGAGGAGAGAAAAATGAATTGGCACAAATTTTTTCAAGTGGATTTACGGAATCAGCGTCAAAACACAAACTGTCGTGGAAAGGAGAACAAGAACATCAACATTTGGTACAAAGGGGTGAAAAGCATTTAAAAGGCATTGAAATTGGTGGTGATGAACTGTGGATTAGAAGTAATCCAGAAATTAGACAATTAGTGATTAATGAATCGGATAAAGAATATCAAAGACTAATAGAACATTTCAATCAAATTGATCAAAAACATGGGAAAAAAGTTATTATTAGTGATGATAATCGCCTACAAAATATGCAAAAGCTTGCTGTCGACTCTCCAATTCCTCCGCATTTACAAGGACATCAAGAAGATGGAAATTTGGCAAATGTCACGGGAGGATATTTCTTGAATGAAGTAATCGAGAATTTTGCTGATGAATATGGAGAAAGACCTAGTGAATTGGCTCCGAGTGGGTTTATTCATCAGAATCAGGACCCGGCGAATATAGCAGTAAAGAATAAAGGAGGAAAAATTGAAGGGGGACAACAAAATTCACCAATTCATCATCTAATAGACGAAAAATCGATGGCATCAGAAAGACTGCGTGAATTCTTTCCCATCGGATCTTCCCATCAGGGCAAGAGTAATATACCAATGAATATAATTGAATCCAGGGGACACAAAAATTTACATCCAATTCAAACAGCAAAAACATCGTCACCATTCAACGAGATTGGCCAGCAATATCATGGGAATGTATCAGACAGGGTTGCTATCCCTTCAACAGGACCATATTATACAGGTTTGAACAATTCTTTTAAAAAAGTATAATTAAAATAATTGTTCAAAATTTACGGCCAGAAAATTATGGCCTAAGAGTGAAAATTTCCCGATTTTTTATTTATTTTGCCATTTTTTACATTACTTTGGGAAATTTTAATCACAATTTATCCCGTAAAATCATCCAAATAAAAAAGGATGGTATTTAATGTATTGAATTTGCAGAAATGGATATTATGTCGCATTTATTTTAGGCTATATAACTTGGCCATATCAAACCCCTAGCCATAAACCTAATCTCTAGACCTTAGCCCCCAATCCCTTGCCTGCCCTGAACCTAACCTTAGCCCTAATCCCCTAGTTATATTAAAGTTATAAACCAAGCGACATTATATCCATTTCTGCAAATTCAATATTCTTTTATGCAAATTAAATATTTCCCAATAAAAAATCTGTCAGATAATTTGAAATAATTATATCTTTTTAATTTAACAGTCATTGGCGATGACGAAGATGGAAATGAGATAGCCAATATGTTCACAATGGATGACCAAGTAAATCCATCACTTGGCTAGATTTTATCGGAATCATCAAATTCACAATCTGAGAAAACAGAAATGGGAAAGAAGTGAACACAATTCTTGAAATCATTTTTTCTATTTTATTAAATATTCTTTGGTATTTTAAATTATTTTATATAAAAATTAACATAATTTATTTCAAATTCGACACACTAAAAATTAGAGATCGGTTAAGAACCTCGGGCGGTATCCCATTAGGTATTTCCCGAAAATTCTCGTTCCCGAGTTTTGTCAAGTTAATTTAATGAAATTTTCTGAATTCATAAATTTTAAAATCGATGAAAAAACAATTTAACCGATTATTTTTTGAGAATTTGCAGTTAAGGAAAAAAAACATTTCAGACCTTGATGTCCCCAATTCCCGAAAATTCCCGAAGTTTTCGACTCGGATCGAGAATTTTTCGGGAATTGCTGTTTCCCTATCTTTTCGTTTTCGCCATTCCATCGGCCTTTTATTGAATTCTTGTTGCCTTTTTGAACCAAATCTGCATTCAACTGTTTTTTAAATTATAATCCACACAAATTAGAATGGTCTTTTGTTCCATTCCATTTTGGCCATTATCCACAATGTTTGCTCTTATAACCTTCATTCGCTTATTTCCGTAGTTTTTATAAAATAGAAATGCATAAAATTTTGGTGAAAATGTAAAAAATTTTGGAATTCTGTCAAAAGTCGAATGATTTTTGAGAATATATTGTATTCATATTCTTTGAGAAGAATATTTTTAAAAAATATTTATTCAATTCAAATTAAAAATTTGATTTTCTTAAATTTGTCTCTATTTTACTTTAGTTCACTTCAAATCAAAGTTCAAACACCAATTCCAAATTTCCATTCCAATTTGGTTCAATTTTGGTATAAAAAGGAAAAGAGAAATGAATATAAATAGTCCATTTTCTATTTACTCTCTAGCCATTTCTTTTTTTCGATCTGCCACTGCCAGACGCCACGCCACCTTTAAGTCTGGCTGAATTTATTATTCTCAAAAATTAGAAAATTTTTTTTTCCCAATAAATATTATGAGAAAATTAAATTTTGTCTATTCATTCTAATTGATTTTTTGAACAAGTTAAAAATATTCCATCAAATGGACGTTCTGACTTGTCAAAAAATGTCGAAAAAATTAATCATTGGTGAAGAATTAACCTGTAAAAAGTTGGAAATCCAGAAAAGGGCGTCGAAATGCCGAATTTGCAATCGATTATGTTTTAATTCCTATTATGGAATTTTGAGTTGCGAAGGTGGGGGAGAATTAATAAAAGATTTAAATTTTCTTATTTTTTATTTTCTAAAGGATGCAAACAATTTTTTCGGCGAACTGTCACCAAGCATACTTTTTATAAATGTTGGCAAGAAACGCAGAATTGTGATATCACCAAAGAAGGTTTCTTAAAGGAAAATATTTTTTTCACCGGCAAAATTACTCTTTTTACCGGCAAAAATGCTTTACCGGTGTAACAGTTTTTGATTTCTAATGAGTCTGAAACCGGTTTTAGACCCTAAAACCTTATACCATTTTGCATCGAATGGTATATAAAGTTCTAGGTTTTGGGCCAAAATTAGAGTTTAAAACCCTAAATTTGAAAAATGGTTTAAACGGTTTAATACCCTTTAATACCCTTTAATTTTGACCAAACCATAGCAAATTATACATTTTTCGATGCGTCTCGATGAGATCTACAAAATGGTATAAAATTTGTTGGGTCTAAAACCGGTTTCAGATTCATTAGAAATCAAAAATAATTTTGCCGGTAAAAAATAGTAACCTTTCTTAAATATTTAAAAAATGATTTAATGAATAAAAATTTAAAAGAGGGAAGCAATTGTCGAAGATGCAGACTGAAAAAATGTTTATTTATGGGAATGGACCCACGTAAAGTGATCTCGATGGAAGGCACGGATAAGGATGGGCATAAAAAATTTATTGAAAAAATGAAAGAATGGCAAAATCGACTTTGGCAAGGCGAAAATGTGCAAATTGAAGTATGGCCAATAATTTTTGGTTATTTAATTTTTATCAATTAGAATTTAAAATTGAATGAGCCCGATTTTGTGCAAAAATTGGTAGAAAAATTGAAGCCAATTCTGCGAGCACATAAATGGATTTGGGATTCATTGCGGGAATTGCCCCTGGAATTGACGAATCGACACACAAATTTGGCCGCGTTTTTAGCTGCTGATCCAGAAAATTTGCTATCAAAGGCGGAAGAATATTCAGTTCATTACATAATTATTTGAATTTTTTTATAAATAAATGGATAATATTTAATTTAGCGAATAAATTACTGAAAATACCGAATAGAATGCTGAAAATTCCGAATAAAGTAATAATATATTTTAACGGTTTAGTGATTTGTCCTAGACCTTCAAACCATATGCCCAATTGATAGATCTCGTCAAGTCGCATCGAATGGTATATATTTGGCTTGGATTTAACCAATTCTAATTTAGTTTTGAACCAAAAACTAAAAGATGGTTTAAACGGTTTAATACCTTTAATTTTAGGCCCAAAACACAGCCAAATATATACCATTCGATGCATCTTGATGAGATCTATCGATTGGGCTAGGACAAACCACTAAACCGTTAAAATCTTTTATTAATTTATTCGGTATTTTCAGCATTCTATTCAGTATTTTCAGAAATTTATTTGGGAATTTTAAATATTTTATAAATAAATTATTAAGATGTTCCCAATTGAATTTATTAACAAGGCCGATATTATTAACGAAATTGAAACAAAGGGCCTATTCTATTCAGAAAAATTAATGAAATTAATTGAGAAAGACTGGTTTTTAACTGTGGAAATTGCCAGGGCCATGCCATTCTTCAAAACACTCGATTTAAATGATAAGGTATGAAGAAAAGAAAGGGTGAAGAGAGAATTGGAATTTTAATGATATTTAATTTTTCAAAAAAACATTTAAAATGCCGAAAAAAGAATAAAAAACATTAAAATAATTAAAATGATTTAAAAGTTCGTACATTCATAAACCATATACCAATGAATAGAATTCGACTAGTCACATCGAATGAATATTTGTTTTTGTTTGATCAAAAATAGATATTAAATGGTTTGAACCGATTTTCATTTTTGGTTCAGAATTAATTAAGTAAAAATAACTGATCAAACTTAAGTCCTATTGTAATTAAACGAAGTGCCTCGACAGGGATACGCCCAATTGGGCGACGGTGCAGCTCATAAAGGGCTAAATCGATATTGATGATTTTGGTATCAAATTAAAGAGCGCACTTCTGGCTATCTATAGATATAAAAATTAATTGAATTATTTAAGATTTCCCAGAATTGTATTCAAAAAACTATGAAAATTTGCAAATTTATAATAGTAATCTTATTTAAAGTTTTTTTACGTACAATACAGCTAATTCTGAACCAATTCTAATAAATTTTATATTAATCGATAGCCAAAAATGCGCTCTTTAATTTGATACCAAAATCATCCATATCGGTTAAGTCCTTAATAGAGTTAAAAGCGCCGTCGCCCAGTTGTGGCGTACCGCCTTGACACTATCGATTGAGTATAATTTTTTTCAGTATAACATAAATTTCCTAACATTTAAATTCTTTCCTACATTTTAATAATTTTTTCGACATTTCCAATGTTTTTTGGACAAATTAAATATGTATATCCTTTCTCGAAATTAATCACTCTCTTTTAGGTTAATTTGTTAGAATATATTGTTGTGCCTTTTGCCATATTCATTTATGCATATTATTCGCATGCAATGTGCGCCAAAACAATGACAAGGGCAAATGGTTTCCAAAATATCACAATTATGGAACCAAAAAAATTTAAAAATGATCGAAAGTGAGAAAATGTAAAAATAAAAAACTCTATCTTAAAGTGTTTTTAGGATTCGACAATTTCTGCAGGTGTCCTTATGTGAATTGGTTGAGCGAATGAATCAATTGGAATTGGAATACACGGAATTCCTTTTTCTAATGGCCATTTTCTTGGCAAATACAAGTAAAGATAAAAAAGAATAAATACATAAAAAATATATTTTTAATGAGATAAGTTTTTTGACAAAATCGGTTTTTTGTCGACAAATCAGTTTTTCGAATATAACTTTTTGTGCTTGATCCTAGACATCCAAACCTTTTATACATTTTATAGAGCTCGTTAAGACGCATCGAATAATATATAATCTGTCATGGTTTAATTGGTTTAATACCCTTAATTTTTGATCAAACCATGACAAAATATATACCAATCGACGCGTCTTGATGAGATCTATCGATTGGGTATAGGGTTTGGGGATCTAAGACAAACCATTATAAACTTTTCGCAATTTTCAATGTTTTTTCGTATTTTTTTCGCAAAATTAAATAACATCCATAAAAATATGAATTAAGGAAACTGTATTTTAAAAAAACAATTTTTTAAAATCTTAACAATTAAATAATAAATATTTTAGACGCAATTAATTTATCGTCATCTGGAAGGGAAATAATTTATCAAGAATCAATTCTCTACGTAAATGCACTTCACAAAATGTTGCAAACAAAATTTGGCATTTTTGGCGCTTCTGAACGAATTATGACTTTAATGGATTTGTTAAATGTTGTTTGGAAAGTGCGCAATGCCCAAATCAATTTTACAATTTATATGGAAGTTTTTTATGAAAAACAAGATCCAAGACAATTTTTTTCTGAATTATTTAACTTTTGTCTCTCTTGATTTTCTTTCAAAAATTTGTTATAAATTGATTTTTTCAAATTATGATTTCCCCATTAAATAATAATATTAAAAATACCTAATTAATTACGAGCGTTAGGAATTGGGATGCCGCGTTCTATTAAAATGGAATAATGGAAAACACACATTTTCCTCTTTCATATTATTGAGATATTATTGGAAAAATAGCTTAATAAATTTATGGTCCTCACTTACATCTAATAATATCTTTAGTTAAGCTATGTTATACAAATAGAAACAACGCTTTGGCTCCAAGAGGAGTAGGATTTTTGGGGACCTTCAAAAAATTTTTTCTATCTGACCAAAAAAAATAATTTTTATACCAAAAAATAGAGCAGACTTTAGGGCATAGGATAGTATAATTTCAATAATTTCAGACAAGTAAAAAAATTATCAGAATTTTAGAGCAAACGCCTAGGCCAAAGTCAGAGCCAACGATTCAAGAAACAAGATTTTGGCCTTGTATTATGGTTTGATTTTTTCGAAAGGAAAATTTTTCGGCAAATTAATTTTTTTCGCTAATTAATAAACTTTCTTTCTTTTAATAAATATGATTTAACATTTTTCGTGTCAATTTTGGAAGGATGACAAATTAAAGAATGCTTTCATGAATAGTGTTAACTTCTTTCCATTTCCTTCTTCTCTGATTTTAAATTTGAACATTTCTACAAATATTTGCGAATATCATTTGATGGATTTTCTTGATCGAATGTGAAAATGTTGGACAAATCGCTCTCTTCTCCATCATCTGCAATGGCTATTAAATTATAAATATTAATTCCATCTATTTTAATTTTATGCTAATAAGCCTATTGATGCCAGAAATCCCCGAAGGTGGGTATATTGTGAATATGTCTGCTTGTAATGCAAAAAGTAGCCAATTTTACTAAAATTGCCTAATAATTTGACTAAAGCAATTTTGGGCTCTCCGCGTTCCAATTCAAAACTTAAATTTCAGTCTAAATATTCTATATATTAATAGCAACTAAGTTAATTTCCAAAAGTCCTTCCTAATTTATAAATAAAATAATTATGAAAAAAAATGAATATCTCTAATTATAATTCAAAAAATGAGTTAAATTCCATCAAAATTGGATAATACTATTAATTTTGGAACTAAAAAATTACGTTATGTTAAAAATCAATTTTTGGGTCTTCCGCTATACCAAATTCAAGCACAAATTTGAGTCTATTACTATATTATATTGGTAGCTTAGCAAAGTTTAACTAAGTTGTCCTATTAATCAATAAATATAATTATTGACAATGCAATTTTTTACCTGCTGTAAAATGTTGCTCTGCTGAAAGTGCAGCAATATTGCTTGATGTATTCCTATGATGATGTTGTGACGACCCAGCCACATTGATTGACGAAGATGCTGTTTTTGCTGTTTGAATTGGTAGCAAATTTCCATGTCCCGTGGATTCATCTGCTGGTATATTCCCTTGATAATGACTAAATTCGCCTGATCTAATTTGAGCGGATTCTCCTGTATTCATTGGTTGAAATGGCAAATTTTGTTGAGAATTTAAATGTTGTTGAAATATATCCGTTGGTGGTATATTCCACTGACCTTGATGAGAAGTACCGGTTGGATAAATTTGACTGTATTTATGCAATATTCCCGCCATTGATTCTTCTGTCAATGGATTGAGTGGCAAATTTTGTTGCCTCTCTCCAATGTTTTCGCCTATATCCATTGGCGGCATATTCCCCAGATCATGATGAGTAGATCTGGTTGGATAAATTTGACGGTATTTGTGCAATATTTTTGCCACTGATTCTTCCGTCAATGGATTGAGTGGCAAATTGTCTTGCCTCTCTCCTATGTTTTCTCCAATATTTATTGATGGTATATTCCCACGGGCCAATATTTCTGCCATTGATTCTTCTGTTAACGGATGAATTGGCAAATATTGTGGCCTCTCTCCAATGTGTTCTCCTGCTGCAGTATTAATTGGTGGAATATTCACCGGGGTCTGATGAGTGAATCCGCTTGGATTAAATTGAGCCAATTCACTTGATTTTCCTAAATATTCATCAGCAAAAGTCTCTAATACTTCATTTGAAAATTGTCCTCCGGTTGCTGTTCCCAAATTTCCATGTTTCGCTGGATGTCCCTGTAAATTTGTTTGAGGAGGCCAATTTGCTGCCATCGATGAGTGCATCAATTTTTGTTGCTTAATTGGACGAAAATCACTGCCAATTTCCGTGTCTTTTCCTTGTTTTAGAACATTTTGATCCAAATATTGTTGTTGTCTTTCTTGTCTAAGACGGGCTTGCGCCCCTGTTAGGCCATATCTTTCCCAGCTGGGTATAATGCGGGTCTGTGCCTTTATTATCAGCCAATAATTCATCCCATTCGGGTACTTTCTGTCCCATCTCTTCGTCCTCAGCTATTGGCCGTAAATGAGTATTAGACGGGACTCCTCCCTCGTGACCTTCCATTAAACCGGTGGAACGCGGGAATTCTCCCTTGTTAATATCCATTGAAATGGTAAAATGCGAGCCTGAGCTCTCGTGGTCCACCATTTTCTCTTCCCAATTGGGTATCTGGCCTTTATTCTCGCCCACTTCCTGGCGTTTCTTTTGGATAAATCGGCATAAGCCGTAGCCATGATCGGCTTGGATTTTCCGGTGATCAATGATCCCGATTGGTACCTTGTTGTAAGGCCCCACCGATATAATTCCGATCGGGTGGTGTTTAAACCTATTGCGCCTCCCTGGAATTTCTTCCGTCAACGGCGACTTTTGAATAATTAGTTCGGCACCCCACCACACCACACATTTCCCCACGAACTCACAGTTTGACTGCCCCACACATTTGGCCATCCCACGGTTTGACTCACAGCTTTTTCCGCACATTTGCACAAGCACACATTGCTTCGCACCGGATTGCTGCTTGCCCCATCCATTGGCCCAGGATTGCAGCTCCGCACAGATCCCACAATTTGCCGCACAATTGTTGACATTGGCCATCAATAGTTGTTGGCATTTGTCCTCGCACATTTTGGTTGTTCCGCACATTGGGCCGCACATTTTCGCACAAATTATTTCGCACATTTTGGACTGAGTCAGGGGAGGACTGCCTGACCCGCCTCACCTCACCTCTTTTATAGGCGTCGCGGGTTGAGGATTATGTCATCCATCAATTTCCTTTTCACTTCACTTTTTGTGTTTTGTGGTCAACTTTCCCTTCACTTGTTGTGTGCTTTGATTCCTTTTCCCTTTGTGGGTCAATTTCCCAAGCTGCCGTTGATGGCCGCCGGCTTCCTTTTCCCTTCCTCCTTCTCACCACTTGGCGTCCTTTCTCTTGTTCGCTTATTGCGTCGGCCCACTCGCTTTTGGGTCTTTGGAATTTATTGGAAAAGGGATTTGGGAAATGTTGGAAATTGGGGAAGAAATGTTTTGGGAATTGTTTTGGGTCGATGTTGGGCTTTGCCCAACATCTCCCATCCTTTACACTATATTCAAAATTCGGTTTGTCAATTTTTAAGAATATCCACAATTGAGTACCCTCTATCACTACCTACGTTTTTGTATTTACAATTATGCTCCGCTGGATTCATATGAAAACTCATTTTCTATTTCCACCAAAAAAACGGATATGGGAGAGGGGGAGCTTCGATGATGGAAATACGCATTTTTAGTATTATTTTTCATGTTTCTAATGGCTGAACCATTATTGGCCTTTATTTAAACCGGCTTGGAAAATTCAAACTTGCGAATTATCTGTCATATTATGTATATATATGTTAAAGAAAATATTAGAATAAAATTGTCAAAATATTTTTGAAATGAGTAAAATTCTGAAAATTCAAAGTCAAAAAAAATTCAAAAGATTTTGAATAATAGAAAAAAAATCTACTCAAAATTTTTCACATTTTCAAAATATACCAACTTCTGGAATATTCTGGAAATAGATAAAATTCTGGGAACATTTAGAGAATTTTAAAATTTTTTAAATTGTGTACGAGTTGCCAAATGTACGAATTGCCTTGACACCGAATACTTATACCATCATCATTATTTTTGCATAAAATTTGGAATTAAAAGAAGTTGCGACATGAATAGATAATGATTTTAGGCTTTAAATTTATTAACTTATTTTAAGATTAGGACAGGGGAAAGAAGAATTTAAAAACATCCATATTTTGCGCATTATAAGTATAAATTTTACAATTATTGATAATTTCTCATGTCACACATTTTTTCTATATTTGAAGCCTCACGCGAAAGACAAAATGGTTATGAATTTGAATCTGATCAATTTTATCAAAATCCCAATGCACACTTTTAAGACGAATTCCAAAAAATGGAAAATTTCAGGGTACTCAAAAGTGTCTATTCAATGAAGGGATAAACATTACCCAATGTTGTTCAAAATGAATGGAATTGGATCGATCTATAAAGTGTATTGGAAAATATATTATTATTATTATTATTCCATTAAGAAAATTTAAGAAAAAGTGAATATTGTATTTACCGATTTATTTTCTGTCATTTCCACTTTCACTGCCAAGGAAAATTTTTTATTCATCATCGCATAAGAATTCCATAAAGGTTCCCATTTTTTGGGCACTTCCAATGGAACATCAACATCGGATTTTGTTATCACACTTTTATCTTCCGGATCAATTTCCCATTTACCATTCTCCGACTTTTTGGCCAATTTCAATAGAAATTGACCATCTTTTCCTTCAAAATTATTTGGTTCATTTTTTAATCCTTCTTTGTTAATTTGAATATAGACTACAAACGTGGAGGAATTTAGTCCAATTAAAATTGCAATTATATAATACTTAATAAAAATATTCATCTGAAAAAATAATGAAAAATTGATTTAATTAATAAATTGTCTGAAAATATAATTAGTATATTAATTTAAAAATAATTTACTTAATTTTATATGTTACGGGCAGTATAATTGATTAACGGTTCAAGACTGATTGAAACTGCAAATAATAAAAAAATACCAAAAATGCTTTGCAAAACCCAAAATTTATTAGGACTCTTGGCTGCGGGTTCAAAGCTTTTCGAGACCGGATCATGGATTTTACAATTTTCTCCCTACTAAAAAATAACCAAAAAGTGATGGAGCTGAATAGGGAATAATGTTGGCAAATATGGATGACCTATACTACCAGTCTCCATCCACACTATAGTTTTGCTTTCGTTTCCCTAAAAAGTGGCCAATCACTCATTTGAAAGCGGTGGAATATATCAATAATCCCCACTGAAAATCGATCAATTTCTTCATTGTCAGCAGCCTCGACTCAGGATTTTTTGGATTTGATCAAATCTAGAAAGCGCGCGATTTGGCCTAGAAAATCGAATAAAAACTATGGATCCGTTTGAAAGGGTCAGGTAATTGCAGATGTTTTCACCAAGATAGAGGGATTTCGGCCTCATAGAATGATTATCAAAAATTATAGCTTTATAGCTTTATATACTAATAATTTCAAATTAAATTTTATTGAAAAATTGGAATAGAATCTCCTTTCTTTTAGGTATTATAATTTTATTTTTCAATATTATTTTTATTTTTTTCTATAATGGAATAAAACAAAATGTCCTTATTGACTAATAAGCAAATTTTGGTACTTCTTAATTTAATTATCTGTACCGAGATTTTTTTTTGAATGAAAGGTCCTACCTCCTTAAGGGTGTTTAGGATTAGGATTACGGATACGAGAGATGATATCCTATCCCCTTAAGTTCCTAACCCTATACCGGATGATCCATGGGGGTTAGGATTACCTTTAACCTTGTGTCCCAAAAATAATCTGGGTACAGAGAATTAAGAAGTACCCAAATTTTTATATTCAAATTTTGTTAAAAAGAATATTTAAAATCTATCAAATTTTCATGGCAGCATTTTTCATTATGCATTATCAAAGCATCTATTTATATATAATTTAAAATTTTGATAATATAAAATAGAAATATAAAATAATTTATTGTTTAGCTTGTCATATCAATATTTTAAAAAAATGTAATATATTTAATAATAATCAAAAATTGTGCTCTCTTCTTCAATTTTACTTAATCAGACTTCGCAGAATGTAAATTTGATGATTCGGACAAAATTTGTTCAATATTTGGTGGTTTTTCTTCATGGAAAATGCTGGACAAATCGCTTTCCTCCTCTTTATGGCCAATGGCTGTTAAATTATAAATTTAATTAAACAAATTTGTCGATTTATATTTAAGCCCTGATTGAGTTGGATTGATTATTATAAATTTTCAACTTAATTTAAATTCAAAGTGTCATTGTAAAAAAGTCAGAAAAATCTGATTTTTTCGTTTTTTGATCATGACTAAATATTTGATATATCGTAAATATTTACTTTTAGGATTTATTTAAACCTTTGAAATCGTGCTCTCCTGAAGCGGCAGCAACAATGCTCGATGTCTTTCCATAATATTGTGGACCTGCTGCTTCATCAAATGTGGAAGATGTTTTTGATTTTTGAAATGATGCATTTTCTTGCCACATAGATTCTACTAAATTATTTGGTCTTCCAATGGGATTTACTGCTGCATTCATTGTTGGAATATTCCCCTGATCTTGACGAGTAAATCCACTTGAAATAAATTGAGCCAATTCATTTTGCCCTCCTCCATATTCATCAATTTGCCCCATTCCTTGATTTATTATTTGTTTTCCTGTGGCTGCCAAATTTTCCGTATTCCACGGATTTTCACGTTCCTGCTGATGTTCTTCCCAGTGCGAAGGAAATGGAGACCAATTTTCGGCTACAAATTTATGCTTTTTCACTGGGCGATTTTCATCACCAATTTCATTGCCTTTTCCATGTTTTTGAATATTTTGCCCTAAATAATATTGTCCTCCTACTTTCCAAGACTGTCTATTCTGTACATTAAAAGCTGAGTGCATTAATTTCGGTCCAGCAGTTTGTGGCCAATTTTCCAACCGTCGTCCTTCACCTCCAATTTCAGGCATTAATAGTCCCTTTCCATGCCTTCGAGCAGCATTTTGTGACCCCTCTGCATTTTTATGATATTTTTGTTGAATATTTTCGGCTTCAGGAAAATAATTTGCATTTTTAATAATTTGGTTAATGGCCATTTTTTGCGCCAACAATTGTTGCTGCCTAAACAAATCCTGTTGTGTTAAATCCGTATTTAAATTTTGTCTGGGTTGAGGGAGGGAAGAAGGTTGGGCTTGGGATTGGGACTGCAATTGTTGTACATTTTTATGCCGATTTGTTGTTAAATCCTGTAATAAACATAGAATAAATACTTTTTGATGGTTATGGCTTAAGATTTCAAATAATAAGAAAAAATAAAGGTTCAAATTTAGTTAGAGAAATAACATAAAAATAAAAAATAAATGGCAATATTTTAAAAGGCTTTATTTAATTATTATTATTTTATTGCTAATTTTCTCTTTTAAATATTATATTATATAAATATTTTACTTTTGTATCTTAATTATTTTCCATTGAAAAATATTCACTAACAAAAATTACTACCGTATTTATTCTATTAGAAGCCCAGTCTCTATTAGAAGTCCACCCTAGGCTCTGAAATTTATAAGCCCATGGGCTTCTAATAGAATAAATACGGTAATTATAATGGAAATATACCTAGAAATCTTTTTTTTCAGGATAATAAATAAAAATACCAATGATGAGCTCATTTCCTTTTCAATTTTTATCAAGAATTGTTCTATAATTTTCTGATTCTGTCCAGGTCCACTGCAACTGCCCCCGATTTGGTCATTTTCCATCTGCTTCAAATGGAGTGTCAAACGTTGACCTCCTTGTGACAAAATGAATGGAATTGGTTTGATTTTGATCTAGATCAAATTTAAATTGAATTTAATGCATTAATCATCACCGATTTATTGCCGGCCATTTCAATTTTCACAGCCAAAATAAATGATTCCCCATTCTTTGTGTTCAGAAAAAGAGCTGCCCATTTTTCCGGCACATCCAATGACACATGATCGGACTTTGTTATTTCACTTTTAGCCTCCGGGTCATATTCCCATTGGCCATTCGACCATTTGGCCATTTTTACCCGAAATTGTCCATTTTTATTTTTACTTTCAAATTTTTTTGGTTCACTTTTCAATCCGCTTTTGTCAATTGTAATATGGACCAACATGGAGGAATTTATACTGATTAAAATGGAAAGAATGTAAAAATGTTTAATAAAAATTTTCATCTGCAATAAAAGAGGGAAACTTTGATTTAAAATATTGCGGATACAAAATTGTCTATAAACTAGGGTTAATTCTCCGTGGACGGAAAATTAAATCACGGGTAGTCGGGTAGTGCGGATAATCATGGCACGATTAAGGGACTGATAAACCATCTACAAAAATTTCCCGCGAATACTATCCGTCCCATACTCCTTTGTTATACTGTATATTTTATTTTGAAATTTCTTATTTTAAAAATTGTCAAAATAAAAAAATTAAATCTTTTTTTTTCTGTACTAAAATAAATCCTTTTGATTTATTATTTTTCTAAATGATCATATTGGGACATGGTTGCCATCTCTAAAATAAAAAAAATCCGGCATATGGATCAAAAATAAATTGCAAATGTTCTGTAAAAATAAGAGTTGCGGGTAAGCGGATAATCAGGGCGCGTATAAGGATAATGCGGATAAGAGGGAAGCGGATAACGGGATTCGGTGGCCAAAAATCCTGCAAACGTCACGTCCACGGGGAATTAACCCTACTATAAATCCTAAATTAAACATTTCTTTTCTGATAATGAGACAATGAGAATGAATGGATTTTCTTAAATGTGATCCACAAATACCATTTCATCATCTTGTCACTATTAAATAAATTGCAAAATGTAAAACACGGTTTTGTATTTTTTATATAGCTGGTTCATTGCCCCTTGTTTGCCCAAAAATTGGCCAACCAAAACCCCAAATGCGCGCGATATGACCCTCTCCACTCTCTACCCTACTCATCCTTTTTCTTCACGGTTTTGCCCAAAAATTGGCCAAAACAAGGAGGAGAAAAAATTAAGCCTATTAAAATCAATAATCCACGCATTGAGCGGCGCGCATCTGCAATAGACCCTTCAACTAAACACTATATCAGATCTAGTATAGAATATAGATAGGAGACAAGATGAAGATGGGGCGCTGCACCGAAATTTTCCAAGATTTCAGGCCGTGTCGGAATTGATAGGGATTTAAATGGAATTTAATATAATCTCCGCTTTCCAATTAATTAATTATAATTTTCCACTAAAATTATGAAATATAATAAATAATGATGAATTCTTGTGCCAAATTATTTAGCTTTAAAATTAAATGCCGGTTCTCAATAGGTTTTTTAATCGATCCAAACTATGGCTGCAGGACATCTTTTATTAAGGAAAAGTAATAGGGAATCTTTGGGAAAGTTCCTTCCTGACTTCAAGGCATAATTCGCATTTTTGGAATGATGAGTAAGGGCCAGACAACAAGGTAAAGGATAAAAGAATCTTATTATTATTTGAAAAAAAAATAAAACAATATTTCAATTATGAAGTATGAACACAATTTTTCATCCTTTTTTTTATTTATATTGAAAGACAATAAATAATTAATTATTTTCAATTTAAAAATTATATACAATATTCATACTAGAAAAAATCAATAAAGTATTTTGATATTCTTTTTTTCTCAAATTTGCACGACAAAGTGGACATTTATAATTGTTACTTTCCCTGAAAATAAATTTAATTTTTTTTTTAATTTAAATCTTTTCTTGAATACTAGCTTGCATACAATCCCAATGAAAATAATGCTAAAATAAAATAAATTTAATTATGTATAATTATATTTTTTTATTTTAATGTTATTTTTAAAATTTAACGCACTCCGCAATAAAGTCATTCCAATTCGTCTTCATTCTCAAAATCATCCAAACAAATTGCGCAATGCTTTTCATCCATATTTATAATATTTTTACCAAAAATTGCAACTAAAAAATTTAAAAATTAACGAGCGATTTGGCCATCTCTTTCTGGCTTCATCGCACTTCTCTTGATTGCCAACAATCTCAAATTTTGGGATTTTTGCAAAGGTCCAATGACAAATACATATTATACATATTCGACGATTTGGCCTAAAACTTTTTGTATAGCCGTAAAATAAGAAAACAAGGATCCAACTATGTTCACAAAATTAAACTAATAAGAGTGTTACTTGAATTATTATTAGTCAAAATAAAATTGAAAAATTTATTTTTTGTCGTCAAACGTCACATAAACCCAAACGGAACAATGATGAGAATATTTCAAATTTCCAAAAAAAATTAATATATCTTTTGTTGTATAAAAATATGATAGAATTTAACAGTTGGTTAATAAAATAGAAAAATAATAATGTACGTTTTCACTTTTTTATGAACATTTTTTAAATGCAATATATTAAATAATAGTAAATCTTGAATTGTGGCCTCTTCTTTCGAATTCACTCAAATTTTCCCGAATGTGAATTTGATGATTCCGACAAAATTTGGTCAATATTTGGTGGATTTTCTTGATTGAAAATGTTGCAAAATTCGCTTTCCTCTCCTTCATCTACAATGTCTAAGCAAATTTGGCAACATTATATTGCCCTGGATTTATAGAATAATTAATGAATTTATTGGAAATTGCAAATATTGGAAATTCATTTTCTGAATTGCCCATGCCCACTCTATTGTTGGACAAATTTTGAAATTTGGCCTTATAGACAATGTGTAGGCACGAAAATAGGCTCATTCGATAAGGCATGGTCGATTTACTATATGAAATTTCAATTTCAAAGGGTTAAGAGATTGTTTAAAATAACAATTTCAGCTAGATTACTATTCCGTCTTCTGTGCCCTCCCCCAGCCCTGACCTTAATACGGGTCTGAACTCTGAAATCGAAATTTCATAGACTAAATCGAAATGCTGATTCAAATGAGCCTATTCTCATGGCTGTATACTTTGTCTGGAAAACGTTATTCCAAAAATAGCTAAGCTTTATGGCTTGGACAATTCAGGAAATGCCCCAAATTTCCATGATTGACTGTTATATATACAAAAAATGGCAAAATATTAAAAAGTCGAATTGTTTCTTTTTCGAAATTTTTTTGCTAAAATATTCTGGCAAGATAAATTTAATTAATCATCTTGATAATAAATATATAAACCTGCAAGGCTTAAAATTTTAGGAAGCATTTTTGGGAAAAATTTTTCCCTATTGGGCAATTTTTGCTAAATTTTCCCGCTTCAGTCAATTTTTGGCTGAAATTTCCCTTTACGGGGCACATTATAGTTTAAATTTTCTCTTTATTGAAACATTTTGGCTTTGTGCTAGGCAAATTTTACGAATTTATTCCCTACGGCGCTATTTTACTCAAATTTTTCTATTATTAGGTGCGCATTTTTAGTTAAAATTCTTTCATGCCTGACATTTATTCTAATTTTTCCCTGCGCAACAATTTTGGATATTTTTTCCTTTGAGGGCATTTTCATTTAAACGGACCAAGAAAAAAAAACATAAAAGTTGATGAAGAAAATATTGAAAACGATATTTTATTTTGTTTGATTTTTTTATGAAAAATTAAATTTTTTTGAATTTTTCAGGCCGTTTTTCAAAAACCGAATAACCGAACCGAAACCGAAGAATTTTCAACCGAAATCGAGACTCAAAAAACGGCCAAAACCGAAACCGAGACCTTCGGTTTAAAACCGACTCTGTCCAACTCTACTTGACAAGCTCTATCGAACTATCGATGGTTATAAATTTTATAGGTCTAGGATCAAGCAATAATAAGTTATTACTTCATTGACAAAAGAATGCGATTTTTTGAGTTTTGACCAAAAAAATATTCAAAGAAAATGCCTAAAGGACAAAATATTGAAAATTTTAGAGACAAGAAAATTTTTAAAAAATAATTGGCTCATTTGGCTCATCGTAACTGTTTTCTTTATTATTTTAAGTTAATTTTTTCTTTTTAGATGCTATATTAAATATTTTAAATTTTCCACTGGCTTAATCATTTCCTTTTTAACAACCTTCACCAACTATAAAATTATTATAAGAAAATCCTTTGGAAAATTTTTTGTAGAAAACATTAAAAAAATTACCAATGAAATTGAAAATTTTTTCCGATTTTCTTGTTTTATTTTCTCCTTGAATTGTTTTATTTGTTTCTCATACCGTCCTCCATTATAGTGGCCCACAATTTTGCCATTTTCCTCTTTCAATTGGATTTCAAAATTTTGTCCGTTCATAGTTAAAATGAATGGGATTGGTTCGATTTCGATCTGTTAAAAATTGCTTAACATTTTGTAGAACTCATCGAGTTGTATCGAATGGTATATAATTTGTCATGGTTTGGCCAATATATAATTTGTCATGGTTTGGCCCAAAATTAAAGAGTATTAAACCGTCTAAACCATATTTCCAATTTTGTTACAATTTAATTTTAATTTTTAAACCTTTAATTTTGGGCCAAACCATGATAAATATAAACCCAATCGATACGACTCAATGAAATCTATAAAGTGGTATATGATTTGTGGGGTCTAAAACCAGTTTCTAATTTATTTGAAATTAAAAAACGGTTTTTTTTCTGCAAAAAAAATTTCCTTGAAAAAAATAAGAAAATTTAATGGAAAATCATACTGAATTATTGTTGAGCATTTCCACATTCAAAACCAACCAAAATGGCTTTGACGTTTTGCGCTTATGCTCTACAAAAAGAGCCTCCCATTTTTCTGGCACATCTAATGCCACAGAATCATCGGATTTTGTTACTTCACTTTTAGCCTCCGGGTCATATTCCAAATGTTTATCATTTTCCGACCATTTGGCCATTTTCACTAGAAATTGGCCATATTCTTTTGTTAATCCATTTTTGTCAAAATGAATGCGGACAAACATGGAGGAATTTAGGCGGATTAAAATGGAAAAGAAGTAAAAATATTTAATAAAAGTATTCATCTGTAATAAAAGAAGGGAAATTTGAATTTAAACATTGCGGATGTGAAATTGACTGAATTGAATAAATCCTTGAATTAATTGGAAATTTCAGAGTTTTGAATTAAACCAAGATACTTTTATGAGAGTGAATGGAAATTTTCAGTGAAATGCAATCCATTAAACTCTGTTTGGTCGTCTGATCAGGCGGGCACATATTACTATTTTGCAAGATGGAAAATACAAACCACGATTTTGCATTTTAGAAATGGCCCATTCCTCTTCTCATTCCACAACCTTTTTACTAAAAAATTGGCCAAAAATGGGAAATATGCGCGATATAAACCTCTTCTCTCTTCTTTACCCTTGAAGTCGCCCCCTTCTCCAAGCTCACCCAAAAATTAGCCATATAATAGGGACTAGGGAGGAGAGAAAATTAAATCTATTACCTTCCTTGGAAAGACCCACGTAGAGATGCAAAATCAATATTCACGGTCTACAGCCGCACGCATCTAAAAATGGAGATCCTTCGACTGCATCAAATCTAGCGAGAGAATTGGTCCCCCCTTTCGGGCTGCATGCTCCTTCTTGATCGCCCATGAGAAATCTCAAAATTTGAGATTTTGCCAACGATTGCATGGCACTAGGCATTGACTCTTTCAACTGCAGCAGATGTTAAGGGAATTTTCTAAGCAACGACCAAATTTTGACTGCTAATTCGTTGTTTCGATTTGGATCCATCGCTGATGAAGAAATTATCATTTTCACCGTTATTTAGGATGGAACTCTTTTAGGATAGATGATGGAACTTAATTTAGCATAGAGAAACTTTAAAAAAAAACAATTTCAAATTTCATTACTTTTTTGTAAGCAATTTCAAATTTGAAGAATCTCAAATTTTCATATTTATATGATATTAATAATTAATAAAAAATGTAAATGTTCATATTATGATTATTTTTAAATTTCAATTCAATCAAATTTTGTTAATTAAAATAGACGTAATAAGAATATATTGTTTATAATATTATTTATAATAGAAATTTATTTTGATTATTTTTATTGGATTCATCAAATTTAAAGTGCCACCAATAAAATTATTCAATTTATTGGATGTAATCGCCGTATTATTTTGTTGCTGTTGTTGTACTTCAATTTTATTGGATTTCTTGCATATTAATTCCGCCAGTTCTATTTTTAATAATTCCGCCTGTTCTAATTTATTAATTCCGCCTGTTCTAATTTATTAATTCCGCCTGTTCTGATTTATTAATTCCGCCTGTTCTAATTTATTAATTCCGTCTGTTCCGATTTATTAATTCTGATTTATTAATTCCGCCTGTTCTGATTTATTAATTCCGCATGTTCTAATTTATTAATTCCGCCTGTTCCGATTTATTAATTCCGCCTGTTCCGATTTATTAATTCCGCCTGTTCTGATTTATTAATTCCGCCTGTTCTAATTTATTAATTCCGCCTGTTCTAATTTATTAATTCCGCCTGTTCTAATTTATTAATTCCGCCTGTTCTGATTTATTAATTCCGCCTGTTCTAATTTATTAATTCCGCCTGTTCTAATTTATTAATTCCGCCTGTTCTGATTTATTAATTCCGCCTGTTCCGATTTATTAATTCCGCCTGTTCTAATTTATTAATTCCGCCTGTTCTAATTTATTAATTCCGTCTGTTCCGATTTATTAATTCTGATTCATTAATTCCGCCTGTTCTGATTTATTAATTCCGCATGTTCTAATTTATTAATTCCGCCTGTTCCGATTTATTAATTCCGCCTGTTCTGATTTTATTAATTCTGATTTATTAATTCCGCCTGTTCTGATTTATTAATTCCGCATGTTCTAATTTATTAATTCCGCCTGTTCTAATTTATTAATTCCGCCTGTTCTAATTTATTAATTCCGCCTGTTCTAATTTATTAATTCTGCCTGTTCTAATTTATTAATTCCGCCTGTTCTGATTTATTAATTCCGCCTGTTCCGATTTATTAATTCCGCCTGTTCTGATTTTATTAATTCTGATTTATTAATTCCGCCTGTTCTGATTTTATTAATTCTGATTTATTAATTCCGCATGTTCTAATTTATTAATTCCGCCTGTTCTAATTTATTAATTCCGCCTGTTCTAATTTATTAATTCCGCCTGTTCTAATTTATTAATTCCGCCTGTTCTAATTTATTAATTCCGCCTGTTCTAATTTATTAATTCCGCCTGTTCTAATTTATTAATTCCGCCTGTTCTAATTTATTAATTCCGCCTGTTCTAATTTATTAATTCCGCCTGTTCCGATTTATTAATTCCGCCTGTTCTAATTTATTAATTCCGCCTGTTCTAATTTATTAATTCCGCCTGTTCTAATTTATTAATTCCGCCTGTTCTAATTTATTAATTCCGCCTGTTCTAATTTATTAATTCCGCCTGTTCTAATTTATTAATTCCGCCTGTTCTAATTTATTAATTCCGCCTGTTCTAATTTATTAATTCCGCCTGTTCTAATTTATTAATTCCGCCTGTTCCGATTTATTAATTCCGCCTGTTCTGATTTTATTAATTCTGATTTATTAATTCCGCCTGTTCTGATTTATTAATTCCGCCTGTTCTGATTTTATTAATTCTGATTTATTAATTCCGCCTGTTCTGATTTATTAATTCCGCCTGTTCCGATTTATTAATTCCGCCTGTTCTGATTTTATTAATTCTGATTTATTAATTCCGCCTGTTCTGATTTATTAATTCCGCATGTTCTAATTTATTAATTCCGCCTGTTCTAATTTATTAATTCCGCCTGTTCTGATTTATTAATTCCGCCTGTTCCGATTTATTAATTCCGCCTGTTCTGATTTATTAATTCCGCCTGTTCTGATTTATTAATTCCGCCTGTTCTAATTTATTAATTCCGCCTGTTCTGATTTATTAATTCCGCCTGTTCCGATTTATTAATTCCGCCTGTTCTGATTTATTAATTCCGCCTGTTCTAATTTATTAATTCCGCCTGTTCTGATTTATTAATTCCGCATGTTCTAATTTATTAATTCCGCCTGTTCTAATTTATTAATTCCGCCTGTTCTGATTTATTAATTCCGCATGTTCTAATTTATTAATTCCGCCTGTTCTAATTTATTAATTCCGCCTGTTCTAATTTATTAATTCCGCCTGTTCTAATTTATTAATTCTGCCTGTTCTAATTTATTAATTCCGCCTGTTCTGATTTATTAATTCCGCCTGTTCCGATTTATTAATTCCGCCTGTTCTGATTTTATTAATTCTGATTTATTAATTCCGGCTGTTCTGATTTTATTAATTCTGATTTATTAATTCCGCCTGTTCTAATTTATTAATTCCGCCTGTTCTGATTTATTAATTCCGCATGTTCTAATTTATTAATTCCGCCTGTTCTAATTTATTAATTCCGCCTGTTCTAATTTATTAATTCCGCCTGTTCTAATTTATTAATTCTGCCTGTTCTAATTTATTAATTCCGCCTGTTCTGATTTATTAATTCCGCCTGTTCCGATTTATTAATTCCGCCTGTTCTGATTTTATTAATTCTGATTTATTAATTCCGCCTGTTCTGATTTTATTAATTCTGATTTATTAATTCCGCATGTTCTAATTTATTAATTCCGCCTGTTCTAATTTATTAATTCCGCCTGTTCTAATTTATTAATTCCGCCTGTTCTAATTTATTAATTCCGCCTGTTCTAATTTATTAATTCCGCCTGTTCCGATTTATTAATTCCGCCTGTTCTGATTTTATTAATTCTGATTTATTAATTCCGCCTGTTCTGATTTATTAATTCCGCCTGTTCCGATTTATTAATTCCGCCTGTTCTGATTTTATTAATTCTGATTTATTAATTCCGCCTGTTCTGATTTATTAATTCCGCATGTTCTAATTTATTAATTCCGCCTGTTCTAATTTATTAATTCCGCCTGTTCTGATTTATTAATTCCGCCTGTTCCGATTTATTAATTCCGCCTGTTCCGATTTATTAATTCCGCCTGTTCCGATTTATTAATTCCGCCTGTTCCGATTTATTAATTCCGCCTGTTCCGATTTATTAATTCCGCCTGTTCCGATTTATTAATTCCGCCTGTTCCGATTTATTAATTCCGCCTGTTCCGATTTATTAATTCCGCCTGTTCTGATTTATTAATTCCGCCTGTTCCGATTTATTAATTCCGCCTGTTCTGATTTATTAATTCCGCCTGTTCCGATTTATTAATTCCGCCTGTTCTGATTTAAATTCCGCCTGTTCCGATTTATTAATTCCGCCTGTTCTGATTTATTAATTCCGCCTGTTCCGATTTATTAATTCCGCCTGTTCTGATTTTATTAATTCTGATTTATTAATTCCGCCTGTTCTGATTTATTAATTCCGCATGTTCTAATTTATTAATTCCGCCTGTTCTAATTTATTAATTCCGCCTGTTCTGATTTATTAATTCCGCCTGTTCCGATTTATTAATTCCGCCTGTTCCGATTTATTAATTCCGCCTGTTCCGATTTATTAATTCCGCCTGTTCCGATTTATTAATTCCGCCTGTTCCGATTTATTAATTCCGCCTGTTCCGATTTATTAATTCCGCCTGTTCCGATTTATTAATTCCGCCTGTTCCGATTTATTAATTCCGCCTGTTCTGATTTATTAATTCCGCCTGTTCCGATTTATTAATTCCGCCTGTTCTGATTTATTAATTCCGCCTGTTCTGATTTATTAATTCCGCCTGTTCTGATTTATTAATTCCGCCTGTTCCGATTTATTAATTCCGCCTGTTCTGATTTAAATTCCGCCTGTTCCGATTTATTAATTCCGCCTGTTCTGATTTTACTAATTTCGCATTTTCAATTTAATTTATAGTAGGAAAAATCAATAAATATTTTATTAGCTATATTTCTTAAAATTTTTATTTTCCTTCAGCTATCCTCATCATTTCCTTGGTCATTTATGTGCCATTTTCTTGTAAAAATTTTTCCCACCGCTTTTCCTCGATTCTTAATCTGCCTTTTAAATGCTTCTTTTAGCAATTCTTTTAGAATTAAAGCTATTCTAAATGATATAATGAAATTGAAACTCGTATTTTCAAAAGGCTATCACAAAGTTGGTTTGACAAATGCTAGATAAAAATTTCTGAATTTGCACCATTTTCAGTTTAATTAGGATTAGCTTTTCTCTGAAATGATTATTTTCGAGTAAAATAAAATCGAAATTTATGCAACAGGGATATATTCAAAAGCAAGAATAGTTTATTATTCATCAATAATTTTGTTGCACAAATCCTCCTCACATGTGGTGCATGTTCCACCACCGGGACAAAAGTGCTGAATTGCCAAATTGCAAAATCCAAATCCACAATCTCGATATTCTAAGAAATAGATTATTAATTTTGATACATTTTATATTGGCCATACCATCACCATTAGTGCAAAAGAAAGTGGCGCAATCAAAAAAACCATTTGGAACGATTGGCATCGATGTGTTCTTATTACAATCCACCGGTACAACATTCTTATCTTTCCCTTTGTAACAATGGAGGGCATCTGTGAAGATGGCAAAAATGAAAAAGAAAATATTTTTTACCGACAAAATTTTTTACCTATAAAAATATTTTTTAAGGTCAAAACTGTTTTTGACTTCTAATGAATCAGAAACCGGTTTTAGATCCTACAAAGCTTATACCATTTTGTAGATTTCATCAGACGCATCGAATGGTATATAAAATATCAAGTTTTGGCCCAAATTAAAGAGTTTAAAACCAAAAACAGAAAAATGGTTTAAATGGTTTAATACCCTTTAATTTTGACCAAACCATGACAAAATATATATAATTCGATGCGTTTCGATGAGATCTACAAAAAAGTATAAGGTTTATAGGGTCTAAAACCGGTTTTCTGATTTATTAGAAGTCAAAATGCTCTTTTGTCTGCAAAAAAATTTCCTTAATCAAATTTATAAAATATGAAATAATTGAGAATTGATGGGATAATATTAATCTGCCAAAATTCTTTCGTTTCGAAAAATATTATATTTTGAAGCCATATAACTTGGCCATAACTAAGTATTATGCCTCAGGGTTAGTTTCAAGGCAAGATGGGATTAGGGGCTAATAAGGGGTTAAGGAATCTTAAAGAAGTCTAATTTGGCCAAGTTATATGGCCTCAAAATAATATTTTTCGACCAAATTAATAGACTCCCTTGATAATTTTTTATTTAGACATATCATAAAAATAATACTTATGTAATTCAATTAAATTCTAACTTACCACCAACGTTAAAAACCCAAATAAAAATTAGCGAAATTATAAAAATTTTGTTAAATAAAAGCATTTTTGAATGGAATTTAAAATTTTTATTTTAAAAATTTAGAAATGATAAAAAACGAAAAATTTCATCCTTTTAAAAAAATAATTTATTTTTTTTTGGTACAATAATAAATGGTTCTATTTGCATTTTTATTTTTTTTAAATAAATTTTATTTTAAGCTAAATTTACATTTTATTATTCTGATATTAACGACATTTAAAATAAAATAAGGAACGATAAAAAAAGAATAGGAAAATAAATGGGCTATGGGCATGAATTATGAAATGAATGAAATTATATATTTTTTCAATAATTATATAAATGATAAAAAATGCCAAAAATTTCTGTTAAAAAATTATTCTTGAATGCCACAAAATTATGAATGAAGTGCCGGCATCGCGAAAAATATTGAGCCATTTTTGCATGAACATCAACAAACATTTAAGAATTTGCAACCCTAAAATTTTAAAAATTTTGTTATCGGAATATTTTTATTTTTGCAATCAGCAGATTGAATGAAGCAAATTGTGGGAATATGAGTCTATTTTCTATATAATTTGGCCATTAATTATTCGATGGAATGGATTAGATGTACTTTCAGTATTGTCGGTTCAGTATCTACTTGCAAATTTTTTTCACTCGTAAAATAACTCTGTTGTCCCAAAATTAATAATCTAAAAATCTCAGTCCTAAAATAAAAAATTTCTAAGGCAAGAAAAAACAGGTAGATGGCTTCATCAATATCATATCTTTTCTTAAATACTTCAATATATGTTTTTATTTCTAATAAGTTACATTTCTCATAAACGCCAATTAGTTTTTTTTTGGGTTTTTTCATCTACTCTCCGAAAACGTTGATATTAATAATAAGATTGCCATGTTTTGGACAATTCTAGCAAGAAAACTCGAAGGAGGACGTTTCAGTGCCGGCCGTTTCAGTGCCAGCGACTTTGACGAGTCATAACTCTGCAAAGAAGAAACCATTTGAGACAATATTGGTATCATTGGATAGAGCTGATCAAACTCTATTAAATGATATATAGCAATTTATGAAAAGTTAAACTTCCTCTTAATTACAAGCTTCTAAGTAAGAAAAAGCGACTTGTATTAACTTTTTCAACATTAAGTCACTTAAATTTTCATTTATCAAAAAAGCTTTATACCCTATTCAATAGAGCTTGAATAGCTCTATTAAATGATACCAAGTATGCATCAAATGGTTTCTTTATTGCTGAGATATGAGTCGTCAAAGTGGCTGGCACTGAAACGGCCGGCACTGAAACGGCCGGCACTGAAACGTCCCCCACCGAGAAAACTGTGTGTAATTTGAGTGCCCATTTTCAACTTGGGAGAGGGGGAACCAGAGGTACAATTTAGGAATTTACCAGCAGTTTTCACTTCAAAGTTCAAACAAACCAAATATTGGTGAAGCAAAAAAAAAGCCTTACCTTTCTGTAAACATTAATATGACGATTTGTGTTGTAAAAAACCAATTTGTCTTCAATACCATTGTACATTGTTTCCACCATTTTGTTGATCAAAAGCATATTTCCCTCATGCTCTTTGCCATCGAGCACAATTGGATGCGAGTGAAGAAATATCGCAGATGAAAATTCGTCATCATCCTCCTCAATTACAAAACATTTGACCGATAAAAGTTCATTTGTTGTCTGATTTACATGGCGTATCGCTTCAAATTCGTGACGTTTTTCCGCATCAATACATCCCATTGTGAAGCAAACAATAAAATGTGTTGGCTTCGTGGACTGCATGAATTGCTGAAATTAAAAAATTTTTGAAAAATTTTTGTGGAAGTTCATAATTTTATTGCTGATTAATGAGAGAGAAGCGATTTTGATTAATGTTAGGTTTTTAAGACAGGTTTACATTTTTCGTATTTTTAAAATTAAAAAGATTAAATTGGAATGAATTTTTTCAAGAAATGAAATATACAATATATATTATTAGATGTATTATACAAGTTCCTAACGGCTAACGGATATGCGAATGTTTGTTGTGGGCCGGTTTTTGGCGAACTTGTTTTTGCTTTATAAATCGTCGCAAAACGCAAACTGAGTCGTTTTAAATGTTTTTAAATTATTTGATAGAGCAATGCATTACTATCGAATGATATAAAAATAATCTTATAATATTTTAAATAGAGAAAATTATGATGTTTTGAATAAAAATGGGCAAAATAGTGTGAAATTTGAAGGTTTTTGAATTTTAAAAAAATGTAAAACATAGGTTTTATTATTTTATTTTTATATGTGCTGATAGAGAATTTTTTGCTCTATTCAATGATAAAAAAAACATTAAAAAACATTCATTAGGGGCTGAGCTATTAGCTTTCGCCACAAAACGGCAGCGACACAAACCGTCCCGCTCCGGTTCCTAACACATAGAGCCACAATTTCGGGTTTTTATAAATATTATGAGCAAATTTCACATTTAAGCCATTTTATTACCTATACTTACTTTAGAAATACGGTTAATTTGAATATCGCATATTTTTGAAGGAATATTGTCAACTTTGAGTATGCGAGGCTGATCACCAACATTTGCATCATCATTGTCAATAATTTCATTGTGATCTGCTGTATTCCCATCAAACAAAAGCCATTTTCGCAATATGGCCATTCTTCGGTCCTCTTCATATTCTTCATCCAAATGTTCCCCATCTTCATTGGGCTAAAAAACATTTTTTTTTATTATATTGCCCAATTTCCTTCTATAATTTACTTTTCCGCATTTTTCCACCTGAAAATAATAGTATGAAACCATTTTTGTCGAAAAAAATTTGTCCACAAATTTTTCATAAATCAAATCAAGGCATTGATAATCATAGAAATGGATTGAATTGATGGATTTGATCAAAGGAAGCAATTTGTCAAGGAAATCCGGAACTTGATATGAATTTTCGTAAAAGTCGAACCCAAAATGGTCAAAATTGCACCACAAATTCACATTCGAAAGTAATGGCCGCAGATTGGTGAAGAAAATGGTCATTAATGAACAATCAATCTCATCATCTTGAGCACTGTAAATTATTTTATGATTTTGGATTTAAAAAAAATTAAAAATTTTCTTATTTCATATTATTATTGAATTAATTCAAAATATAAAGTTTATTGCATTTCACCTCAATAATCATCTCTTATGTCTCAATTAATTCCGCCAAATTATATTCTTTTCAATTTTATATTAAATATTTATATTATTCTATTTTATGTTGTACCATTTGAATATTTTTTTATATAATTTATAATCAAACCAAATCTCGATTGATTCAAAATCTATGATATTGGCTGGCATTTCAGTCTCGGCCATTTTGTGATAGCTATTATTGCCTCCAAAATTTAATTGCCCAAGTTTTACTTTTCCATATTCATGAAGCCATAACATAACAATAGCAGCAAAAGATTGACTCCCAATTCCCTCCAGACGAAGTGCCAATTGATGACGAGATATTGAAGCAAAAACATCCACCCAAACTTCCAATGGCAAAAGGCTAAAATTAATTAATGAATTACGATATTATTTAATTTATTAAAGTCACATTTTCATAAAATTCGCCTTTTCAGGGTAGAAATATTTTATTCTCCTTTCTAAAAATCAGATTTATTAAGATATTATTTAATTATAAAAATATAAATTAATATTTGATAATATTTTTTATATATTTCCATCAAATAACACAAAATTTATTTATTCAATTCAAAATAGATGAAAAAAGGAAATAAAATAATTATTGAAAATTGAATAAATTGAAATTTTTTTTAAAACTGTTCAATGAAAAAAATTGAAAAATTCCCAAAATGTCTAATAAAAAATTGGGTCTTGAATGCCAATAAAATTATGAAGTGTCCTCCATATCACCAAAACATTGACCCATTTTTCTGTGCAAACATCGTAAAAATTTCCTTCCACTGGCTTTTCCTTTGAACCATCGATCCGTTGGCTTTGCATTCGGTCGATAGCTGCCATCACTGGCTATCAACTCGCATTCATCCACCTTAAAAATTGCATTTCAATATATGATTTTATTAGTTTAAAAAGAAAATCGCTCCTTAAGCATTTTTTGAGTGATAAAATCTTGCCGAATGATAATGGGTTATTTATTTTTTTAATTACTCGTCCATTCCAAATGATTTCTGGACAATTTGGGCGTAAGTAATATTTTAAAAAAGCTTCTATAATTTGGTAAAAAATAAAAAGGCATTGTTTGTCTTTCTCCTAGTTTCCCTATGTCATTAATACAGTAACCTTAGCATCAGCTTAATAGGGTAATGACATTTTTTATATGGCGCCCAAAAGTCTAAAATGCTCTGGCGTCAAATTGTTCAGTGCCAAAATTGAAAAATGCCCATCCAGCATCCACCATTCCAACCAGCAACCATGCCCCATTCCCCCCATATCAGATTTATGTTAACCTAATCCAAGACTATTAATTTTTTCCAATGGGTAAAATATCCATGATTGTCCATTTTTTAGTCCCAAAAAAATCAATTTTTTCCATTATATTAAATAAAAATCTTCGTTGTCAAAAAATCATTCCATTAATTTCACACCTGAACATGATCGCCATTGTCCATCAACAACAGGCCCATCGTGGTATGTCGCAAAATTCTGCTTTTTCTATTTCCTGTGCCAAACTCTTCTTCAGTAGCAACAGGTACCGGTTTGAAAAAGAGCAAATGAGAACTGAAAAATGGAATAGAAATTTTGAACTAAAATTAGTTTTTAAAATTATTTTATTTTTATTTCTAAAATCTATATTCCCCTCAAATTACCCTCTTTTCTGCAAATGTAATCCCCATTCGGCGCCAAGCAATTCCAATTGTTCATAAGCAAAATCACTCAAATTGAAACTTGGTTCGGGCGGCGGTGGCGTATCATTTCTTTGATTGTTGTTGCCTGGCATTGACATAACCGTTGGTGTTTTTTCAGTAATATTTTGTTGTTTTTTAGTTGAACCAGGCGGTCTTCCTCGGCCGCGGTTTTTCCCAGCAGGCGTTGAATTTGATTTAGAATTTGGCCCTTTTGCAATTGTTCCACCCAATTTATTTGTGTTCGATTCATTCGGTTTCGCTCTTTTGGCATTTGGCGATGCATTGCTTTGGCCACTTCTACGTCTTTTTTGTTGCTTCTTCTTTGGAGTTGATTGTGTCATCATTCGCGGCACTGTTTCTAATTGGTGTCGATCATCCGCTTCATCGCCTTGAAATAAATAATTTTAAATATTTTTTCAATTAAGTGAATCATGTGAACAAAGAAAGAATATAAGCTCTATAAAAATTTTACAATTAAAAATTATTTTCCAATATTTTTGGCGTTAAAATTATTTAATTATAGTAGTATTTAAAAATTACAAAATGAAGACCATTGTCTTTATTATAAAAAGGCTGAATGGCGTTTTCTTTATCTCAACAATTCCTTGATTTCCTTATCTGCTGTTCTTCTTACCTGTAAAAGGAATTGACGTTTCCATCAAAACTTCCCCAATGGAATCCAAATTCGATTTGAGTTCGATTTCGATGATAGGAGGTGCATTTGAAGTAGATTGAATTTGTGACAAATCTAAATAATGTTTTTGATTAAATGTGTTTTCGATTAAAATGTTTTTTTGATTAAATGTGTTTTCGATTAAAATGTGTTTTTGAGTTAATGTGTTTTCAATTAAAATGTATTTCTGAGTAAATGTGTTTTCGATTAAAATGTGTTTTTGAGTTAATGTGTTTTCAATTAAAATGTATTTCTAAGTAAATGTGTTTTCAATTAAAATGTTTTTTGAGTAAATGTGTTTTTGATTAAAATGTATTTTGATTAAATGTGTTTTCAATTAAAATGTCTTTTGATTAAATTTGTTTTCAATTAAAATGTGTTTGCAATTAAAATGTGTTTTTGATTAAATGTGTTTTCAATTAAAATGTGTTTTTCGATTAAAATGTTTTTTTGATTAAATGTGTTTTCGATTAAAATGTGTTTTTGAGAAACAATTTCGATTAAAATGTGTTTTTGAGTGTGTTTTCAATTAAAATGTGTTTTTCGATTAAAATGTTTTTTTGATTAAATGTGTTTTCGATTAAAATGTGTTTTTGAGAAACAATTTCGATTAAAATGTGTTTTTGATTAAATGTGTTTTTGAATGCTTCTAACTAAAATCTGATTCTGCTTTTTCAATGATCTCACTGCTTAGTCCCTAATCCCCCCACCTTCAATTGCTGATTGTGTTGAATTGCGGACAATTTCTTTGCTGCTACTGGCGTGAAGTTCAGCTATTGGACGATGTCGACAATTTGTTTTTATTGTTGTCATTGGCACCAATTGGCAATTGTTTCGTCGTTCCATTCCATTTTTGTAATTTCTTCTGTCTCCTTCTTGTTCTTCTTCAACTTTTATTTCGGTCAATTCGCCGGTGGCCATAATTTCTTCCACTTCGTCACCAATCACCGCTTCTGCCCCGACATCCTCCAGGCAATCCGGCCTAAATTCTGTCGCTTGTTGACTAATCTGTATAAATATGAAAATTTTTATTTTATTTTTTATATTCTTTCTTTTTTTAATTTCTATAATTGTTTATTTTTGATGCGTCTCGTATGACTTTGGCACAATTCGGATTAATAATAAAATAATTTTTTTAATAAATTAGAAATAAATTTGTGCAATTAATTGCATTATTATTTAAATTATGCTAATTGTAAATTTTAATTTTATTACTGCATTCATTTGTGCCACGATCGGAGGAAATTGCATATAATATGGTTGAACTGTTTGATTGGGAATATTAATTCTGCTGCTGGTTGCCGGAGGTGTGATTGGAGAAGGCAATTGAAATGGTGTGGGCATTTGGCTCTAAATTTATAAGGGGCAAAATTGAAAAGTTATTATTTGTAATTATAAGTTTTCTTTTTAGTTTAGAAATTTACAAACCCCCTTTTAGTTTGACTCAATTTCCTAAATAGCTCCAAGTTTAGTTTACACAAATACTGCAACTGTGTTTTGAAGAGATAGAGAAAGTGGCAAGAAAATTGGGCCGAGAATCGAGACTCGAGAAAAAGGGGAGGTTATTTGGAATGGTCAACTTAAATAGGCCAATGAAAGGGATGAAGGGGAAAAAATAAATATATCGCCATTCGCCAGCAGCAGAAGGATGAGTTGGACATCTGTCTGTGAAGAGAGGGTTTACAACATAAAAGTGGGGAAATGCCCGGAGTCACAATTTTTGGTGCGAATTTTGAAAATATGGTGAAAATGTACCCAAATTTTAGCAAATAAGAACAAAATGGAAATGCATGTATTTTGGGAATGTTATTAAAATTGCTTATATATTGAAAAGATATTCAAAAAATATTACATTTCCATTTTAAAAATCAAGTGAAAATGGAGTGAAAATAAAAATTATTCAGAATTTCAAAAATAATTTGAAAATATGAAATATTTTCAAAAATTTTTAGGACATATTTTCAATATCTATTCAAAATACCAAGAAAAATATTTTCAAAATGGCATTCATATTCAGAATATTTCGATACATTATTTTTCAACATCTGTTCAAAATTATCTATATTGTTATAATATTCCTAATATGCTAACCTAAATTCAGAATATCTTAACCTGTAATAATAAATTATAATTTTTATTAAATATTTTATAAATAAATTCAAATTAAATAAAAGAATTATCATAACATAATCATGATCAAATATGTTCATTGGAAAAACAATTCTTCATCTTTCCATCATAGCCATCGTACTGAACCATAAGACCTTTTGTAAAGACTCAATTGAATAAGGTGAACTAAAATTTGCATATGATTATTTCGATAATTTTTCTATAAAATAAACCTGGCCATAATCCTCTTATCTACGAAAGAATTGTAAATAAAGCATTTTGCCGGTGTTCCATCAATTCAAGATTTTGCCAGAATTTTTTCCGAGAAATTCATAAACACACAAATTGATTGCAATTGAGAATTCTAGAATAAAATAGATTATTTATCTAATATTTCAAAGCTCAATCTATTTTTCACCAAATTTATTGAATTTTAATAAACTAATATATTAAATTTCATTTGTTCTTTTTAATTCGAGTCTCTATTAGATATTTAATTTATATTCAAAAGCTTCCTGTTTTGATCTATATTTTATTTTCATAATTAAACCCATTTCAAAAAAACTTTTTCCTAAAAACCATATATTTTATCCATAAAAACTTCCTAAAAAATTTTGTATACCCTTAAAATTTGTTACTCAATAGCGAAACCATAAAATCTTTAATATTTTTGGCCCAAAATTGAAAATACCATAGATTTTCCGAAATGTTAAAAACTAAGATTCAAGTTTTGTTAATTTTGATATTTGAAGAAATTAAAGGAAACCTCCTAACTTTTAATCCTGGTAGCAAATCATCAGTGCAGATTTAAAATTTTCCCATTTTGCAGCATCTTCAGCACCATTTCCCATGAAGTTAACAAGATAGAAAATTTGAAGAATAAAAAGTTTGTAGAATTTAAAAAATTTGAAGCCCATGATGTCAATAAAATTTGTCAATTTTTTTTAAATTCCATAGTTTGCAAAAATCTCTTTTGATTTTCATCTTTTGAACTTTTAAAAATTGAAGGGCAATTGCAGATTTCAATTTATTGTCACGCAACTGAATTATCGTTATTTTAATATTTTTAAAAAAATTCTTACATCCCGAACAAAAGTTATAGAATCGTCACCATACTTTGTAAGAAGACTTGAGCGAAAAGTGGTCCTTCTTTACTTCTTGTGCACAAAATATTTGTTCATTAGTGAAGTTTGATCTTTTTAAATTATTGAAATTAATTAAAATTTAGATTAAAATGACCTGGTTAAATCTTGGTATCCACCATGTCCAATGAGAATTGTAAAGCGCCGCATATTGTTGAGAATTTTTCGATTGAGAATTCTTGCCTTCTATCATAGAATTCTTGACAATTTAGATTTCTCATTCAATCTTCAATTTGTTTTAAAGCCGAAGATGTATGTGTAATTTTGCGCCAACAAAACTCGCAACTGAAATTTAAAAATAAATAGAAAAAATAAATAAAAGAGTTACGAAAAAACAGAATTAGAAATGGAAGAGCGAAATTTTCTGCTGCAATTGACTAAATATAAATGCAGATATGCTTTGTAGGTGGTCCAATAGAATTCACTAAAAAATATAGATTTTTATCAAATATTTGGAACATAAAAACCTTAATTTCGCATTTTGGGAAAATATTTGCCGGTGGTACTTTCATTCCTAGAATTTCTGCGCTGTTATCAACAACAACTTGAATGATCCAAACATAAAAAGCAAAAAAATTATTATATTAATTTAATATATTAAACCTTGAATTTTAGACTATGGATTTTGGGTCTTACTTCTCTTGTCGATAAATTTATGAATTTGGCCGAATTGGTCTAAAGAATTCATCCCATTCCGGATTAGTTTCATCGACACTAAATATTTAATTATTTTTCTGTTTTTTTAAAAAAATCTTACTATAATTTCTCATCCAACATCACCACCGAGCTAGATTCCGATTCGAGTTCATTGAGAACACATGCTCATAAAAGTCACAGAGCTGGTGTCAGACATTCCATCTTTGATTTCATCACGTCATTTTGAATTTGTTGTTTTTTAGTTTTAAAAATTCATTTTTAAACCTTGAATTTCACGTTCACCTCCATTGCAAATTTTCGATCCTGGAGATTTTCCAAATCTTGTATTGGGTTGGCTAGCATTCCATCCTTTAAATTTTTATCAACTTTATAATGAGTAATGGAAATTACCTCAGAATTATTTTATTTTGCCATCTTCTATCCATGATAATTTGTGCCATAGAATTCCTCATCATTACTCGAATCGATGTTTTCGGAGACCTTAAAATTATTTACAAATATTCCAATTTTGTTAAAATACCTTCATATCCTTATATTCTGCGTTCCATTCGCAAGGCAATTCGTTGAGATTGAACAAGACCAGACTTGCCAGAATACCATTGTTTAACTCAATTGTGGTGGTGCCAACTTGGACAGTTGAGAAGACTTTATTGATTTAAAATCTTAGTTTAAAATATTTTAATATTAATAAATAAACCTGTTAATGTATTATGTTTGGGCGCTTTCCTGTGATTCTCCCAAAATGCTCTGAGATTTTTGGGCTTCGGATGATTTGCAATCCCCATGATCGCTTCGAAATTTCCTGATCATCAGCAAGAATTGAGGAGAGAGCAACTTTCGTATAGAAAACATTCCTCCGAGATCAGGCAGAACCTTCTCTGAATCATAAGTATCCTTTAATTTGTACTTTTACTACTTTTATTATGTTTAAAATTACCTCAATTATATCCATGCTTAAATCTATTTTGCCCAGAATTCTTTGATAGAATTAAAATTAATCCGAAGAATTCAATAATAGAATTTAATCTTTTATTTAGATTTCGAAAAATTTGTTTCAATTATTTTTATTACTTTTTTGTTTTTATCGATTTCGATGACTTTGTGAATTTCTTTTATTTCTCTAACTATGTTCTCTCTCACTTTTCATGCATGATTTATATAGTTATTATTACTTATTAGCTCATAATTAAGATATTTTTGCAAAAATATCTACATAATAAATGCTTACTTGTTTTTTTTTGATATTTAATTATTCTGAAATATAAAATTTTAATATTAAAGGTTATAAAAACTTTGTTTGTAATACTTGGTTAAAAATTAATAAAATCGAAAATAAAACGATAAAATATTTATACAATTTCTCAAATAAAAAACGTAAGTCTAGCTAAATTCTCTCAATTATTTGGCAATTCTAAAGTGAATAAAAATTGCAAAATGTCAAAGACTAATAAAGAAGGCGGGGGAATTCTAAATCAGAAATCAATGCGAAAAGAGGTAAAATAAATAGAATTAATAATTAAATATAAAATAATATTTAGCGACCGCATATTATGCCAAACGGAGAAGATAATGATATGGACTTCAATCTGGGAGATTCTGTGGAGGAAAGTTCTGATAGCAAGGATTAGAAGAATTTGCAAAGAACTACTTGGAAATATGTTAGAAATGATGGAAACGAATTGTTTAATTTATTCAAATATAATTCTCCAAAATCTTTCAAAAAATATTCACCATAACAAATCTCGCAAAATTTTCTCAAATCTAAATTATACACCGGTTTTTTTTAATATCTCATCTGCCAGGACAAAATTCCACAATATAATAATCTGCTAGTTCTCTTCTCTCTAATATTATTCTCAAAAAATCATCCCAATAATATTTGTCCCCAAAAAAACCAAAACAAATTCATTTTGGTTCTCTTATTTTTCATCAAAATATTACTTTTGATCCGATATCTTGACAAAAATCAAGCAAAATTATTTAAATTTCTCAACAATTATTAATTTTGATAAAGAAATCCTACTAAAAATTCCAATTTATATTCCTTTTTTAGGGATTTAAATATTCTTATTTTTCGGAAAAAAAATTAAATTTTGAAAAAATTTTCAATAATTAAAAATTTTTTAAAATATACTAAAAAAGATATTATTTTTTAATCTGCATTTTGGGTCTTATTTTCAAAAGCTTATCAAAATGAATGCAAATATAAATTTTCAAAATTATTAAATTCTCAAAATGTTCCCTGAATTTTAGTAATTTTAAGAATATTATAAGAATTGATGTATTTTCACTTAATTTTGTAAATATGTAAAATTTTGAACATATTTTTTCCCTTTTATGTTCAAAATTTTTTGAATTTATTTTGACATGGATTTTTAGAATTTTATTCATTTCTAAGATATTTTAACAATTTATCTGTGCTCAATATATGTTAAAGATTTTTTCCTTTTTTAAAAAATTTTCAAAATTACAATGGAATTTTCAAAATATTGTGCACATATTTTCTTTGTGACTCCGGGTGGATGAATATGAAAATATTGACAGGAAGGGAAACTTTAAAGAGGCGAATGGCAATGGCATTTTATGATAGGAATAGGATATCAGAATCAGAATTCAGGAATGAAAAAAAGGAATAATTAATTAATAATAAAAATGAATGAAGACAGGACAGCTCAAGGACAAAAGAAAAACTTCTAAAATAGCAGTGCGATAAGATTTGTAGAAATAAATTTCAAAAAATATTAAGTAAAAAAATTGAATTTTATAGATCAAAAAATTATATTAAATAAATTTTTTAGGCCAAATATCTTATTAGCCATAAGGAATCTTATCGGAGGGTTTAGTTATACCCGGAGTCACAATTTTTGGACCGAATTTTGAAAATCTTCTGAAAATTCACCGAATTTTCAAAAACAAAAACATTTGGGGAATGCACAATATTTTGGGAATTTTTTTAAAATGGCTTAAATTTTGTAAAGATATTTAAAATTCTTTTCATTTTCATTTTAAAAATCTAGTCAAAATCTATTGAATTTAAACATTTGTCTGAATTTTGAAAATAATTTGAAAATTGAAAACATTTTCAAAATCTTTTGAACCATATTTTCAATATCCATTCAAAATATGGGTGAAAATGAATATTCAAAATGGGACTCATTTTCAGAATATTTTGAAAATGGGACAAAAAAGCTGATTTGCATTGTTCTGGTTTTCTGTTCTGATTTTTTCGCGCACCTGTTCTGACTTTTTCCTTTGTTCTGATTTTTCCCTTGTTCTGGTTTTCTGTTCTGATTTTTCCCTTGTTCTGATTCTGATTTCACTCATTTAATTATCTGCCGCAGCTGGGATTCGAACCCGAGTAGTCAAGGCCCAAAGTCAGCGACATAATATTGAGCTAAAGAGGCTATGTATCCTCTTCCATTAAAACATTTATTTGTTCCTTTCATTGCCTTCGGCCCAAGTCAAACAAAGGGAAAGGTCAATAACACAATTTGCCAGAATATTCTCAAAATTTAGATGTGTTCCAAAAATATTTTGTAAATGGTACTATTTTGTCAATATTTTAACTCAAATTTTCAAATTGATTTTGAAAATGAGTGTGAAAATATATTTTCAAAATTTTTAAATTCTCAAAATGTTCCCAGAATTTTATCTATTTCCAGAATATTTTAGAAGTTGGTATATTTTGAAAATGTAAACAATTTTGAGCAGATTTTTTCCTATTATATTCAAAATCTTTTGAATTTTTTTTTGACTTTGAATTTTCAGAATTTTACTCATTTTAAAAATATTTTGACAATTTATATCTTTTCAAAATATTTTGACAATTTTCTCATTTTTACGATATTTTGAGAATTACATCAAATTTTCAACATATTTTTGCATCTATTTTTTATGTGACTCCGGGTAGAGTCAAGATAATTATGGAGCTCTATGTAAATTATGTATTTACTGATTAATTTGCCAATTTTATTGAAAAAATACCCAATTTCGTTTAATTAATATAATTTTACAAAAATATTGAATAAACGAACATTAATGAGCTGGTCTTCGTCAATTTCGGCAGGAATTGTGTCCGTCGACGAAATCGATGAATGAGCGGGGGAGGCAACAGCAATATGGTATGGATTGGAGGGGTTTGCTTCCTTATCAAAACCGCCATTCTCTAAATAATGTCGCAAATCAGTAAATTCTTCTTCTTTGATTGCCTCATTATCATTATTGCTGCCATTATTAGCTTCTTTTTGGTGATTGTTGCGTAAATTTTTGGCCGCCGTTTTCTTTGGCCATTCTTTTTGTGGTTTCGGCGTTTTTTGTCTTTCTGCTGCTTTTTTCGTTGACCGTAATGGCCTTCCTCGTTTTGCAATTTTTGGTGAGGTTGATGGCTTTTTTGAAGAGCCAATGGAAGGTCGTCCTCTCTTCCGTTTGATAGAAATTGAAATGGCTTTTTGCGAAATTGATGGGACTGAAATGAATTTTTTAATAGCATAATTATTCATAATTTCAAAAATCATATTTGTGTCCGGAAAAATTGGTCTACTTTTTGTAATTTTTTTTGATGGATCAAAATTTAAAATTTCATAAAAAGAAGATAATTAAAAAAAATTTTTTTGAAAATTTTTCAGTTAAAATATTGAAATGTCTTCTATTAAAAGAAATAAAAAATCAGACAAAATTTCAAGTTTATATAAAATATTTATCCATGCCTAAAATGGTTTTTTTTCTTTTTTTTCTTATCTAATGAAGGGGAAAAATATAATTCAAAAATTTATTATTTTTTCTAGGCCATTTGTAATCCAAAAAATGAATTTTGTAAAAATTAATTTTCTATTATTATTATAAATCTACAAAAAATAACGATGAAAAAATTTTCTGAAAAAACCAATAATTAACTTACTATTGGTTTCCTCTTCATTAGTATCTTCCAAAAATCCAATGCCAATTTCCTCTTCAAATTCCCCTCCAATATTTCCATCTTCATTTTGGTTACATTCGGCATCGGCATCGGCATTATCCAATTCTTGTCCCCCAACATTTTCAATTCTATTGTCATTTTTTTCATTCCCATTGTTTCCATCTTCATCCGAACTATCATCCAAATATGCGCCTCTTCTTGTTCGCACAAATTCACTCCGGCGCTGCTTCTCCTCTTCCATTCTTCGTTTTGCTGCTCGTGTTTTGACGAATAAACCACGTGGACGCCTTTTCTTCCGCTTTTTCATACTCGTAATTTTCCCACTCCGCTGATTTGTCATATTTGCCTTTGGCCTATTTATCACTTTCTTCATATGCTGATTTGTTCGCCATTTTTGTAAATATTTTTGATATAATGTGTCCATTCTCGACTTTTCATCAGTTGACAATTTAGTCCATTTTTCGGCATGGTTTGGTGAAAATAGGTTGGATGAGATAGTTTGTTCGCCATTTTCACCTATTATCAATGTTTGAATAAAAATTTAATTAATTTTTTTTTGCTTTTTTTTCATATTTTTCATGGTATTTAGTTATAAAAATTCAGAAAAAATTATAATATAATTCATTAATCAAAAATAGGTAAATAAAAGAGTTTCTATAAGAAAATTTTTTGAAATTTTCCCGCTAATTATTTCATTTTAATTTTTCTCGAATAAAAAACCCACATTGTTCTGTCTCATTCAATTCGTTTGTGGCATTTGTTGCTTCATCAACCGCACCTAACAATGAAGTCATCGTTTGGCTAACTGCAATTTGATTTTCATCCTCATTATCATTATCGTTAATTTGGAGGAAATCATTAGTCGACGATAATGGCGGTGCCAATCGGGAGAAAACATTGTCATTTTGGCCTTCTTTTTGGCAATTATTGTTGCCGTCATTGATCTCAAAATTTATGGTATTCTCTTCATTTTGGTCTTTTGGAATTGAATTTGAAGACAGTTCAGCAGCTTGATTGGATTCATCAAAGTCCAAAAATTCAGTGTAATTTTCTTGCGTATTGGTATTGGCATCCACATCAAATTCATTATTTATTTGTTGAGATTCGGCAGATGGAATGGCCGAAGATGATGATGGAAAGGAATATTGTTGCTCGACGGATCCCTGAATTTGTAACGAAAATGAAGGCATTTCTTGGCAATTTAATATTCTTGGTGACGAATATCTCGGCAATTCTTGGCAATTTAATATTCTTGGTGACGAATATCTCGGCAATTCTTGGCAATTTAATATTCGTGGTGAAGAATATCTGGACAATTCTTGGCAATTTAATATTCGTGGTGAAGAATATCTGGGCAATTCTTGGCAATTTAATATTCGTGGTGAAGAATATCTGGACAATTCTTGGCAATTTAATATTCTTGGTGAAGAATATCTCGGCAATTCTTGGCAATTTAACATTCTTGGTGAAGAATATCTCGGCAATTCTTGGCAATTTAACACGTTTTCAGTGCGATTAATCTTCGGCATTTCGGAAAATGTTGTGGAAGAATTTATTGGAAACATTTGACTTTGATTAACAATAATTGGGACTTCCAAATTTGATAATGTTGAAAATTGTGGTGGTGCACTATTTGAAAGTGTTGGGCCTTGACAAATATCGCCATTGTTTCCAAATTGTGTAAATGCTTCATTTATCAAGGATGTGCTTCGTCGATAGCGTGTTACGGGTTTTTTGAAGGCCGATGGACCTTGGCCCAAAATAGGGATCAACAATTCTGATGCTATTGCCCTATTTTGTTGATCTGCAGAAATGGGATAATTTTCTGGTGCCGATGATGTTATTGGCATTGGGGAAGACAGTAACATTATTCCTTGGTCTTCAATTGATCCGTCCTCCGGCATTTCTTCCCGTATTTCATTAGAATCTTCCCTTTGGAATTCTTCCCTTTGGAATTCTACCCGTTGGACAGTGACCATTTCTTTCTCATTTACAAATAATCTTTGGCTAGTGCCTTCTTCCAGCTGTTCCAAATATTGTTCCAAATTTTCTTGTTGTTCTTCTTCCATCTCTTCAATTTGGTTTTGAATGCTTTTTCGTGTATTTTGTTCAATTTGTAAATTTTTTTCGCCACTTTCTTGCAATTCTAAATAAAAATGTATTTTCGAATGCTAAATACATAAAATGTATTTTCGTTTGCTAAATAAAATGTGTTTTCGATTGCTAAACAAAATGTGTTTTCGATTGCTAAATAAAATGTGTTTTCGGATGCTAAACAAAATGTGTTTTCGGATGCTAAACAAAATGTGTTTTCGATTGCTAAATAAAATGTGTTTTCGAATGCTAAACAAAATGTGTTTTCGGATGCTAAACAAAATGTGTTTTCGATTGCTAAATAAAATGTGTTTTGGGATGCTAAATAAAATTTGTTTTCGATTGCTTGACGAAATTTGTTTTGATTATTAATAAAAATTCACCTTTATTTTGTTGTTGCTCTAGTTCAATGCTCCAATATGCCTGGCAGAATTGTTCCAAACTCATTTGTTGGCCATCCAAATTGCTATTAATAATTTGTTCAAAAATAGTTGAATTCTTTTTGTTGGATTTTATTATTATTGGCCGCAATTTAGCAATTTTTCTGGATTTTTTAAGGCACCGCGTCCCATTTTTGCGATATATTTTTCCTGTATCATTGATTCGCTCATCATTTTCATAACGTACTGCCATTATGGTTTTATTTGGTGGATGATTGTGTTTTTCGTTTTGCACATAAACTTTCATAGGATCACCGATGAATCGTCGATAAATTTGTAATCTTAAGTATTTAAAATGAGTTAAAATCGATTTAAAAAATTAATTTCTTTGTATTTCTAATAAGGCTAGATTAACTATCAAATTTTTATCAATAAATAAACAAAAAAAATTGACTTACTTATATTTACATCCTCTGCAAGAGCAAATCAATAAAATTCGTTGATGATTGAAGAAATTATATCGCGGAAGATTTTCCGTTCTAAAAATAGATTTATATATTTTTTATAAATTTATTAATTATTTTCTTTTTGAATTATTAATTTCAACTTTGTTTCACATGTTGTGTTGTTTTTATATGTATTTTTTTAAAAATAAATTTTTTCAATTCAATACTATATTTTGGGTAAAATTTTTTGGAAATTAAGATTAGCAGCAGAATTTATCTATCAATTCGTTTTCAATTAGTTAAAAAATAATTCTTGGCTAGTTTCTTGTATAATTTTAATAGACTGATATTTACAGTAAAAATAAAAACCATATTGTTTTTTGCTTATTAATTTACCTTTTCAAATCCTGAAAACCTTCCCAATCATAAACAGTTGTCTTCAAATTCCATTGACCATTTGCATCATCAAAAACATCATTTTTGTTCATGCCAACATATCTCTTTTCACTAATTGGTGCCATGCATGCATGATTATGATAATATTTTGTTTCAAATAGTCTGCAAATTTTAAATGCAAATTTTCCAACTACATAATTTCTCACTTGTATAAAACCAATTGATTTCCTTCTTCGGCATCTTCTGCATTTTTGTCATTCAGCTCTTCGGCAGCTTCATCTGGGTTTTCCGCAAGAATGAAATCATCTTCCATTTGTGTTCCTCCATTATTCCCTCCCAATTGTTGTTTCTTTTTTATAATTCGTCCGCATATTTTGAATTGACAAATACGATCGTCCGGCCCGAATTTATTGCATTTGAAATAAATCAAGCGTAAGCCCTTTTGCATTGGATCCAATTCATGTTTTTCTGCATATTGAATCAACTCCTCTTTAGTGACATTTTCGGCAATTAGCATCCATGGCTGTGAATCCATGAATCCACATTTTCTTAGTTTGTTTTTGTCTATAAAAAGGGAGAAAATTATTACTTTGTAGTTATTTCCTACAATCTATAAAGTTAATACAAAAAAATTAAGGAATATTTTTGATTTAGAAGAAGTGAGAATTTTTCTCCTTCTATAAAATAAAAATGTTCTCCAAAATGTTTCTAGAAAATGTTCGCCAAAATTCTTCTGGAAAATGTTCGCCAAATTGTTTTCAGAAAATGTTCGCCAAAATGTTTACAAAAAATGTTCGCCAAATGTTTTTGCGGAAAATGTTCGCCAATATGTTTACAGAAAATGTTCGCCAAAATGTTTTTATGGAAAATGTTCGCCAAAATGTTTTTATGGAAAATGTTCGCCAATATGTTTACAGAAAATGTTCGCCAAAATGTTTACAGAAAATGTTCGCCAATATTCTTTAACCGGAAAATTTTTGCGCAAATAAATTTAAATTAAAAATTGGGCTTGTTCTTAAATTTTCTTGCTATTTTGAAATTTTAATAGAATTATTTCCCGAAAAATTTAATTTTTGTTCAAGTGTACCCACCATAATCGTGTCCATCATCTTCATCCGTAATTGAATGTTTATGCTCGCCCTTTTCATAAACATGCACCGGACCATGTTGGAAATCACGAAATAAGAGAATGCTAAATTGGTGTATGTTTTGTGAATTTTATATAGAAAAAAAGGCAAGACCAATATGGGCATTGCTGTTTTATTGGTCCGCGTGTTGCTTTTTGAACACAATTCAGAGTGGCTTGTTTAAACGAACGAAAATGTTGTCTCGAATCGGGTACACCAAGTTGGAATCTAATAAATAATCCATGTATATTTTTAAATATGTCCAAATAAGTTTTAATTAGCCCGAAATTACTTAATTTAAAATAATTCATAAAATTGATAGAAATTTTAAATAAAAATTTGGAAATTTTAAATAAGGAGGGGTAAAACTTCTACCTCAAATCACGATATTGATAAAAATTGTAAACATCTTTGACAAATTTCCATTTTGAGAGGTCTACATTTTTTAATTTGTACTGAGCCCTTCCAATTGGGAGCACCGTCGTATTGTGATTATGCCAAACAGTGGATTCACTTAATCTATTGGAGAAAGGAAAAAATATTGATAAAATTTTTTGATTTGTCCACATACTTATATAGAAATTGCGTTGAATCTTCGTCTGTGGCCATTCGCAACTCAACTTGTCCAATATTGTCCGATTCTCCCATTAAATCATCAATTTCAGTGGTTACAGCATCATTACTTTTTTCTGCAGCCCCTTTTTCAATTTGCATCGCTCGTAATTTAAAGTCACATTGTATGCCGTCAATACCAATCTTGAAAAAATTTACAAAAAATGTATTTATGAAGAAATTTAAAAGAGTTATAAAAATTTCAAATTCAAATATCCGGACCGGTCATATAATCTTTGGAATTTGCTTGAAGATAAAGTCATATTTTTTAGTGATTAATTTTGCCTAAAGGCTAATTCTCCTTTCTCTTTGATTATAATTCCCAAATCCCAACCACAATTCCCAAAAGAAAGAATATAGCGAATATGAGTTTGTTGAATGGTGTTCCTTAGACAGAATTAATAGTTAGACTAATGATGCATTTGTGTATGGAAAAAATTCCTTAAATTTACAAATAAAATTTTTTTAATGGGACCAAAAATAAAATCCCGAAATTGCCGAGTATTCAATGATTTCAGCCTAACCTGTCCACATTCGAAATAGAGACGAGCAATGCCTCTCCATGCGTATAGCCGCAAGCCATGTTCATCCCGTGCACGTTGGTACATCCTCTCTCGGGTCCATTCGCCCGGGAGCGGACACCAAGTAACTTTCTTCATTTTATTTGTCCATTTTTCCATCTTGCCAAGCCGATAATGCTGTAGTTTTACTCGATTTCGTCGATAAGATATTGTATTTTTATTTTCCTTTAGTCCGTTGCTTATTGCAAAAGAATTTTCTTCGGCAGGAAGACCACAATTATGCTGGCCTGATTCGTAAATAACAAAGTGATTATTGCATTTCATATGGCTATGTAGTCGTATTCGAAAATTACAAGGAATCTCGTGGTCCTGAAAAAAATTCCAAGTAAAATAAATTTATAAAAAAATTGTGTTTTATATGGTAATGTGGAAATTCAATTTCAACAATATTTTATGGTAAAATATTTAATATTTGGTGAAAAAAATTGAAAATGCGTAAAGTTTTGCAAAATATTGAAAAGATTGATGTAACTAACGGTTTATAAAAGTTTATAATAGATAGACCCAAATAATATATACCCAATCTATGTTTCGTGCTAAAATTAAATGTGTTTTCGAATGCTAAATAAAATGTGTTTTCGTTTGATAAATAAAATGTGTTTTCGAATGCTAAATAAAATGTGTATTCGATTGCTAAATAAAATGTGTTTTCGTTTGCTAAATAAAATGTGTTTTCTTTTGCTAAATAAAATGTGTTTTCGTTTGCTAAATAAAATGTGTATTCGATTGCTAAATAAAATGTGTTTTCGTTTGCTAAATAAAATGTGTTTTCTTTTGCTAAATAAAATGTGTTTTCGTTTGCTAAATAAAATGTGTATTCGATTGCTAAATAAAATGTGTTTTCGTTTGCTAAATAAAATGTGTTTTCTTTTGCTAAATAAAATGTGTTTTCGTTTGCTAAATAAAATGTGTATTCGATTGCTAAATAAAATGTGTTTTCGAATGCTAAATAAAATGTGTATTCGATTGCTAAATAAAATGTGTTTTCGATAGCTATACGTATACGTACCATTGGTTCTCTGGCACATTTGTAATAGTACACAAATCCATTTTTTCCATAAAGCATCCATGGTTCATCGGAGACTTTTTTGTAGAAATCGGTGTAAGAACATTGGCCAACATAGCGCCATTTAATTTTCAATGGCTCATTGGTGATGGTGGCATCCGTATCCACTATTGTCTTTTTTGGTATGGGTTTGATTGTTTGGTTAGAATTGGAATTTTGTTGTTCCAAATTATGTTTTTTCAAATGCAGATCAGCAAAAGTAGATTCTATCGTATTTTGTTTAACAATGATTGACGTAGATTGGGAGGAATCGACATCGAAAGCAGCAGCAGCAAAAGATGTTGATGGCTTTGAAAATTATTACTGTATTTTTTTCCATTAGAAGCCAATATTTTAATAGAACATTTTCTAATAAATTCTCCAAGTTTTGAAAATTTCTTAATTTTTAAGTTAACTCCCTTTTAAAAATCAAATCTAATAATTCCAAAAATATTTTCTCACCTGCTGCTGTTGATTGGCTTCTTCATTTATTCTTATTTTCGCTTTATTTCCAGCAATTCTTTTTTCCAAATTTCGCATCATCATTTCGCCCTCCCAAAGAGGTGCATCATCATTCATGTTTTTCCTTCGTTCTTCTTGTTCCGCTCCGTTCTTATTCCGCTTACGTTTTGAGGCCAAAGCCGAATTCAATGCATGAGCAGATTGGGCAATTTTTGATACCAACATTAGCAAATCCACTTCCACAATTGGCGGATATCCTACAAAAAGGTTATCAGTAAATAAATTTATAAAAAGTGAGTTTAGATTGAATTGTAAATAAAAATGACCTTATGAATTGGAAATATTTAACTTTTGAAAAAATAGTGAAATTTGCCGAATAGATAGAATATACTCTTTTTGGGCAATTTCAATGTTTTTAGGCCAAATTAAATACTATCCACCATGATGAAATTGTTAAATTAATTAAAATAGGGAAATAAACAATATTAAATGGTCAAACACCTGCTGAAATGGGTTCAGTTGCCAATTCGAATTGTTCCAAATCATCCAAATCTTGGTCATCCTCTTCCTCCTCTTCTAAACCATAATTTTGTTCGAATTGCATTTTCAAATTATTCTCCAATATTGCTGCGGATGATGTGGACTGCTGTTGTTGCTGAATTTGTTCATCAGTCATCACGCCATCATTCATCTCAACTTCATCATCATCATCCTCAACTTCAACATCCTCCAATGTGTTTTCATGATTATGTTTGCCTCTCTCAGAAACTAAATATTAGATTGGAAAATATTTAGAAAATCTAATGAAAATGTTACAGATTGTAAATATTCGGGAACAGAAGATTACTTTAGTAGATTCACATCTTTTACCGATCGATAATATTTTGTCAAGTTGTTCATTTGATTATGTTTTAACTAGGGTTTAATCAAGACATAATTTTGAATCAAAATCCGGTTAAACCGTATATTAATGACATAATTTTAAATTATACATATAATTCGATGTTTCTGGACGAGCTCTATCAGTTGATGGTAAGGTTCATGAATATAGGATATAACTTTAATATTTTGAGGTTATAGGTTAAATGTACTCTTTCGGGTAAATTAAAATTAAAAATTTAAACTATTTTCCTTTCCTATAATAAACCGTATACCGTACCTGTGAATGTTGGTTCATCATCATCAATGACATCATAATTCTGCTTCGATCGAATACGATATTCGCATCTTTGCCCATCCGCTGAGGTGAAGCCGCATTGCAAATATTGCAACGTGAAATATTGTCGTTTATCTCTTTTTTGAACAATGAAATGACCCCGAAGTCCATGTGCTTTCTTATGGGCCATGATTTGTTCAAGAGTCCTAAAAAACAGAAAACATTGTATTTCTCCCCAAAATATTTACCATCTTCTTCCAATAAACAGCCAATCATCATATCTTTTATGTTTATATCTGGACCATTTTGCAATAGGAGCTTCCATGAAACCTTCGGGCGCTTCAATATGCTCATGATTATGGGCATTGCGTTCATACAAATGCACAAAACCGTCGGGAATGTCCTCGCAATTTCGTCGTAACAACATTTTATAGGTGCAACCAAAGAGAACTCTTTTGCAGCGCATATTCTGCGAATTGAAAAAATATGTCAATATTTTTCCGGAAAATATTTGCCATTATATTTACGGAAAAAGTTCGCCAAAATGTTTTTATTCTTTCCGGAAAATGTTCGCCAAAATGTTTCTATTCTATACGGAAAATGTTCGCCAAAATGTTTTTATTCTTTCCGAAAAATGTTCGCCAAAATTTTTTTATTCTTTCCGGAAAATGTTCGCTGAAATGTTTTTATTTTTTCTGGAAAATGTTCGCCAAAATATTTTTATTTTTTTCCGGAAAATGTTCGCCAAAATATTTTTATTTTTTTCCGGAAAAGTTCGCCAAAATTTTTTTATTCTTTCCGGAAAATGTTCGCTGAAATGTTTTTATTTTTTCTGGAAAATGTTCGCCAAAATATTTTTATTTTTTTCCGGAAAATGTTCGCCAAAATATTTTTATTTTTTTCCGGAAAATGTTCGCCAAAATTTTTTTTTATTCTTTCCGGAAAATGTTCGCCAAAATGTTTTTATTTTTTCCGGAAAATGTTCGCCAAAATGTTTCTAAAAAATTTTCGTCAAATGTTTCCAGAAATGTTTGCCAAGATTTTTCCGGAAAAATGTTCGCCAAAATGCCTTTATGGAAATTGTTCGCTAAAATGTTTTTATGGAAAATATTCGCCAAAACATTTCCTTAAAATGTTCGCCAAAATATTTTTTAGGAAAATGTTCGGCAAAATGTTTTGTCCGGAAAAGTTCGCAAAATTTTTTTGGAGAATGTTCGTAAATATTTCCGGAAAATGTTCACCGTTCTAGGAAAATTTTTAAAAGTTTATTTTAACATTCAAACATTTTCCATCCGCCGTTTAATAATCAAAGGAAATACAAAAATGTAGGTTGCAGGGGGTATTTCATTTACACTTTGTATACTGTTTAAGAATTTTTAATAAATCTTTTTGGCATCCCTAGTCCAATAATTATGATTTAGATATTTTATTACCGTGGGCTTAGCTCTAACATAGGCATAAACACCATATTTTTGCTTGATTTCAGCTTCCAAATTCTCAGTTATCCGCATTTCTGTTACGAATTTCCACTGGTTTGATTGCCAACGCCCGCGTGTTCGTCTATAAATTATTTTTTAATTTAGTTTATTGTTTCGATCATGATTAAAGAAGACAACTATTTCAAGAGCCTATTTTAAGTCAACTTTCTTTGTAAATAGTAAATATATCAGAGAGCGGACACCTCCTACCATTTTGATGTGAATAAATTTTAGTATCAAAATTCTTGAAGCACACTCAATATTCGACTAATTTGGTATCATCTTCAAACGTTGACTTTCACAATAAATAATATTTTATAAATAGGTATAATTCAGTTCTTATGAAAATAAGAATGATAATTTTGTCCATAAAACCGAAAATTTTAACCATATCTTTTTGTTTCATTCGATATAAATTTGGTGAAAATGCCTCAAAAGTTTTTCTCCCAGCGCCCGGCCTAAATAGGCTGTGGGTTGGCATCATTAGTCTATTCTATAATGGATTTATTTTGGTACTTAACGGTAATCCGTCTGCAGTGTTTTTGAATACCTGCTCTTTTCTTACAGGTGATTAGGGTTAGGGTTACTGATATTTGAGATGATAACCATCCACTAAAGACACTAACCCTATTTCGGATAACCCATGAGGGATTACCCGTATTTTTTCCCCGGTTGACTTAACAAAAAATCAGGGGGCGGATAACCGTTAAGCACCTTTATTTTAAGAACTAATTTTAATTTTCGCTCTATATTTTTAGTAAAAACCTGAAAACAGCTCGATCACCAGCAACTTGCTGTTGCTGAACATCATTGCCAGAATTGGAATTATTTGCTTGTTCATCAACTAATACAATGGGATAATTCAAATTGAAATCCAGCAAAAATCGGTTTACCTCTTTCCCATCCACAATCTTTTGGGATTCCCTTTTGGCTTTTTCTATTTGCATATTTTGAGCGAACAATGCCATCATCCCCAATTTTATATTTGTTACTTTTCAACTCAACATTTGAGCCTTTTTCTTTATCAAATTTTGGTCGAATTTTTTCCAAAGTGTTCTTTTGCTGGCGATTAATGTTTCGATGAATTTTCTGTTTTTCCACCACCGCTTCCTCCTCCTCTTCATTTGTCGGCTCATAATCGGAATCATTGCTGGCCGCTTTTTCTTCCTCACTTTCCGATTCAGTTTCAGTTGATGAGGAAGAATCGGCTAATATAAAAATGTTTTTTATTCTTCATTTTTCCAATTCCTATTTGTTAATAGGAAGCAGATTTTGGGTTGCGAAAATGGCAAAATAGGAGGTACTCGGTGCTAGGTCGATTCCACAATGGTACAAATATAAAGTTTTTTGGCTTCTAATAAATCAGAAACTGGTTTTAGACTACACAAACCTTATACCATTTTGTAGATCTCATCGAGACGCATCGAATGGTAAACAATTTGTCATGATTTGGTCAAAATTAAAGAGTATTAAACCATTTAAACCATTTTTTCCAGATTTTGGTTTTAAACTTTCTTATTTTGGGCCAAAAGCTAACATATTATATACCAATCGATGCGTCTTGATGAGATCTACAAAATGGTATAAGGTTTGTGGGGTCTAAAATCAGTTTCTGATTTGTTAGAAGCCAAAAACTTTATATTTGTACCATTGTGGAATCGCCCATATTTGTACCGCCCTTTGTCTATTGTGGAATCGACCCCGGACGGAGGTACTCATTTAGTTTTCTTGGTCAAATTTGTCAAAATATGTTCGAGTACTTAAAAGGTATTGTATTTTGCCTAATGAAATTTTTCTCTCAAAAAAGTTCCAAATATATAAAATAGACTAAAAAAATTAAGTCAAGTAGATGAAATAAATTCTCCCTTTTCTAATCAAGTCTATATATATTATAAAAATAGGACAAAACCTAAAAATCTTTGTCCTAATGATATGAGATATATTAACTAGCAGTAGCTGCCTCATTTAAAATTTAATGATTTTTTTGTATCTTTCATTAATAAAACTCGAGTATTTTCAAGATCAAAGGATGTCATTTTATTGGGCAAAAGAAAAATTTTCATTTATGTTAAATTATTACTTAGTTCTGTTCCACCTTCCTCCTCCTCTTCAGTCTCAATTCCAACACTCATAGGAGTTCTCATTGAAAGCAGTGGGTTTAAATAAGCGGAAACACCAATGTTGGTACTGCTACTTGTCGATGGCATCGCCATCGAATTGGACATTGAATCTTTTTAAATTTTTAATATTTATTGGCTTATTCTAATGGAAACCAATTATTTCTCGATTTTTGCCTTTCAATGGTGACCAACATGGAATTGATGCCTGATTTTGGTATGGTTGTTTCGGTTGATGGTGTTCCTCATTTTGTTCGCCTAAGTTGGTTGGATTTCCCAATTGATCTTCCTGCATAAATCCATCCATTGTTAAAGTCAAATTATTAGGAGTATATGGGCCAAAAATGTCGTGGCCATCTCTTTCTTCCATACTGCTGCTACTAAAATAATTTATCTAAATATCTTATCACTTGTTAAATAAAATGTGTTTTCGTTTGCTAAACAAAATGTGTTTTCGATTGCTAAATAAAATATGTTTTCGTTTGCTAAACAAAATGTGTTTTCGTTTGCTAAATAAAATGTGTTTTCGTTTGCTAAACAAAATGTGTTTTCGATTGCTAAATAAAATATGTTTTCGTTTGCTAAACAAAATGTGTTTTCGTTTGCTAAATAAAATGTGTTTTCGTTTGCTAAACAAAATGTGTTTTCGATTGCTAAATAAAATATGTTTTCGTTTGCTAAATAAAATGTGTTTTCGTTTGCTAAACAAAATGTGTTTTCGTTTGCTAAATAAAATGTGTTTTCGTTTGCTAAACAAAATGTGTTTTCGTTTGCTAAATGAAAAGTGCTTTCATATCTGCAGATAATCAAAAATTGTTGAAAATCTAACATTAATAAATATATTTTAATCGATGGTAAAAATAATAAGCAAGCATAAATTATTTAATACAATATATTTTAATGGAATAAATTATGAGCAAAAATCAAGTCAATAAAATTATGAATTATTTCTGCAAATATATTTCTTCAGGTTTCGACCAAATCCTCTCAATCCCAATTAAATGTGCCCATCCCACAATGCCCACAACGACCAACGGTTCAAATTTGACTGAAAAAGCATTCTATATATGGCTTTTAAAATTAATTTTTTTTTCTGTCTGTTTAAGAATTTCATGGTAATTAAAAATGATGCAAAATACGAATTTGCCTGCCACATCTAATTTTCCCATATTGTTAAGAAAATGTTTTTTATGTCACATTTATATTATAAGTCGGCATTGTCTTACCAATATGGTAAAACATGTCTGGTCTGTGTTCGTATTTAGCATCCAAATCCCAAAATAATTTAATTTTTTTTTTAAACTTGTTAAACCATTAAAATAATCTAGAAAGAAACCTCCAATCCTATGACTGGCACATAATTTTTCCATCGTACATCGGTGCAATATTGTCTGCATCACTTTGGTCATATGCCTGATGAATAAAATATAAAATGAATCTATAAATCATCCGTAAATTTCAAACCTGTCTCGTTTGCACATCGCATCATTCTCATTTATTTCTTTTTGATATTCATCGTCATTCGGATCATTTCCCTGCAAATTAAATGCTTCAAGAAATTCAATTTGAGAATTAGCCAATTCGCCAAGCACCAATCCGGCACATCCAGGCACTTTTTTGGCCATTTCAAATGCCACTCGAAATTCAGTATCCCTCTTCTTCTTATTTTCATCCATTTCTTTTTTTGCCTCCCTTTTTAATGGAAAAAATTTTTTCATAAAAAAATGTATTTTTTTGTAGACAAAACAGTTTTTGACTTCTAATAAATCAGAAACCGGTTTTATTTAGACTCTTCAAATATATACAAATTTGTAGAACCCATCGAGTCGCGTCGATTGGTATGTAATTTTTCTTTGTCATGGTTTGGCCCAAAATTAAAGTATTTAAAATTCAAAAATAGAAATATTATGGTTTAAACGATTTAACTCTTTAATTTTGGGCCAAAACCTAATTTTATATACCATTCGATGCGTCTCGATGAGATTTATAAATTAGTATAAGGTTTGTATGGTCTAAAACCGGTTTTTGATTAATTAGAAATCTAAATTATTTTGTCTGCAAAAAATAATAACCTCTTTAATGACCATTTTTGAAACCATCCAAAATCATCCAATTTCTTCCCATGCTGTTTGCGGTCGATAAATTCAGCCAAATATTTATCAAATGTTCCCAATTCCTTGTCGATTTCTTCATCGGTTAATAATCCTCCATATTCAATTGCACGCGTTTTGCACATTTCCGTGAAAACAATGTCCGGCTGTGTTGCTCGTATCAAATTTTGAACATCCAAAAAACTTTGATGTTTCTTTTAGAAATAAAGTGAATTAAGAAAACACTATTAGGATAATTAATTCTACCCCATGTTCCGTTCCCAGCAAATATATTCGAGCTTGGGCGTACGCCTCGCGCCAATAGACCGGATCAAAACCTTTGGCCAATGTCATTGGGGCAAATGGGTACTCGAATATTAGGATGCGTTTGCATTTTTCAATTGGCTTGACAATATTCTTAGTCTCGATTGTGTATTGTCCATCAAGTGATTTAAGCACATTCTTCAGTTCATTTTTGTCAATTTTCTTGCCAAATACATAGTCCTTATGAAGGCATTCCTACAAGTTTATTATTCAAAGAATTGATTTTTAATTATTCTTTTATACTCCTCTTGCTGAGTTGCGCAATTTTTTCCGGTCGTAAGTCGGAACCAGTTCAAGTCGTTGCCATGGTCTTGTCTTTTGCATTGCATCCTCGTCTGCTCGCATAATGCAATTCCAATAAAAGTTGAAATCCGACTTTGACTTGAATTTTGGCAACGTTTCATTTTCAACTGTTTCTAAATATTTTTAGGATTTAATTTTAGAGTTAAAGAAATAAATTAAACCTGCTGATGGAAAACTGGAAAAATTCCTTTGAATAATGTAAATGTAAGATATTTTTTGCAAAGTTTGTTTAATGGTCATTCTGCTGAATAACTGATTTGTTAACAAAAAAATGTGATATTTTTGCAAACAATTCCTATAAATCAAGGTCTTTTTATAAACTTTTAAATACTAATACTAAATAAATTTGCAGCAGAGGTTTCTCAAATTTTTTTCTTTTAATTTCTATTCTAAGTTTAACATGTAAAACATGTATAAGAAGGATGGTAGTGAAATGCGAAAAATTTAAACAACTTGATATTTTACCTATATATATTGCATTGCGTGTTTTGAAAATCGGACATTTATAATTTAAATTTACACTATAAATCAGAAACCGGTTTTAGATCCTACAAACCTTATACCATTTTGTGCGTTGTAGATCTCATCGAGACGCGTCGATTGTTATATACTATATAATTTGTCATGGTTTGTTAAAAAAATTAAAGGTGTTAAACCGTTTAAACCATATTTCCAGTTATTGGTTTTAAATACTTTAATTTTTGGCCAAAACCTGAAATTTTATAAAAATTTGATGCGTCTCGATGAGATATACAAATTGGCATAAGGTTTGCATGGTCTTAAAACCGGTTTCTGATTTATTAGAGTAAATTTAATTATAAATGTTCAATTTTCACCGATTTTCAAAACGTCACTAAATCTTAATGAAATGATTTTATAAGTTAGTAGATATTTTTGTAAAAAATCTCTAAATAAAATATTAGCCTCCTGAGTAATGATGTGATGACTAGGGCTGGCAAAAATAGTGTTTACACTATTTTTTTCCTAGCATTATTTATGCATAAAAACGCGATAAAAAACATTTCTAGCTTGGTTTGAGCTCAAAATATTGAACTTTTTTTGCACTATTTGCACTATTTTTCACTATTTTGCCACTTTTGACACTATTTCACTATTTGGATCACTATTTAGGCCTTTTTATGTCAATTTCGACCTTTTTATGTCACTATTTCATGATTTTTACACTATTTCTACATTTTTGAAATTTTCTGAAAATTCATCCAAAAAAATCAAAATTTTTTCCTTTGAAAATATTTTTTTTGCCAAAATTTTTTCCATTAAATCAAATTTTGGTCTAAAATTTTTCTCAATAGACCTTTTTTCGTGAAAAATTTTCCCCTTTGGATTATTTTGATCAAATTTTTTGAATCATTTTTCTTCAAAAAAATTTTTTTGGTAAAATGTTTGTCACTTTTTTTTGAATTTTTGTCACTATTTTGAGTTTTTAACACTATTTTTAACACTATTTTGCGATTTTTGATCACTATTTAGTGTCACTATTTTACGATTTTTGTGCACTATTTTTGCCAGCCCTAGTGATGACTGATGACAGAGAGAAACAAAGATTTAATTTGGCGTACACATTAAATTGTCGGAAATTTGAGGGAAAAAAGCAGAATTAATTTACGGCAAAACAGGCGGAATTAATAAATTATTCCAAGGAAAAGGAAATCATCGAATGATTAATGAATTGTATTTAATTTGCCGAAAAAACACCGAAATTGCAAAAAAATACGTTATATTATACGGAAATTGAAGTTTCAATTTATTGATATAAAACATCAATGAATGGGGAAAGGGAAAAAAATTTGATCGATCTTTCTTAATGTTTAATAAATCATAATTTACACAATAATCGTAAATGGAAATGAAATTAAGAAATTCTTTGACTCCCTTTTGTATAAATATGGTAAAATTTAACATTTGTATAATAAAATAAAAATAGAATATAATTATAATAAATAATTATATTTTCCCCTTGTCATGTAAATAATTTAAAAATAGAAGTGTTTTAGTATAATAATTTCATAAATTATGTTTATTTCTTCCTTCTCATTTCCGATTTCTCATCAGCAGCAGAATGTGATTTCGAAGGTTCCGAGAAAATTTGATCAAAATTTGGACTTTCTTGATCGTAAAAGTTGGACAAAATACTCCCCATTCCATCATCGTCAACGGCTATTTTTAAATTAAAAAATATTAATTCTTTCAAATTAAATATTAGCTTTAAGTTTAGCAAATTCAGGTGTCATTCATTATATACGATAGTTCTTTTAATTGGGGATGTGTCACGTGTTAAATAATAAAAGATTGTCCATGGTCAGATAAATCAAACCGAACTGAGGCTATATTTGGTTAAAAACTGAAAAATCGAGCTTTGAAAACGGCAAAACCCCGGGTCCATATAGGCAGGACTTTTAGTTTTTCCTTTCACCCCGAGGGCCAACTTTTGGTTATACCGTGTGGGACCATTTTTGAGAAAAATTTCCTCCTATCGGACTATTTATATTTATGACTTAAAATTATATTCTTCAGTACCATTTTTGGATATTTCCTCTATCGGGCCATTTTTGGTTAAAAATGCACGCTGCCTGACTTTTTGGCAAAAATTTCCCCCTATCGGGGGCTTTGGTTTAAAATTTTACACATGTAGAACATTTTAATTTAAAAATGGCCCTACAAAGTAAAATTTTAACCAAAAATTTCCCTTCGAAGTGAAAGGGAAAAATCGGTCGGTTTAAAAATCCCCGGCTTTTTCGAAGATCGGTTTTTGTTTGGTCAGTTCTAGCAAAAATATCACAATAGAAAATTTTGTCTTTTTGGCCATAATTTTTTTATGTTTGCATGGATTAACTATTTTTTTTATATGAATATATTTTCAAACATTTATTTAAACCTGTAAAATGTTGCTCTGCTGCTGAAGGGCCACCAACCATGTTTGTTGTTTGTCCAAATGCCCTGTCGAATGTCGATGATTTTTTTGCTGTTTGAATTGGTAAATTTTCGTGCTCTCTTTCCATGGTTTCTAATATCATTGACTGAATTGGCAAATTTCCAATGGATTTTGCTGGATTCGTTAGTGGCCCCTGCTGATGATTAAATCCGTTTGGTATTGGTTTAATTTGAGCGGATTCTAATATATTTATTGGTTGAAATGACAAATTTTGTTGGAATCCATGCTCAATAGGCCTTTTTCCCTGCCTTGCAATGTGCCTAGAGACGGTTGCTTCCTTGTGCCCTGCATATGGATGTGACCGATGTTCTTTTCGATGCAAATGAATTGAAGAGCTGTTTTGCGGCGACGATTTTTGCTGCTTTTCAGAATGATTAACACTGCCAATTTCAATGTCTTTTTCATGCTTTTTTAGTACATTTTGTTCAAAATTTTCTTCTTTGTGCCATGGAATTGTCCGCCTGTGGGATGCATCAAAATCATTTATTGCTCTCATTTGTGAATGATTTTCATGCGATTCATCCCCGTTAATTTCAGATAATACCCCTTTCCCTTTTCCATGACTTTGGACATTTTCAAATTCCGCATTTTTAGATATTTGTTGAATATTAATTCCCTTATTCGAATAATTTGCGTTTATCATTTTGATAATCGCTAATTTCTGTTTCAATTTCAGCAATTCTTGGTTCTTATTTTCATTCAATTTTGTGAGCGAATCCAATTCTTTGCGATCATTTCGGTTTTGCAATTCCAGTCTTGTCAATAACTAAAAAATAAATGGCAAATTCTCAAGTAAATTATTTTTTTTATCTTTTCGGAATATATGTCAAACATAATCTATAGAAATGGGGAATTATAAATTATCTAATGTTAAATTATATCCCGACAATAGGCAAAGGGCCCATATAAATATTGGCACGCACCTCTACACAATAGTTCAAATAAAAAATTCATTTTATGTTTGGAATTGGAATTAAATGACATAAAATTTATATAAATTATTAATTCCAAATATTTATGTGTTTTTGTTTTTTCCAGACATTTTGTATTTTTGTTATTCCAAACATTTTGTATTTTTGTTATTCCAAACATTTTGTATTTTTGTTATTCCAAACATTTTGTATTTTTGTTATTCCAAACATTTTGTATTTTTGTTATTCCAAACATTTTATAAAATTTTGATGTTTTTATTTTCCCAAACATTTTATAAAATTTTGATGTTTTTGTTTTCCCAAACATTTTATAAAATTTTGATGTTTTTATTTTCCCAAACATTTTATAAAATTTTGATGTTTTTGTTTTCCCAAACATTTTATAAAATTTTGATGTTTTTATTTTCCCAAACATTTTATAAAATTTTGATGTTTTTGTTTTCCCAAACATTTTATAAAATTTTGATGTTTTTATTTTCCCAAACATTTTATAAAATTTTGATGTTTTTATTTTCCCAAACATTTTATAAAATTTTGATGTTTTTGTTTTCCCAAACATTTTATAAAATTTTGATGTTTTTATTTTCCCAAACATTTTATAAAATTTTGATGTTTTTGTTTTCCCAAACATTTTATAAAATTTTGATATTTTTGTTTTCCCAAACATTTTATAAAATTTTGATGTTTTTGTTTTCCCAAACATTTTATAAAATTTTGATGTTTTTATTTTCCCAAACATTTTATAAAATTTTGATGTTTTTGTTTTCCCAAACATTTTATAAAATTTTGATATTTTTGTTTTCCCAAACATTTTATAAAATTTTGATGTTTTTGTTTTCCCAAACATTTTATAAAATTTTGATGTTTTTATTTTCCCAAACATTTTATAAAATTTTGATGTTTTTGTTTTCCCAAACATTTTATAAAATTTTGATGTTTTTGTTTTCCCAAACATTTTATAAAATTTTGATGTTTTTATTTTCCCAAACATTTTATAAAATTTTGATGTTTTTGTTTTCCCAAACATTTTATAAAATTTTGATGTTTTTATTTTCCCAAACATTTTATAAAATTTTGATGTTTTTGTTTTCCCAAACATTTTATAAAATTTTGATGTTTTTATTTTCCCAAACATTTTATAAAATTTTGATGTTTTTGTTTTCCCAAACATTTTATAAAATTTTGATGTTTTTGTTTTCCCAAACATTTTATAAAATTTTGATGTTTTTATTTTCCCAAACATTTTATAAAATTTTGATGTTTTTGTTTTCCCAAACATTTTATAAAATTTTGATGTTTTTATTTTCCCAAACATTTTATAAAATTTTGATGTTTTTATTTTCCCAAACATTTTATAAAATTTTGATGTTTTTATTTTCCCAAACATTTTATAAAATTTTGATGTTTTTATTTTCCCAAACATTTTATAAAATTTTGATGTTTTTGTTTTGTTATATTATTTCGTTACTTTGAAATTTTTTTTCAAAAACTCCATATTTGTAACTAGCGTCGCTTAATTGAACTAACACCACCATTAAATTTATCTTTGTAAAAATTGTAAATCAAATTTCATAAATTATTATGACAATTTTTTGAGGCAAAAAACTAGCCCGCAAGCGGGCTCTTAAACCGCGTACAACTTATGCGTTTGAATGCGGAATTTGCGATATGTGGGAACGGATTGGAAGGCTGTCTCTAGTCCTTTTGAAAAATTTACACTATGTAATTATGCGGGTATTGCGTCGTCAATTCGCTTGGGACTCGGCTTCGCTCGCTCCGGCCGCTTCGCGGCCTCCGCTCGCTCCGCCTCTTCCCAAGCAAACCGCCGTCGAGGGCTGAGAACCGAGGGATTATATAGAAAACCGGGGGATTTTGTTGGAAACCGGGGGATTATTTGGGGAATAGGTGGATTATTTTGGACATGCGAAGTTTTATCTATTTGATATTGCGTCGTCAATTCGCTTGGGACTCGGCTTCGCTCGCTCCGGCCGCTTCGCGGCCTCCGCGAGCTCAGCCTCGTCCCAAGCGAACCGCCGTCGTGGGGGGTTTATATGGGGAACCGAAGGATTTTATGAACATCTGAAGAATTATATTGAAAATCGGGCGATTATGTTGAAAAACCGGGAGATTATTTGGGGAACCGGGGGTTTATTTGTGGAACCGGCGGTTTATTTGGAGAACCGGAGGATTGTATGAACTTCTGGAAAATTATATTGAAAATCGGGCGATAATATTGAAAAATCGGAGGATTATATGAAAAACCGGGGGATTATTTGGGGAATAGGTGGATTATTTTACGACCGGGGGATTATTTGGGGACCTGAATGACATTTTTGAACTTCCCATACTCGATTACCCCTGAATACACCTGGTTTTCAAAAAAAAATTTCAAAAATTTTCGAGGCCTAGGTACCCTCCTTGGTACCCTCTATACCTCATATACTAATATGTTTTTTGAACTCCCCAACCTCGATTACCCCTAAATATACCTGGTTTTCAAAAAAATATTTCATAAAATTTTTCTGACCACCCTAACCCCCTTGGTACCCCCCTTACCGATAATACTAATCACTTTTTTGAACTCCCCACCCTCGATTACCCCCGAATACATCTGGTTTTCAAAAAAATATTTCAGAAAAATTTTCGAACTCCCCTAACTCCCTAGGTACCCCCCATACCTGTACTAAAAATACGAAATTCGAACTCGCCGTACTCGATTACCCCTAAAATCACCTGAATTTCAACAATTTACGATAGGTCAAAAATTTCAAAATTTAGTCCCCTGTATCTCAGGCTTAGGGGGGTATATCGAAATACTAATGTGAAATTCGGACTCCTCGTAACCGATTACCCTTGAATACACCTGGATTTCAAGAAAATATCTCAATCCCCCCTTAGGAAACCTAGGTATACGGTATCTTAGGCCTAGGGGGGTTAACCCTAAAATTTTATGTTTGCGGCAAAGATACCCCTATATGCCTTCTACGATGATATTAAGATAAATTTCGCCACTCTAGTTCTAATCGAGTTATCGTGTCGGAACGTATCTCGAATACAGGTGGTTTTCGAGGCCTAACCCCCTAGGTATGACCCGGTGACTGTAGGCAACCAATTTCCGCAATGAGGAAAATTCCGGGCTTTAAAAGAAGCTCTCACCCATTGCCCAATACGGCCTAGAAAAAAAGTTATCCTTTTTTTTTCTACGTCCCCCCGCGTTTTTTTATAGATAGATAATGTAAAAAATATACCAATGATAAGTTCTTTTCCATTTTCATTTTAAATGTTTCTATATTCTCCCTAATATATGACTGTCCATATCCAATGCTGCTGCCTACAATTTTGCCATTTTCTTTCTCCAAAATAATTTGCACTGTTTGCCCGCCCATAATCAAAATGAATGGAATTGGCTCGATTTTGATCGAAATTAGAAAAAAGGGATTATTATATTAAAATAATTTGTAAAAATAGCATTTCTTAAGAATTGGAATTCCAAAAATTTTTTCTTAAATTATAAGTTTTTCGACTGTGCTGATTGTGAGCTAAACATTAATCTGATTTGGTGGTACCTAATTTTATCAATAAAATATAAAAAATGTTACAAAAAATTTTAATTAGTAAAACTTTCTGAAACAGTTGATTAAAATAGCTATAATATATGTGATAAAATTGATATCAGAAAGAATCACTCCCAACATTCCTGCTGAAATCTTATGGGGTCAATTCCTCAATAGGTAAAGGCCGTGCAAATGTGGGCGATTCTTCAATAGTGCAAATGTGGGCGATACCTCAATAGTGCAAATTTGAGTGTTTTCTATTTATAATAAATCAGAAATCGGTTTTAAACCCTACAAACCTTATACCATTTTGTAGATCATATCGAGACGCATCGAATGGTATATAATTTGTCATGGTTTAATCAAAATTTGAGAGTATTAAACCATTCAAACCATTTTTCCAGTCTTTGGTATTAAACTCTTTAATTTTAAGCAAATTAGGACAATTTATATACCATTATATGCATCTCGATGAGATCTACAAAATGATATAAAGGTTTGTAGTAGGGTCTAAAACCAGTTTCTGATTTATTATAAGTCGAAAACACTCAAATTTGCACTATTGAGGAATCGACATTGCACCTGCTGAAACCACAAATGGCCCTAAAAAATAATCAAGTGAAAAATAACATTTTTATTAATAACATTTTTATTAGTATAAAATTCAGATAATTAATAATATATTAAATTGTAGAAAAATGCATTTATCATTACCGATTTATTGTTGACCAGCAGTTCCAATTTCACAGCCAAAAAATATGGCGTAATCATCCTATTTTTAAAAAGGTACTCCGATATTTCCGGCACTTTTACTGCTGTAGTATCATTGGAATTTTTTACTTCACCGATAGGGCCATTTTCCCATTCACCGCTCAACCATTCGGCTATTTGCACCAAAAATCCACCATTTTTACCTTCCAATTCCTTGATCAATGCTGTTTTGTCAATTTTAATATAGACAAGCATGGAGGAATTCAATCCGATTAAAATGGAAATGATGAAAAAAACTATAATAAAAATATTCATCTATAAAAGAAAGAATATTTATTTTAAAATATTGTGGAATCCATGCATAAATTAATTGATTCAAACTCAGGTAAAAATATGAATTAATAGCTTCGTTAAAGCCATGAATTAAACCAAAATATTCAATCAGGCTGATAAAAATGAATGTTAATATAACTAAAATTCAATTTCGTCCTACTTATCAAAAGCTAACCGAAATGCCGAGGTCAATCCCCCTTTGTTTTGCCAATAAGTAAGGTCAGCAATGCTCTTGGCCTGCTCCGGAGTAAAAATTTTGATGGGATCTGAGCCGGAGAAAAAATTTTAGGGAGTAGGAGCGGAGATGGAACCGGAGTTCAGAGTGGAAAATTTGACATCAATTAAGAACCCGAAGCTGGATCCAAAAAATTTCTGCGGGTCGGAGCTCGGAGCCGGAGCAAAAACACTAGGGGTCGAATTGAAGCTCGGAGATGGAGCCATAAAATCCCAAAGGCAGAGCACTGCTTAACGGTAAAGGGTAGTGCGAGCGAACAGCAGGCATTCATATATCAATCTACCCAACTAAAATCATTCTCTCTATTCTCTTCTCCACCCTCAAATAGCTATCTTCTCTTGTTTTTCCCAAAATGGCCAAAACCAAGGAAGTGAAAAAAGTCGCGCGCGCATTCTCCCTCTATTCACTAGATGTTTACCTAATTTTCCGTTCGCATTGGCGCGCGCTTCTCTTGTTTTGATTTGATGGCACCATCCTTTTCATAAACCAAGGAGAAGAAGCTGCCCATTCTCTACCAAGTACAAGTACGAACCCTTCAATTGCTGATGCCAAAGGGACGGAACTCGACAGGTCTGTTTGCTCTATATAGAGTTGCACCCCCGGGGACAGGGATGCGTTCGGGGAGAAATTTTCGGCGATCAAATTTTCGGGGAACATCTCGGGGCTATCCCGAGGCAACTTTTTCGGGGTCGGGGATTCGGGGATAAAACGGGAATCATTTCGGGGATCCCCGGGGCCCCGGGGATAAAAACGGGGTTAAAAGGAAATTTTTAAAAAGCTAAATTATGCTTAAAATTTTTTCCATATCGGTTAAAAAAATAAAAATTCGGTCTAATTTCATGTTTGTTAATTGTCTAGCGAAAATTTGGAGTTAATTATAAGCTTAATTATCATTATTGCTCTGAGATTTCTTCAGATCTACCTTAGTAATAGGATTACAATTACAATTTTAAATTTGATATTTTTAAAATTTTATCTTTCCTTTTATTTGTATTTTTATTGTTAGTAAATTCGAATTATAAAAGATAGAAGCTCCCGTTGTATGCTTTTGAAAAATTTGAAAGGGAAAATTATTGTATTTTTTAATCGATCCCTCCGGCCATTACAGTAATAGGAAATTTTTAGCCCTCTGCTCTATCTTTATCTAATATCTACAAAATAGAAAATACCGAAGAAAATTTTTTAAATTTTTGTTAATTTTTATGCTGAAAATCGAACATTTTTAACAATAAGATAGAAGACAAAAAATATTCCGATGGTGCCGATAGGCGCCGTCGGAGAAAATTTTTTGAATTATTTGAATATTTTCACTGATTTTTAATACAAATTTCAAAGTCGAATAAATATTATGACCCATGAAAAATCATAATAAATTAGACTATCAAGCACATTATAAAATTCCTAATTCAGATATTAAATATCCTTTTGTTTATGGATAATTTTTATGCACAATATTAATATTATATCTTACTTATATCTTTATTGTTAAATTCTTTTTCGGGTTGGAATACAAAATTTACGATATATAAATTATCTATATTTAATGTAAAAATGGCCAAAAAAAAGCGAATATTTTTTCCCTTATCAAAACATTTTCGGGGACGGAAAAAGTCCGGCGATGACAACGGGGACGGGGATTCCCCGTCACGGGGATCAAATTTTCGGGGGACATTTCGGGGTTGATTTTCGGGGAAAATGATCTGGGATCCCCGGGGTTTCGGGGATCCCCGTCCCCGGGGGTGCAACCCTACTCTATACCGTTAAATTCACTTGAGCATCACCCTTTTTAAGCCAATTACGATTTATATTATATCACTGATTAGTGATCATAGTTTAATTTTTAAAATTGATCAAAAACATTGTTTTCGGAAAATGTGATGATCTATGGGAAATGTAGTTTGATGACATTCTCCCCAAAAAATTAGCCCAAAGATAAAAGAGAAATAAGAAATGATGACCCATTATTTAATAATCCCGTATAATTTAATACTAATTGTAAGCCCAGACAAATATAGTTGTAAAGGTAACAATATTATATAGTAGATAATTCTGGGAAATGGGAATTTGTCTTCTTTTTAGGAATGCGCCATAATTTAGGGTAAATTTTTTCTCCGAAAAAATTTTTATTTGAAAAAATTCTACAAACATGAAAATTTTTGTCATATGTTTGAAAATTCGAATTGCTATTTTCAAATGTAATGAGATTTCTTTCCGTTTTAATTTTTTATATTTCAATTTCATGCATCCTCATTCCTCATATCCATATCCAATCAATTCTGCTGTTCATTCACAAATGTATCGTACATTGGCCCTTGCGAATTTTGTTGTTGTTGTTGTTGATGATTGTTGTGCATATCCCCACGATCCAAGAGCCAAAATGTTTCCATCACTCCTTTGCCCTAAACATTTCAATCACAATTATTCAAAATTAACATTATCCAGAGTCAACCTTAATAATGACTTCCCCTCGGGGTTCGGTCACATAGCCGCCAATCACGTTGGTCAGCAAATGATTGGCTGCCGAAGAAATGTGGATGTGGCCAGCTTAAAAAATCAAAATAATTCTTAATTAACAGTAACATTAAAATTATGAAAAACCTTTGCCCGATGATTCCATCCGGCTTGCCGTATTCACACTGTCCCCAAAGAGACAATAGCGGGGCATTGTGAGGCCAACAACGCCAGCCACGGCGGGTCCTTAGGATAAAAAAAATGTTCATAAATTCAAAATGAATTACTAGAGCACGGATTTTTATTAATATCAATATTTTATTTGCGAACTTAAAACAGCTTTAAACTAATGAAAAATATGTCTTTTTCAATGTTTTTGTTGATTTTCATGATATTTTTGTCAATATTCATAAATAATTTTGTGAATTTTGGCCCTCAATATTTCGGTAAATTTTGACCATTTTCGTCAATATTTTGAATTTTTTTTTTGAAAATTTCCACTAAATTTTATAGTTTTTTTGAAAAAAAAATTTTTGAAAAAATTTTTTAACATTTTGAAAAAAAAAATGGAAAATTGATTCTGGAATTTAAAAAAAAATTAATAAGAAAATCGATTTTTGCAATTTTTTGGACCAAAATTTGATCGAAAAAAGTCCATTTTGTGGGAGATAAAAAACCACATGTTTTCAATTAATTATAAATTTACCAGTGTGAAATCCAATGCGTAAATTCATGCGTTCCGTCGGCAAATGATCAATACGAAAATTGGCAACAGCGCGCAAAAATGAAAATGACAACTCGGCAATTTCGCGAACATGCTGATCGCCATTTCGCTTCGGAATTCCGGAACAAATCTACGCATAAAAAATAAAAATTTCTAACTGATTCCGAAACAAACCAAATATCCATCGCCGATAGTCTCTAAAAATGGAATAAATTTAATAAAAAAAATTAAATTTTCATTTTTTAAACTAACCAACTTTATAGGCATCATACAAATCGATGATATTGTCGAAACTGGTGTACAAATTGTTCAACAAATTGACAACCTGAATGGGGAAAATAAAAATATATGTCAAAGACTAAATGATAAAATATCTAAAAAAGGGTAAATATTAAATTTACCCAAAAAATAATTATTTACCCAATTTATTTCATGTCGAAAAATGAGGCCAAATAACTTGGCCATAACTAGGTATTACGGCTCAGGGTTAGATTTAGGGCCAGCAGGATGGCATTAGAAGTTAAGGGCTAGGGAATCTTAAAAAAGTCTGTTTTGGCCAAGTTATATGGCCTCAAAAAATGATTATTTTTCGACACGAAAAATTTGGGTAAATTAATTCTTTTCTTGGACAAATTAATATTAGTAGACTCCCTTAAAATTATTCACAATAAATTTTGGTTCAAAACAAGCGGAAGGCTTAATTAAAAGATATGATTACAATTTTGATATGAATTTGGCCTCATTTTATGGCCCTAAAAAAGATTTTTCATAATAAAATTTTTGGTAATTTATAAAACAATGTTGGAGGAAGAAAATCGGAAAAAAAATTAAATTTTTTGCTTAAAAAACTAAAATTAAATTTTTGTCTAAAAAAACAAAAAAAATTAATTCTTAAATTTTTTGGCCGGTCATTTAAATTTTCTTACCTGCAACGGTGAACATTTGCTGGCCAATGTTGTGAATGAGACTACATCGGAAAAGAGAATTGTGGCCGATGCAAATGATTCGGGCTCAACCGATTCGCCCAATTTCAACTTTTCTGCCACTTGTTTTGGTAACATCCGATAGAGGAGAATATCACTGAATTCAAATTTTTTTTATTAACCCTAGATTTAAAAAATCAAAAATTCGAAAATTTTAAAGAAATATTTTGAAATTTTAAATTTTTAATAATTATATCTGGTAAAAATTTCAAAATTCTTTTTATAACCCTAGATTTAAAAAAATTAAAAATATGAAAATTTTATACAAATATTTTGATTTTTTTTATAAATTTTTAAAAATTATATCTGGAAAAATTTTTTTATTAACTCTAGATTTTCAAAAATTAAAAATTTTCAAAATTATTAACAATTTTTATTTATTTTTCTAAACTGATTTCTATAAAATTAAAATAATTGAAAAATTATATAAAAAAAATTATTTGTTTTAACTTTAAAAAAATATTTTTATTATGAAATTTATTATTAAAAAATCATATGCTTATAATCGTTAATTATATAAAAAAATAAAAACTAAACTTTCTATAATAATAAGTTTACCAAAATCCAAATTCATTCAATTTCAATATCCCTTTTTTGATTTACCTTTTGCGCTTTTCCTCCACCAATTCTTTGGTTCTTTCGTCCACCTCTTGCTCCAATGAACTCGCATATTGCTCCAACATTCCAAACACATAATCCATCAAATTTTGATGTCCATCTCGGACCATTTGTTTCAACATTGTTCGAACCAATTCCATTTTTGGCCGTTCCGATGGCCTCTCTGACCAACAATCGCGGAGAAGATGAAGCTTTAGACAAATATAATATTATAACAAATAAAATTTTTATTTGAATGGAACAACCAAATTTGGGCTGACTTCTTCGCGTGTTTTCAATTCCGGACGATGCGGAATAGCAGAATTCGCTCGTTTCAAACGGTAAATTATTTCTAAAATCATAATATAAAATTTCATATTTTATAGTCGATTTCGAATTTAGCCAAACTATTTCTAACATATTTTTGTGGAAATAATTTATGTCAGAATGTACTCAGAATAAAAAATATTAGAATAATTTTCTGGCAAATAATTCATTTTTATTAACAATTTGAATAATAAAAAAGATTCCTAAATAATTTTTTCTATGATCTGATTTAGAGATATGTAATCAGTAAATTTTTCTCTATCGATTGACATAAAATTCAATTCATAAAAATTAGGGAAAATATTTCGCTTTTTCTCGCTTTTCTGTGTAGGAAATATTTAAAAATTTTAACGAAAGCTAAAAATAGTTTTAGAAATTTTTTACATGCTAAATAAAATAATTTTAAGTATTAAAAAGGAATTTTGTGTTTAATATTATTTTAAAAGTAGAAGATGATGACTTTTTGTTCAAATTTTATATCATTCGATAGAGGAAAGTCTCTTCTCTTCTATAAAATACTTTTATTTCATATTTTTAAATTTTTTTTTCTGAATTTTTTATAAATTTTTTCTACCAACCATCCACATCATCCTCCCGTTCCACTCCATTCCAAACCGTTTCCCTGTTGTATAATTCGGTGCAAATAATCGCAAAACTGTACACATCTCCTTCCTTCGTCCCAAATCGATCATTTTCACGCAACAATTCGGGTGCCGTCCAAAGCAATTCTAATGAGGACAAAAAAATATTCAAATTGTTTTTAATAAGTTTAACTTTTCTTCTTCGGCATTGATTGACTTGCCCGAATGAAATTGAGGCCAAAATCGCTGATTTTGACTTGCCAACGATCGTTGATCAAACAATTTTCGGAACTCAGAAATCCATGTGGCCCAATGAACGAGGAATGCATTGCGATCAGACCCTTTTTTATGATGGAGAAGAATTAATTGGATTTAAATTAAATGTGGATAGAAAAATTCGATTTTTTAAATTAGTTCTACTTAAAATTTTTTGAAGTATTTCAATTTAGATTTTTCGAAGAATTTGATTTTTTCTTATTTACTGAAAAAGTGATTTTTTCAATGCTATTTTTATAAGGAAATTTTATAAATTTTAATTTTTTCTTTTAATATATTTTGAGCTCTAAAATTTTCTCAATTTTCGGCTTTTATTTTTGTTCCAATCGATTTAAATGATTATTTATAATTTAATGAAGAATATAAAAAATTTACATTGGTAATATCGCGCATCAAAGCGAACATCACAAATGAATCGGACACATATTGCTCTTTGGCAATCAAATCCTGTGAAATATTTTTTTTAGAAATTAATAAAAAAAATTTATGAAATTTAAAAATTTAACAGAGTGGGGTACCCGAAAATTATTATTCTGCCTCTCTTGAGAGTTCCTGAGAATAGCATGAGAGGAAATTCTAAACCCTAAAAGTCTAATCTGCCTCTACCACTAAACCTACTCTACTCTAAAACCCATCCGGCGAATCTATCCTACTTAAACCTCATTAGGGATTAAGGCCCTTATTTAGAGTAGGGTTAGGTTTATGTAGGGCTTAATGGGTTTTAGTTTTAGGGGTAGTGTAGAGTAGAGTTTAGGCAGGTAGGTAAAATTCAATTTAGGGTTTGTCTTCTATTATTTAACACTCCTTTAAATTCCGGGGGATGCAGAATAGTAAATTTTCGGGTGCCCACCCCCACACCCCTGTTAAAAATTTTGCCCATTGCTAACATAAGAGTTTGACCACTCCTCCCTCCTCGTTAAAGCAAAAGTACCAAAATGCTTTAATATCCCAAAAAACAATTTTTACCACACTTTGATAAATTTCGAAAAATAATAAATTTTCACCTGCAAACTACCACGTTGGCACCATTTCCAAAGGGCATAGAGGATGGGAGCATCGGTGCAAAGGCCAAAAAATTTATTCAAATTGTCATGATCCATTTGGCGAAGCTAAAAAATAATTATTAATAATATTGGCCAATTCCCTGTGGTACTCTCCACCTTCCGCATGTGAACAAAATCGTCGCCATTCAGACGAATTCTAACGGGATATTTTTTGCCAAAAATGATCTCCTTGTTATGCACAAAAAAGGCATAGGCCTCCGTTTCCAACTTCTTTTTACTGTCAATTGTCAATTTTGATGTGCTACCTATGAGAAAAAATAAAATATTTGTTAAAAAATCAGTTAAAAAATTTTTAGAAATTTAAAAAGAAATAAATTCAAAAAAAATATGAGAAAAAATAAATCAGAAAAAGCATATAATGGAAAAAAATTCGAAAAAAAACAGAAATAAATGAGAAAAAAAAACTAAATTTATAAAATAAGAAAATTGAGAAAAAAAAAACCAAAAAAGCATAAAAAAATAAATCAAAAAAATAGAAATAAATTCAAAAAATCAACAAAAAATAGAAAGAATATATTTAAAAAAAAACAAAGAGAAAGTTGAAATAAAATCAGAAATAAAATTTTTATAAGAACAGCAAAAAAAAATAGGAAAGAAATCAGATGTGAAAAAAATTCAGAAATAATATTAGAAAAATATATAAAAAAAAATAAGAAAAATTGAAAAAAAATTTAAAAAATCATAAAAAACAAAAAGCAAAAAAAATAAAAAATAAATTCAGAAAAAATTGAAAAAAAATCAACAAAAAAAATAAAAAAAATTAATAAATACTAAAAAAATAGTAAAAAGAAAAAAAATGAAATAAAATGAGAAGTAAAATAAAATAAAGCAAAAAATTGGAAAGAAATCAAATATGAAATAAAATCAAAATAATTTTAGAATAAAACCTAAAAAAGAATTAAAATTGGAAAAAATCTTTAGAACAATCTCATCTCCATTTATACCTGATTGACCGCTCTGCATGGATCGCATACTTTTGCCCTGGTCCAACTCCTTCAATTGCTCGGAACTTCGCATTTGGTGCATATTTTTCAACTCCAAATAAGGAATTTGACATTCTCGGGTAAGCCGTTCTTGTTCCCGCATTTTCTCACTAAAAATCCATCAAAAAATACCGTTTTCTTAATTCCATCCTCACCGAATGGCATATCCCACTCCGCATGTGGCCGCAAAAAGCAACAACAAAATGAGACCACTGCCAATGGCAATGTAAACAGTCAAATTCTGGGGGCATTCCGAACCGGTGTAGCCGCACAGCGGTTTATACAGCGGCCTTTGGCCATTCAAATTTTTGGCCCAAATCGATTTGGCCTCATCCGTGTACTTTTTTTCCACCGTCTTTTGATGGGTAAAGAAAAAATAAATGGAATTAAAAAATGAAAAACCACAATATTTTCATTAACGGAAATGGTCATGAACACGGTGGGCACATTGCTCGCATCCATTCCGGTCAAATAGAATACCGGTTGACGAATGCCATTCTCGTTCAATTTTACTATGGCACCGGTCATGCCTAAAAATTTTTTAAGAGAAAATATTATTTCGAATTAATTAGAAATATTTCCGATAATTCAGTCTATTTAATTAATAATTAATTATGCTTTCAGTAGATCATTTTATGTTTAAAACTAATATATAATAACTAGGACAGGGACTTTTAGTTAATAAAATTGCAAAAAGTTAGATAATAAAACTGTAAAAAAAGTGATAAATATTGAAATCAATATTTCAGCATTTTTTGACAATTTTTCGTAATTTTAGATTTTTATTAAATTATTATATTTTATTCTGTAATGAAAATTGAAAATATATTGATAAAATTTCGGAAATTTTTGAAACTTTTTTTCCACATTTATGAATAAATCGTGAAAAATTTATTTTGGGAATATTTTTTGAAAAATTCATTCGAAAATGTTCAAAAAACCCCTTTGGATCTTATTCAAAATTGCATTTTTTTGAAATGTATTTTAAAATTTTTGATATATGGTTTTTAAAAAAAATGTTCATAAATATTTTGCCCATATTTTCCCATTTTCGTCAATATTTTGTGATTTTTTCATCAATATTTTCATTAATATTTTAGTTTCCATCAATATAAATCCATTCTAGCCCTATTAATAACCCTTGAATTGGCCTTTGCTTAATGTGCGCATGTAAGAGCCATTCCGAATCATTTCTTTGGAAAAGCCATTAGCTTCAAATGATTTGTTCAATCCCAATGCGTACAAATACATTGTGTCGTGCAAATGGCGGGCATAGACGGATGGCTTCAAAAATTATCATTGGGAATAGTAAATTTATATAACTTTGATTAGAATTTGCCAAATTTATCTCGATTATTATTTATATCTTCTATTGCAATTTTTAACAGATTGCTTAAAAAGGCTATCCAAATTTGGAGAATAATATTTTAAATATAGTATTTTTATATCTAAAGGTTAAATTTTTATGAACAAATTTAAATATTTTTTATGCGGAAAAAAAATTTTATTAATAAATCAGACAGAAACTTATTTATTCCCTACAAATCTAATACCAATTTGTAGATATCTCATAGAGACGCATCGAATGGTATATGAATTATCAAGTTTTAGTTAGCTCAAAATTAAAGAGTAGGTTTGAACGGTTTAACATCTTTAATTTTTGATCAAAACATGATAATTATATACTATTCGAAGAGTCTTGACGAGATCTATACAAAAGGTCTAAAGTTTGTAAGGTCTAAACCTGTTTCAGATCTGTTAGAAGTCAGAAAGTGTTTTTTTTGTTGGTTAAAAAATCAACAAAAAATAGTAATCAATTTTTGCAATTTCCTAAAATACACTCATTATTCCCTAATCAACTCATTCCAATTCCAATACAAGTTCAAAAAATAGTAATAATTTGCTAAAATATTAATTAATTAAATTCAATTAATTAAATTCAAATTAGTATTCGGGAGCCCAAATTCCATTAGGCTCTCAAAATTAATCGAAATAAATACCTATAAATTTTTAAATTTTCAATTATATTACATTCCATTCCGATTGGCTGCCCAGGCATGTGCCATTACAATAGAATGGTGCCTTCCCAAATTGGTCAATTATTTGTTCATTGAATGTGGCCAAATCCGACTGATTTTGATTGAGCAAATCCAAAACCAAGAAACGTCTAGCGGCCAACATTGCGTCATTGTCGCGACCATCTTTGGGCTCACTTTTATCCACCCACATATTCAAATAATTCACTTTACTGCCAACAAGCACTGTAAAATAATTAGTGAATGTATAAAATAATAATGGCCAATTTTAATCTTATTTATTAAAATTAGATTTTCCAAAAATTTGATTTTTTGTTAAATATTTGTTAAAATTTGAACCATGGAAATCAATTTTATTATTAATTAGATTAATATGTGGAATGCTAAACTTACCATAATGTTCAATTCATAACAATCTTAGTAAGTCTAATGCCGATATATTTAAGATTACTATTTTTTAGCACTATAAATTTTTTTTGCAACTAAAACAATTCTTACATCATTAAATCTGAAACCGGTTTTAGACCCTACCTTATTAAACTAATATGTATATCTCAACAAGCGCGTCGATTGGTATATAATTTTTCATGGTTTTGTCAAAATTAAATTTGTTTGAACTTTGACCAACACGGATGGTTTAAACGATTTAATTTTGACTAAATAATAAAAAATTTAAAAAATCGACGTGTCTCGATGAGATTTACAAAATGGTTTAAGATTTGTGGAATTTAAAACTCTGGTTTCTGATTTAATAGAAGTCGTAAATTATTTTTTGTCAAAAAGTCAAAAAATAGTATCCATAGATATATATCTTCACTAAATTAGATAAATAAATGGATATTTATTTTTCGTTGAAAAATTGCCAGATAAAATGTATTTTTGGAAATGAGATTGTAGAATTTCAATTTCTTAAATTATTGAATTGCCCAATTCAATTTCTCACCTTGTTGAAGAAAACCCTGATTTCGGAGTTGGGCAACAATGAAAACGTATTCCTCATTTTTGGCATAGCCCTCATCGTTTAGCAATAAAAGGAAATTGCGACGATCGGCTTCGATGTCGAAACAGGTCACAACAACTTTGAAAAACAAAAATGCATTCAAATTTCTTGAAAAATCCAAATACTTCTTGCCCGTTGACTCAATTTCTGCATTGTTCGATTGAATACATCTTTTTTGGTGTTGGCCGCCAAAGTTGCTTTATATGTTATTGTGACATCAAATTGGGTGCCAATCAATGTCTGTCAATGTAATAAATAATTTGAAATGGGGCAAGTACTAGGTCGGCTATTCGGGTCGGGTTACCCGAAAAAAACCCAAACCCAAAAAACTCGAAAATTCTGAAATTATTCGATCGGATATTTGGATCGGATTACCCGAAAAAAGCCGTACCCTAAAAGCCTGAAAATTCAGAAAAATTCTTCCGTCGGGTTTTAGGGTCGGGCATCTTGAAAAAGCCCGAACGGTTACCAAAAAAAACTCGACCTGAAATCCGAAAAAACCCGAATTGGGAACTAGACCCGTCTGATCTCTAGTAATAATTAAAATTTAATTATTATATTTGTTAAAAAATTAGGGAATCTACGAAATTTATTTAGATATGTAGATTTTACTAACAATCCAATTTTTAGAATATTTTTCATATTGGCAATTTTGTATGCTAAAAATGAAAAGTCATCTCAATTTTACTACTTTGATAGGGCAATGCCTAAGTTTGCCAATGTGTCCTATGCTAAAAGTAAATATTTGCACTGTGCCTTAAAAATTACATAAATTTATTTGCATCTATGTTTTTTCAGGTTATTTTTAAATTCACTAATTTTTTATTACCTCGAAATCTTGCGGAAAATAACTGCAAAAATGAGTAAATTAGATTAATTAAAATATGTCTCAATTATCAACCGGCAAAATTGTCGTTCATTGTCAGGTACAGAGAGCAATGCTACCTCATTCCAATCAAATTCATTCAACAGCGTTAGAACTGCCTGTGACACCCTTTTTAAGAATGGAAAATAGAAATTTTGAATTTTTCAAAAATTCAATTTTTAGCAATTTTTCACTTAAAATATATCTAAAAATAAAATAAATTTATTTAGATTTTTAAAATACATTAAAAACTAACATAATCATGATGCCTTGGTAAAATTTTTTAATCCATAATAGCAATAATGAATCTTTCTAATTTTTTGAAGCCGGGCTATCAAGTGATTACTAGGGCTGACAAAAAAAATCGCGAAAAAATGATATAAAACGCAAAAAATTGATATAAAAAGTGGAAAATTTCCAAAAAAGTTACATAAATTCAAAAAAGTGACATTTTTTAAAAAAAATTTTTTGAAGAAATAAAGATTCAAAAATTTTGACCGAAAAAATTTTAGACCAAATTGTTTAATGGAAAAAAATTTTCGAAAAATTTTTTCAAGTGGGAAAATTTTGAATTTTTGTGTAGCTTTCAGAAAATTTCAAAAGCACTGAAAAAGTGATAAAAAAAGTGACATAAAGTCTAAAAAGTGATCAAAAAATTCAATATTTTGAGCTTAAATTAAGTTAGAAATTTTTTAAATTGTTTTATAATATTTAACACTTCACATGAAAAATTTATAACTTTAATTCGCAGCCCTAGTGATTACCGTATTGTATATATCCTCTAAATATTCTTCTTACCACACCTTTTAAATGTGAAGAAAACGTCGGAAAAATTCGAGATAATCTTTTAATACTCAGCAGGGAATTATTTTTTAGCCCATTAAAAATTGAGAAAATTTCGAGTCTTACTCCTTAATTTGTCGCATATTTTTGAACAAATTATAACATATTTCTAGGCTTTATTAGGGAAATAAGAAAATGCAATTAAAAATTTATCCCTAAATATTATCCATCATTACTTATTTGTGTTGACATTGATATTGCTCAAGGAGGTGTACAACGAGGCATTGGACAATTCAGTGGCAATGGAGGCGCCCCAAACATACATTGGCGTATTGTAGAAGGCGGCACCGTAACCAGCGATCAAGGCAGCTAAAAAATAACACATTTTTTAAATTAGATTTTAAATATTTTTTTTCGAACATGTGACGCATGGCGGGCCGAGAATGGCATCAACTTGGTCTTCCAAAATCATTTGTGTAATATAGCCAAAGGAAAGTGCCGAATCACAATCGGTCATTTTCCAAATGTACCTTAGAGATAGAGAATTTATTAAAAATATTATTAAAAATAATATTACGTAAAATTGACATTGTCAATGAGAGATTCATTTCGGATTCGGCGCATTGCAATGGTGATAGCCGGGGCACTTTGACCAAATCCGAACAAATATCTGTTTTAAATAGGATTTAGTGATTCTTGAATTTTGAAGATTTTTGGATATTATATATATTAATTTAATGAATTATAAAATACCCTCATTTAATTCCGCCTATTTTGCCCCAATTTGATTCCGCCTATTTTTCCCCAATTTAATACCCCCTATTTTACAATAATCATCCATTTCTTTTTAACATTTTTCCCCTTCATTTTTTACCGTAATCTCTGGGTGCCATTTGCAAAAATGAGGCCAATTTTCAAATTCATTGAAGGTTTTAGAGCTGTCTAAAACATAAAATTTTGCGGTTGATCATAGTTTTTCATTGTGGTTGGTTATTCATTTCCTCATACTATTTTAAGATTACTAAAAATTATCCAACTATTTTCTATTAAATTTAAACCCGAAAGCTTATATTTTCTCCTATACAAAATAAAATCCAAAAAAATTATTATTTTATTTATCCCTAATGATTCATAATTTCGAATAAAATAATTTGTCAAAAGAATCACTATGGAGCTTATGAAAAAATTTCTCGATATTTTTATTCACTCTAAAATTAGAGATCATACCGAGACAAGATTGATTTCGCCGAGATTATCCGAGAGTCACCCGAGATTTCCGGTAGAGGTCTCGCTCGGTCTTGCCCGGGAAAATAAGTTTCGGCTTTTTTCTTATTTATGTCTTTTTATCTTTTTATCTTATTATTTTTATTTTTAAATATTTTTAAAGAAAATTTGAAAATGAATTTGGCAATTCTCAAATCTCGGCGAGATCTCGTTATTTTTCACAGAGAATTTCCGAGATTTCCGGTCCGAGGTCTCGCTGGGTTTTACCTCGTCCGATCTCTAATCAAAATACACTCCCTTTTCCTGAGGAAGTCCAACTTACATTTGTTGGGCCATTCATTGTCGTAGTTGTTGTGGGCATTGCAATTATGGCGGTTTGTTTTTGTTGCATTGGGAGAATGGTCGGTTGGGTGGAAGAAAAATTGCCGACAATTGCATTTTGGGCCAAACAAAGTTGCAAATTTAACATAAAAATCACTTGGAATAAAATAAAGGAAAAGGAGGGCATTTGTGCCCTTTGAATTCGTCGTAAAATTATGAATGACTGGATGGGTTTAAAATTTTAAAAATCAGAAAAAATGTTTAAATCCCATCAAGTGCTTCTAAAATTTTAATTAAAAATTGGCAATGAGGATGTGGAGATTAGTGGGCGATTTGAATGCGAAAAGTTCGAAATTTTTATACAAAATCCCATCGGATTACTTCCAGAGAAAATTCCATTGGCCATCAAAAATGCCAATGGAATAACAAAAATTTCAATCATAGTGCTTCACATTTTAATTTTCAAAAAAGATAGCAAAGTATATTTTAATAAAATTTGTGAAAATAACAAATTAAGGGTTTTCTTCAAATTATATAATATAAATGAAAAATGTTGTATTTTATTTCATGATTGAAATCTCCTTCTCCTTAAATATAAATATTAAATTGAATGATATTAAATGAATAATTTGTTCACTGGGAAAATCTTGGCCATATTTTTAGCCATAGGTAAAAAAGGAATTCATCAAATTTATGCGATATGCCTTTTTAAGTCCAAAATGCCCTATTTTATAATTAAAATTTTAAAAAGAATTCAAAAAATTTAAGTTTCCTAGGATATTCGAATGGTATAATATTGCTTTTACCAATTTGACAACTTCCCCTTTTCCCTATGGCAAAATCTTATTAGCCCAAATTTACTCAATGAAGAGTCACAAAATGTTTGCGATATTATATATTTTTATACTATTATTTTTATACTTTTGTGGAATCACCAAACATTTATTTTTGTGTAATCCTCATAGTACAACATATCCAGACAATAATAAAAATGGCATTGGCAGGCACTCACAAGAATATGACAAAAAATTTCAATCAAAGTGCCTGCGCATTTCACATTTCCAAAAAGGATAAGCAAAGCCATAGTTTAACAAAAAAAAAATTGTGAAAATAACAAATTAGGGGTTTCCCACAAATTAAACGAACATATCTTTTTCTGGCCAAACAAATTGAAAATTTAAAACAGAATTGTTGTGGATTAGTGAGCGATTTATAATGCGAAAAAATTTTAGATTTTTAACAGAAAATCCCATCGGATTACTTCCAGAAAATTCCGTTCAAATTCAAAAATTTCAGTCATATTGCTTCTTTACATATTCATATTCAAAAAGGATAAGCAAAGCCATAGTTTTTAACAAAAATTTATGAAAATAACAAATTAAGGGTTGGAAATAATTTTCATTTATTATTTTTTTGTTTTTTTATTATCCACAAATTCTCAGAGGACCTAAAAGGTTCACAGCGTAAACTTCCCCCTAGTTCAGAAATTGCTGACGATAAGCTACAATTAAAAACAAAATAATACACTCAAAAAATATTTAATAAAAAAGAAATGTTTTTCTGATAATAAAGGTTTTTCATGAATTATTCATCAGTCAGATTTATCAGAATGAGAATTTGTGTTTGGATAAATTTGAGTAAATTCGTGTTGCCTTCCTGTCATCGATTCTGCAGGCTTTGGTGATAAATCATGCAAAATTTTATGCCAAAATTCCATGGGATCTTCTGTTTCTGTTTCATCAATTGGTGGAATATTCCCTTGATGCTGTTGAGTAAATCCATTTGAAGTAAATTTAAAGAATTCATCTTTCTTTTCTCCCATGGATTCTCCTATGTTCGTTTGTTGAATTGGCAAATTTTGGTGCCACTCTCCAATGGGTTTTCCTGCGTTTATTGATGGTATTATCCCATGGGAAAATTCGTTTTGATTAATTTGACCGAATTCATGTTGTTTTCCTCCAGTCTCATCAGTATTAAGGTGTATTCCTTTATTCATTATTTGTCCAGCGGCCGTTTTTGAATATGAATGTGCCTCATTTTCTTTCCAATACAAAGGAATCTGATGAGACAAATTTACTGAATTATTCGTTGGATGAATTAATTTTTGCTGCTTTCGTGGACGATTATCATCACCGCCAATTTCCGGATCTTTTCCATGATTTTGAATATTTTGACCCAAATGTTGTTTTCTTCCATACCACGGAATTATTAGTCTTTGCGATGCACTAATCGCTGATTGCATTAATTTTGGTCCAAATTGTGGCCAATTTTCACTCTCTGGTTCATCACCTCCAGTTTCAGCCATTATCTCTTTTCCATGCCTTTGAGCATTTTGTGGCATTTCCGCATTTATAGAAGCTATTTGTTGAATATTCCCAGCATTATTGAAATAATTTGCATTTTTCATTTGGTTAATCGCCATTTGTTTGGCCTGTAATTGCTGATTAGTTTTATGCCATTGTTTCAGCAAATCAGCCGATGAAAATTTTGTTGGATTTTGAAAATTTGGCGGGAGAATATTCTGGGACGGCAATTTCTGTACATTTTGCGATTTTTGTGTTGATAAACCCTTCGAAAAATCTATTGTAAATGAATTCGGTCTCCGTTGTTGAATATTATTCTTTTGCTTAATTAATTTAATATAATTTTTTGAGACCTAAAAATAAAAACATACCGATGATGGGTTCTTTTCCATTTCGATTTTATTCAAGTATTCTTCTATTGCCCAATTCGATTGTCCAAGCGACTCCTCGTTGATTTTACCAACAATTTTGCCTCTTTCATCTTCCTTCAAAATGAATTTCACAAGTGGATTTTCCTTATGTAAAATGAATGGAATTGGTTCGATCTAGAATGGAAAATGTTATATTTAAGTGCCCATTCATTTCATTTTTACGAATTTATAATATAAAAATTCAAAATGGGAGTCTATTAATTTGTCCAAAAAAGAATTAATTTATACAAATTTTGTCCAAAAAAAGAAATCATTTTTTAGGCCATATAACTTGGCCATATCAGACTTTATGATTCCCTTACCTTAGCCCCTCATCCCATACTGCCCTGTAACTAACCCTGAGCCCTAATACCTAGTTACGACCAAGTTATATGGCCTAAAAATTTAATATCTTTCGACACGAAAGAATTTGGTAAAATATTTTCCCATTCAAAAATTCCTTTTTTCGAGAGCAATGGGGGAAATGCTTTTTGGAAATATTTTTTGAAGGAAAAAATTTTTGAATGAGAAAAAAAATTATTCATCGCTATAATAAAAAAAATTACAAAATATGTATAATATAAAATATCGCATTGAAAAAATTCTTATACCAATTTATTGTCGACCATTTCCACTTTCACAGCCAACCAAAATGGCTCCTTCCTCGGCTTAATTTTTTTAAAACGATAACGCTTGTTTTCAAACTCAAAAAGATTAGCCCATTCTTCTGGCAATTTTAAGGCCACAACATAATTGTGCTGTGTGAATTCACTTTTAATGGCATATTCCCATTGATGAACATTCGACGACCATTTGGCCAATTTCACCAAAAATTGATAATCTTTACTTGCAAAATTTTTTGGTTCACTTTTCAATCCAATTTTGTCAATTATAATATTGACAAATATGGCGGAATTTAGGTCAATTAAAACTGAAAGGATGTAAAATTTAATAAAAATATTCATCTGTAAATGGAGGAATTTAAAAAATCCAAATTGGGCAATAAATAAAATGGATTATAATAAAGGGTTTTTAGATAAAATAAATTTATAAGAAATTTGGAAAAAGGCAAAAAGCTCGGATGCTATTACAGCAAAGAGATGGAATTATATGATAGGACCTTCGAAAATAAGCACCCGTGCGCTTACACCATAAAATAAAATTGATTCAGTTCGCCTCCTCCCGTGTCATAGAAAAAACCATACAAATATATCAATAATAATCCACGCTTTGATTTGCAATACAATCAATTTAATTTCCTCATCAACCGCGCATTTCTCGGGAGGTCTCTTTTGACATTGGCACTACGGCTCTTCTTCAAAAATCGGTTCAATTGCATTTTAGTCGACCTTTTTCGCTGTATAAACGACCTTTCGCAGTTTAAGCGACTTTTCGCCGGCATATTTTAAGAAATGTTGCCTAAAAATTCGCATCGGCAATTTTTGGTGCATATAAATCCGCCCCCTAGCCTAGACATCAATAATTCAAAGGCGACCCCCGAACCTCTTAGAATTTTATAATTAAAATAATAATAAATAAAAATAAATATTTATCAAATAAAACATTTAAAAATGCAATGTATTTGATAAATAATATGAATTGTGTTCACTTCCTTTCCATTTCACTCATCATTCAGATTTCCCAGAATGTGAATTCGATGATTCAGACAAAATTTGCTCAAATGATGGATTTTCTCGATCGAATGTAAAAATGTTGGACAATTCACTTTCCTCTTCATTTTGGTCAATGGCTCTTAAATTATTTTGCCCTCTTCCATATTCATCAGCAATATGCCCAATTTGCTCATTTACAATGTGTTCAGCGGTTGCCAAATTTTTCGTTTGCCCTAAATTTCCATCTTCTTGCAAATGCGGAGGAATTGGAGACTGCAACGCCAATTTTGGTTGCTTTCCAACTTCATCAAAATGTTGTTGTAATCTTTGCCATTCTTTACTAATCGCTAATTTTGCCAATTGTCTAATATGTGAACGATTTCCAGTCCGTTTTTTATCGCCACCAATTTCAGTGTAATTGTCTTCTTTTTCATTTCCATGTTTTACATTTTGGTCCAAATTTTGTTGCTGTCCTCCTTTTCTGGACTGTCTGTGCGATATATTATTCCCTTGACACTGATGAGTAAATCCACTTGGATTAATTTGAGTCAATTCATGCTCCCTTCTAATCAAAGATTCCCCAGGTTTTGGTGATAAATTTTCATAAATTTGTCGCCAAAATTGCATGGGATCGTCTGTTTCCGTTTCATCAATTTGTGGTAAATCCCCTTGACGAGTAAATCCGCTTGAATTAAATTGAGCCAATTCATCTTCCATGAATTCCCCTGCGTTCATTTGTTGAACTGGAAAATTTTGGTGCCACTCTCCAATGGGCTTTCCTGCATTTGTTGGTATATTTGCCTTTGTAAATCCGTTTGGATTAATTTGAGCCAATTCATGTTGTCCTCTTCCATGTTCATCAATTTGCTGTATTCCTCCCTTATTTATTTTGTGCCCGGAGACTGTGGAAAAATTTTCTGTTTGCAATGAATTTTGATGTTCCAAATGTTCTTTGCGATGCAAATGAAATGGAGAATAGTTTTCCGGCATTAATTTTTGCTTTTTTGTTTGATTCTCAAGTGCATCGCCAATTTCAGTGCCTTTTCCATGTTTTTGAATTTTTTGGCTCAAATTTTGTTGTTGTCCTCCTTGCCATTGTAAGGGAATTGTTTGTCCATGTGATGAGTTCATCGCTACTTGCATTAATTTTTGTCCCATTTGTGGCCAATTTTTTGCCCGCATTTCATCAGCTTCTTCATTTTCGGACATTATTCCTTTTCCATGCCTTTGTTCTGATATTTCTATATTTTTAACAGGAATTTGATCGATATTTCCTGCCTCATTAAAATAATTTGCATTCTTCATTTGGTGAATTTGTGCTTTCAATTGCTGATTAGTTTTATGCCATTGTTTCAGCATATCAACCGATGAATGTTTTGTTGGATTTTGATGAATTGGAGGGAAAATAGACGGCATTTTCTGCTCATTTTTATCCAAATTTTGTGCGGATAAACCCGTCGAAAAATCAATTAAAAATGAATTCTGTGCCAGCTGTCGGACATTATTCTTTAATTAATTTAAGCTAATTTTTGAGGAGCCAAAAATAATTAAAGATACCGATGATGAGCTCTTTTTCTCCTTGATTTTATTCAAATATTCCTCTATGGCCCAATTCGACTGACCAATCGAATTCGCGCAGCTACCAACAATTTTGCCATTTTCCTCCTTCAAATTGAGTCTCACGAATTGGTTATTTTCATGCAAAATGAACGGAATTGGTTCGATCTAAAATGGTAAAAATTTAAGTCAAAATGTCCAAACTTTTTTACAAATATATATAAAAAAAATTCTAAAATCCTTTTTTGAGGGCAATGAGGGAAAAATATTTTTAGAATGAAAAATTTTTGGGGGGAACGAATATTTTTTGAAGGAAAGTTTTTTTTGGATTAGAAAAGGTATTCATCACTATAAAAAAATTACAAAATATGCAAAAATTCATTAATTAATATACCATTTTATTGTCGACCATTTCCACTTTCACAGCCAACCAAAATGGCTCCTTCTTCGGCCTATTCCTTTTAAAACGATCACGATTCCTCTCAGATTCAAAAAGATTATACCATTCTTCGGGCATTTTTAATGGCACACTAACATGGGGCTTTATGCATTCTTCCTCTGACGCATATTCCCATTCACCATTGGACCATTTGGCCAATTTCACCAGAAATTGACCATTTGTACCTTCAAAATTTTTCGGTTCATTTCTAATTGTAAATCCTTCTTTGTAAATTTTAATATTTACAAATGCGGAGGAATTTAATCCAATTAAAATTGAAATAATAATATAAAATTTAATAAAAATATTCATCTGTAAAAAAAGAAAAAATTGGCTTACAAATAGTTTTATGAAGTCAAAATTATGTGAATTTAATATTGAATGAATTTTTGTCTAGCAATAATATAATAAATTTGAAAAAAGCAAAAAGCTTTGGGCATCAGCAACAATGGCAAAATGATAGAGCGGATGAGGAGAGGAAGCAGAGGTAGGCTTCGAAATCGAAACTATAACAAATATTTTATATCAATCCACGTTTTGATTTGTGGATTCAATCAATATCATTCACTGTCCTAGCCGTTCGACTCCCAAAACTCTTTTGCTTATAGGCCCTAGGGCTTTATCATAGCAGCTAGTGATTTATTAGCCTAGGAAATGGAGCAAAATTAATGTAGGTTGTGATTTTTAAATTTGCTCTAAAATGCCTCAGTTTCTGTAAATGTGCAAAATAATTTTGTCTCAGCCGTACGCCTCTCATTTAATCAAGGCTCTGTTGGGCCCTGTGGCTTCATCAAATTGAGCAATTTGGTGTAGTAAAATTGAGCAAAATTAATGTATAGGTAGATTGTGATTGGTAAATTTGCTTAAATGCTTTGGTTCGTTTGAAAGTGTAAATTTTTTTTTGCAAAATTATAGAAAAATAAATTTTTCATGCAGTATGCCCTTTTCATTATCCTTTTTTTTTGATTGCAAGCCGGGATTTAGAAATTCTTATTAGACGAAGTTTTGAAGCTAAATAAAATTATAAAATATGTTCAAATTTTGTTTAATTACTATGAAATGGTCGATTCTTTCATGAATGTGCTTAATACTTATGCTTATGACTTATCCTATCATAGATAATGTTGTGGTCCTTTGCGTATTACGCCTTTGCGGAACTGCCACTTTCGGATGAAATGGTTTGGTGCCGATGGCGGTAAAGTTGATGTGACATTATTTAGGGCATTTTTATTAAGCATAAAATTAGCTACAAAATGATATCAATAGCTACCAAATATTGAGTATTATTCACCGAGATATAGGCAAAAATGGCAATATAATTTTAAATAAACTAACGGCTTTTTTGGCAATAACTCCGTAAATACTCAATATTTGACAAAGCTTTTGATGTCATTTTGTAGGCCCCGGTTAGTGTGGTGGTAAGATGTTTGTTTTAATTATGGATTGATTTGATAGGGTCGAGAGTTCGATTCCCCTCCTATGGAAAAAATTTTCCATTTCGTATTATTTTTTTAAATTATCCACAAATTCACAGAGCTCTAAATGGCAAACAAAGACGGATATACAAGCTAATAATAAAAAATAAAATAAAATAATATATCAAATAAAATATTTAATAAATGCAACGCAATTTGTTTTAACTTTTAATATAATAAAAATGTCTTTATGAATTATGAATTGTATTCTCTTCTTTCAATACTCATCACTCAGATTTCCAAGAATGTGAATTTGATGATTCCGACAAAATCTGCTCAATTGATGGATTTTCGTCATGAAAAATGCTGGACAAATCACTTTCCTTTCCATTATGGCCAATTGCTGTTAAAGATAAAATCTGAATCAGCCCTAACATAATTTTAGTGGCCAATATTAATAATAAGTTTAATACTTCATATGTCCCATAAATTAATATGACTAAAAACTTTTAAAAAATGGACAATTTCAATTTGCTCAATTTTTATTTTATTTGATAACATGTGTAATGTTGCTCTTCGGAAATGGCAGCAACATTTATGTTGCTGGATGTCTTCCCATAATTTTGGTGACCTGAAGTGTCGAATGACGATGGCATTTTCGCTGTTTGAATTGGCAAATTTTCATGCAAATTTTGTTGCCATCCTCCAATGTCTGCATTCATTTTTGGCAAATTCCCTGGTCGATTAAATCCACTTGAAATAAATTGAGCGAATTCGTTTTGGCTTCCTCCATGTTCATCAATTTGCCCTATTCCATGATTTATAATGTTCCCGGTGGCTGTTGGAAATCCATGTTCCTGTCGATGTTCTTGCCAATGCAAAGGAATTGGAGACCATTTTTCTGGTGCCAATTTTTGCTTTTTCTCTGGGCGATTTTCAAGCAATTCATGGTCAATTTCATGTTTTCGAACATTTTGTTCCAAATATTGTTGTTCTCCTCCTTGCCAGGGAATTGTTTGTCTCTGCGATGCGTTTATCGCAGATTGCATTAATTTTTGTCCCATTTTTTGCCAATTTTCTGCCCGCCCTTCAACACCACTAATTTCTGACATTAACCCTTTTCCATGCCTTCGAGGTATTTCCATATTTTTAATAGGTATTTGATGAATATTCCTAGCATCATTGAAATAATTCATATTTTTTATTTGGTTAACGGCCATTTGTTGTGCCAATAATTGTTGACTAGTTTCATGCCATTGCGTAAGCAAATCCATCGATGAATGTTTCATTGGATTTTGATGACTCGGCGAAAGAATCGGTTGCGTCGATTGCACATTTCTATGCAATTTTTTGGGTAAATCCGATGAAACTACTAGCTTTGTATTCGGCGGACGATTGAAATGGACTGCTGGCGGCTGCATATTTTTATACGAATTTGTTTGTAAATCTGGCGAAAATTTTGGCAAAATTGGTTTCGGCTTTTGTTGGACGGGAAACATTGGCTTATAGTGATCTGAATCAAAATTTAGATAAATTATATAATTATAATGAAATCATAGACATACCTTCATCAATTTCTTGTTTTATTTTCCGCTGTTTCAACCACTTTTCTAATCTTTTCCTACCATGTCCAGGTACGCTGCTGATGCCAATAATTTTGCCATTTTCCTTCTCCTTCAAATGTATTGTAACTGTTTGGCCGTTCATATTGAAAATGAATGGAATTGGTTGGATCTATGAATAAATAAAAAATTGACCAAAAATTGAATTTATTTGTTATAGAATAGATTATATAGTCATATTAAAAAGCTATTGTAAATTAGAGTTGCCCCCCCCCCTAAAGATCGGAGGCGAGTACAAATCGACGCGGCTCGAGGAGATCTATAAATTGGTAAAAGTTTGTTTGGTCTAAAACCGGTTCTGATTTATTAGAAGTCAAAAACTCTGTTTTTGTCGGTAAACTATTTTTGTAAAAAATATTTTCCCAAAAAAAAAATTTAAAAAATTGTAAATATTTATTTAATATATGAAAATTATCAATCATTATACCAATTTATTGCCGTCCATTTCCACTTTCACAGCCATCAGAAATGACTCCCTCTTTTCATAATAAAGTTTTCTCCATTTTTCCATAAAATCTAATGCAACACGAACATCGGATTTTGCTACTTCACTTTTAGTATCGGGATTATATTCCCATTTATGATCATTTTCCGACCATTTGGCCAATTTCAATCGAAATTGGCCAAATATACCATTTTCGCCTTCAAATATTTTTGGTTCATTTTTCAATCCTTCTTTATTAATTATAATAAAGACATTTAAACCGGCGGAATTTAGGCCAATTAAAGTTGAAATAATGATGGAAAATTTAATGAAAATATTCATCTCTAATATTAAAAATGGGAAATATAGTTGAATTAAAATTTGTCTGAATTAATTCAATTTCATTAATAAATCAGTAAATTAGGCAAAATATTCTATCCCCTTATAGGGAATGCGATGGAAAATGAGGGAATTGATTGAATGAAACCTTTTACAATTCCTTTTCCCCATTCCACCCAAAACTGATTCAGATCAAGCGTGCAAAAATGCCGTGGCCTTCAGATTTTTGCAAAAAGGAAAAATCCCATTCTCGATCCCATTGCCCATTCTTTCCCTTCAATTTACATTAAGCCAACAGCCCATTAGTGCTTTTCATCGATTTTATATAACTTTCAATCTAGCTACCACTCATTCCTCTCATGTTCCCAAAAATGGCCAAAATAAAGAGGAAAAATGCACAAACTCCAGAATTTGATAAAAGAGTAATTTGATTTGAAAAAGTTATCAAAAAAAATTTTCCAACAAATTAAAAAAATATTCGGATAAAATTATTAATATTTATTATTTTTGACGTGAAGGAAAAGAAAAATTGGGGAAGTTGATTATAATTTTGCATAAAAATGTAAAAGAAATTCTAATTTATTAATAATTACTCATCAGGCATATAGCTAAAATACCAATTATCATTAGATTAGAATATGAAATCATACGGGATAAGTTCCATAATAGATAAAAGACGGTGCAATGTAAATGTTAAATTAAAACTTTCCTCCTAATTTTGAGATAATTATTAATAAATAATTAAATATTTAAATTAGAAATAATTAAAAATTTTTGTTTCTAAATTTTTTAGTTTTTCCACATTTTTATATTTTCTCAAATATTTTATGTTTTTGTTTCTCTAAACATTTTGTGTTTTTGTTCATCCAAATATTTTGTATTTTTATTCATCCAAACATTTTTTGTTTTGCCAAACATTTTATGTATCCAAATATTTTTTTGTTTTTCAAATATTTTATGATTCTAAGAATTTGTGTCATCGATGTTTTGCATTAATTAAAATAATTTAAACTTTGGATGAGCAATGATTTGTTATTTGGATTTTAAAAATTAAAAGCAATGTTGAATGTTACCTTTTTCTACACTACTTAAATTATTCCACTTAACCTAGCCCTAACTGTGAAATTTAAAATGACTTAACTTTTTAATTTTTGAATTTTTATGTGAAACGGATAACAGATTCGTACTCTGCTCATCGAGATGCCTCGTTAGAAGTTAGAACTATAATTTGAGTCACACCCTAAAGGCCTACATCCAAAAGACCTACAACCCAGAAGAACTACGACCCAAAAGAACTACACTAATTTTTAAAATTTAGGAAAGTGAAAGGTTATCCTATGGTCATCAGTATTAGGGTTATGGTCATTCAGAGATAGGCTACGGATGTGAGGGGTAAAATCATCTCACGTATACCACAACACCCGAAGGGGGGGGGGGACCCTTCACTTTTAATTTTAAGCTTTTTACAAAAAAAAGCTGATGTAAATTTAACAAGTACTAAAATTCCTAATTTTGGATTCATTAAATCCCTTCGGCCACAAAAAAGGAGAAATTTATGAGTAAAAATTGTAACTGCTGCTAAAAATTTATTCATTGATTAATTAGATTCGAACTTTCAATACATAACTTTTTATCATGCGCATAATGAAATTGTTAAAAAAAATAATTGATAATAAAATAGATACCATTTTTGGGATAATAAAATAGATACCATTTTTGGGATAATAAATAGATAGATACCATTTTTGAAAATTGAATATGATTTCTGTTGGAATTTTTCTTCAATTTTTCTGTGTATTCTTCTTGTTCTTTCTCACCAAGTCTTTCGCATAATTGCCCGGACCTTAAAATTAAATATATTATTCACTTTTGTCAAAAATCCTGAATCGAACCCATCACACATTTAAAGCAAAATTTTGCTCCCCTTTTCAAATAATTTAAGCCAAATTTGATCTTAGGATGACCACAACATGACTTTTTGCTTTTGTCATCAGTTTTCACTGCCATTTGGTCCGTTTGCGGTGATGATTCTATTGATGAAGACAAAACCTTGATGCCAGGATTTGATAATTTCTCGCTTTCCTCCACCACTTGGATTTCATCATTTTTATTTGGGTATTTATCATTCTCATGCCACCCCTTGAAATTTATTATTAAATAACATTTTTATAGGTAATAAATTCATGTTCGGAGTTTTAAATCACCTTAGAAAATGTCATTTTATAAAAAAATTTAAAGGGGTGGCATAAAGGATAAGTACCCTTATTTGTTGACATTTCTTGAATTTCATCGCTATTTATAGACATTTTTGATGAAGAGGAAGCAGAGTGAATTTCGTGATGATGTCCAAAGGAATGGGATCGATGAATTTCTTTTGCAGTAAACAACTTTGGTGAATGCCTTGCAGAATGATGCGACGGTGAATTTGGCGAATTTATGGCCAAAATATGACTACGCACTTCTTGTTCAGTTAATTCATCCTCCTCATCATTGTCAGATAATTCATTCTTCGGAGTTTTATATGCATCATCACTATTCGCACTCTTAAATGATAACTCGTCACTGTCCTTTTCTTCACTTCCTTTTTGCCCTTCTAATTCATTTTCATGTCCTTGTGTTTGACCTGACAATGAAAGAAAAATTATTTTACAAAATTGATGGAAATTTTATTTGATATGTAGCTTCCCAAATACGAAACCACCTAATTCCGCGGAAATGGTTATCCCAAATGTGAATTCCCATTTGAGAGATCTCACTGTCCCAAATTGGAAATTCCAGTTTGGAGCAGCCAAAACCACCCAATTTCGGAAATCGATGGCCCAGGGCTGTCCAATATCGAAAAAAAATTTGATTATTTAAATAAATATTCAATTAATAATTTATAAAAAGTCGAAATTAATATTGGTGCTTGTTAAGTTTGGGTCCTATTTTTAGGTAACCTTGGTAAAAGTGAGGAAAAGTCAAGGGTCCCCCCTTTGGTGTTAGGGTTTGGGTTTAGGATACAATTGGGATGATTTTTACCACACCCCCATCCCATCCCTAACATATCCCTGAATGACCCTAACCCTAAACCTGATGATGATGACCCATAGGGGGAACCAAGCACTTTTCAAAAATATAGGACCCAAACTTAACAAGCACCAAAATATTTATAAGACAGCCAGGTGTCATCACAATTCAAAAATGGGAATTCCCATTTAGGACATTCAATTCCGGAATTGGGAATTGGACGATTTTCGATTTGGGATGCAAGACGCAACAAATATAAATGGAATTTAATATTTTGTATTATTTAATAAAATGCAAATTAAATAAACGCGTTTTTATTGTTTCAATTATTTCAATTGCCTATTTACCCTTATTATATTTTAAGCATAAATTATTGTAAAAATTATTATTTTTTCATAATTTTTTGTATTTAGAAATTTTAATTTTCTTTTAAAAATATTTAAAAAATGACAAGTTTTCAAAAGATTGTATATAAATATAATATTTTTTGCACATTTTTATTAAAAATTTTTTAATGTTTCTCATGGTGATATAATATTAAAAAATTAATTAAATTTTATAAAAATAATTTACAAAATGCTAAATTCCCCTTAACTATTTTTTTTAATAATTTTACAAAAATTAGGAACGCATTTATACAACCTTTCCCATGTTTGGGCGAAATTTTCTTAAATTGCTCATCCAAATATTCAGTCATCTTTTTAAAGAAGTCAAAATGTTGTGCATTTTCTTCGGGTGCTGAAATGTCATTGAAATATTTATCCTTCAGCAGTTCATCGGCTGTGGGCCTATCTTCATGTTCCCATTTTAGGCAACTCTGAAAATGAAAAAATTAATTAAAAATCTATAAATTTTATTTATTTTATCAAAATTCTATTTACCAAAATTAAAAAATTATCAATAATACTTAATATTTTGTCAATTTATTTTTTTCTTTCTGTTATGTTAAAACTTTTTCTGAATTAAATTCATTAATGCGTATTTTTTTAGGTCACAAAAATTAGAAAATCTATGTCTTTTATTTGAAATTTGCCGAAATATGTTTTGTAAACATATTAAAAAGCGTTTTAAAATTTTATTGAATTTTTCTGATGAAATTTAATTGATATGTTGTTTTTTTTCTAATTAGTCAGAAACGGTTGGTATTACCCGTAGGGGGTCAATTCCTCAATAGGCAAAGGGCCATGCAAATGTGGGCGATTCCTCAATAGTGCAAATGTGGGCGATTTCCACTTATAATAAATCAGAAACCGGTTTTAAACACTTCAACCTTATACCATTTTGTAGATCTCATCGAGACGCATCGAATGGTATAAAATTTGTCATGGTTTAATCAAAATTTGAGGTTATTAAACCGTTCAAACCATTTTTCCAGTCTTTGGTTTAAAACTCTTTAATTTTAAGCTAAACCATCACAATTTATATGCCATTCAATGCGTCTCGATTACATATACAAAATGGTATAAGGATTGCAGGGTCTAAAACCGGTTTCTGAATTATTTTGAATCGCTTACATTTGCACTATTGAGGAATCGCGCACATTTGCATTGTTGAGGAATCGGCATAGCACCGTATTACCTAACATTTATGTTGTATAATCTTAGTCTAGCAGTAATAAAAAGGACCATTTATTTGCCAATGTGAGGAAAAGGACAAATTATTGAAACCCATTCAACAATACTAAAAATAACAAAAAATAATTTAAATTTACCTCCAATATGACGGATATTTTAGGAAAATTCTTTTTCGAAATTGCCAAAAATTTGTTCTGCTTTTCTTCAAATTTACTTTGCAAATTTTTGATTTCCTCCTTTAATTTTTTGTTTTTACTCAAATAATATTCATCATTGAATGTGAAAAATTTAATTGGATTTTGTTCATTTTCTATTATTTCTAATGTCGTCGGCATATATGCGAACAATTCCAAGATGATCATTCCAAATGACCAGATATCCGCTTTTTTAGAAATCTAAAAAATTAAGAACAATATTTTACAATAAATTAATTTAATTTGCATCTTAATTAAAATTTAATTTCGAATGTTTTATATAAATCTTACCACTATGCTTTTTTTAGGCTTATTCTCAACAAATTTTGGTATATTAATTTCGGGTGCCGTAAATTGTTGAGTTATATTCAAAACATTCTTTACTTTCGTCTTTTCGCCTTTTTTTAATTTGATGGCACCCCCAAAATCAATTAATTTCAAATAAAATGCATTATCATTAGTACTGTAGGGCACTTTCAAAACATTAGCGGCTTTCAGGTCGAGATGAACAAAATCTTGCGGAATTTAATAAGGTAAAAGTCGAAAATAAAAAAAATTTTTTTTATAATTAATTTTTTAATTATTCAATATAATATATAATAAATATTAAATTTAATAATTTACTTCTCTTATGAATTTCATCAATTCCAATTAAAATTTGCTTCAAAGCTTTCAGCATACTCTTTTCTTCATATTTTTCATTATAATCATCCACTTTATCTTCCACTTTTGTCCAATAATTTGAAAAAGATTCACCAATTTGCATTACAAGTGCGTTTACTGACGGCTTTTGATATTGTAGCAAATAATGACTAGAAAATTATTTTTTTTTAATTTTTATATTAAATGATTAAATATTTATAGATGTTCCCAAATTTCCAATAGGTGCCAGCAGGAAAATTATTATGTTTGGAAAAATTAAAAAATAATAAAAAAGCGAAAACAAACGTTCTTTGCAAAAAAAAACATAACAAAACAATGTTTGGAGGAACAAAATCATAAAAATGTTTGGATAAACAAAAACATAAAAATGTTTGGATAAACAAAAACATAAAATGTTTGGATAAACAAAAACATAAAAATGTTTGGATAAACAAAAACATAAAATGTTTGGATAAACAAAAACATAAAATGTTTGGATAAACAAAAACATAAAAATGTTTGGATAAACAAAAACATAAAAATATTTGGATAAACAAAAACATAAAAATGTTTGGATAAACAAAAACATAAAAATGTTTGGATAAACAAAAACATAAAAATGTTTGGATAAACAAAAACATAAAATGTTTGGAGGAACAAAAACATAAAAATGTTTGGATAAAAAAAACATAAAAATGTTTGGATAAACAAAAACATAAAAATATTTGGATAAACAAAAACATAAAATGTTTGGATAAACAAAAACATAAAAATGTTTGGATAAACAAAAACATAAAAATGTTTGGATAAACAAAAACATAAAAATGTTTGGGTAAACAAAAACATAAAAATATTTGGATAAACAAACATAAAAATGTTTGGATAAACAAAAACATAAAAATGTTTGGATAAACAAAAACATAAAATGTTTGGATAAACAAAAACATAAAAATATTTGGATAAACAAAAACATAAAATGTTTGGAGGAACAAAAACATAAAAATGTTTGGATAAAAAAAACATAAAAATGTTTGGATAAACAAAAACATAAAAATATTTGGATAAACAAAAACATAAAAATATTTGGATAAACAAAAACATAAAATGTTTGGATAAACAAAAACATAAAAATATTTGGATAAACAAAAACATAAAATGTTTGGAGGAACAAAAACATAAAAATGTTTGGATAAAAAAAACATAAAAATGTTTGGATAAACAAAAACATAAAAATATTTGGATAAACAAAAACATAAAAATGTTTGGATAAAAAAAACATAAAAATGTTTGGATAAACAAAAACATAAAAATATTTGGATAAACAAAAACATAAAATGTTTGGATAAACAAAAACATAAAAATGTTTGGATAAACAAAAACATAAAAATGTTTGGATAAACAAAAACATAAAAATGTTTGGATAAACAAAAACATAAAAATATTTGGATAAACAAAAACATAAAAATGTTTGGATAAAAAAAACATAAAAATGTTTGGATAAACAAAAACATAAAAATATTTGGATAAACAAAAACATAAAATGTTTGGATAAACAAAAACATAAAAATGTTTGGATAAACAAAAACATAAAAATGTTTGGATAAACAAAAACATAAAAATGTTTGGATAAACAAAAACATAAAGTAGAAGGGGAAATGAAATAAGGAGCAGAAAAAGTGGAAGATTCATATAAATTAAATATGTAAATTTGGATATCTAAAATAAAAAATAATGAATTTAATTCTAATTAATAATTTTATGAAAATAATAAATTAAATTTGAAGATTTTAAAGAAAACCGTTCAATTCGGAATCGGAATGCATAAACCCAATGTTCAGGTAAGCAGGTTTTGCCGGCGATTGATTTTTCCATAGTCCTCCTTCTACCAATCGTAACCATATTAGCCTATCTCAAAATGCCTTCCCTTTGCCTAGCCTAGCCTTTCACATCACAGATTGTATTCAGTATTCGCTCTCATCATTCACTCCTTGCCGCGCGCGCGCCTAAAATAGAGTCAAATCGATGAGCATGATGGGAGCGGCCTCGGGAGTTGGGATAGCTGAGCTAAATGGACGAGATAATGTGTACAGCCCCAGCACTGGCCGATGTTTTTAGCCTGTCTTCCTCTTGGTGGAATCCGTAATTAATCCGTCTTTAAAGGATTGAACAATTATAGAGTTTTATGGATGATGATTAAATTAAAACAAAATATCATTCGATCAACAAATAGAAAAAAGCGAGAAAATATAACAAAATGTTTTTCCCAATTTCTGTTCCATCATTGGTTATACGGGAGGCGGTTCTATAGGGCGATTAATCTATGATTGAAACTATTTTATGCCCCTTCCGGTCAAATCTGTAAGACTTATATTAGAAAAGGCTTCACCTTTTGTGACTTGGACCTAAAGGACAGAGATGGCCAAAATGAAAAAATCATAGATTATAGTCATTAAAGCAATCTTTCCACAAAAGTGAATAATATATAAATCTACTTTGAGAATTTTAAATGGAAAATGAAACCGTATAGTTTGAATTCACAAACCGAATTCAATATTCAAGGTCAGCAGATTTTGCCGACCATCGATTTTTCCATAGCTCTTGTCAATATTGCAGCTTTTACCTACTCTATACTCTCTCAAAATACATTTCTTTATCAGCAAGTATATTCTTCTCTCATGTTTTCTTCTCCGTAGGCGTACGCCAAAATTTGGCCAAATCGACGACATGGTGATGAATGATGATGAGATGACAATAACCCCGTTCTACTGAAACCGCTAATTATCCAACACCGACAGAACTCTAACTCAAATTTAGAGGATTCAAGATTGTGAATTCAATAAAATTTGTTCAGACCACAATAATACAAAAAAGGTTGTTGATGATTATTGATGAGTGATTATGATTAGCTATTATGATTAATAGAAAAAGTAGAGATAAAATATGATAATTAAATCATTTTATATTTGAAAAACCGATTTTAAATCATTTTAAAGCACTTTTGTAAAAATCTTATTTTTGACCATAAAATCTTATTTTTTGATGTAATTTGTCTTATTTTGAAAATTTTTTGATCGTACCCCAGCTGAAATAAAGGGCCCCCTCGCCTTTTTGAGAGATAAAAACTGTGACAAGAGGATTGATCTCCCCCCCCCCCAACACAAATCGCTCTGCTGAAAGCAATGACCAATTCAGGGAGTGTTTTTGAGATTTGTGTTTTACGAAATGCAAAATTGTATTTTATGACACAAAAAATTGTGTCCATATTTGATCAATCAATCAACTGAACGTTCCCCTTCACTTTGTGCCAACCTCGGATATCTCCCACCTCTATGATGGGCCAATGCTGATATAAAGTAAACAAGTGGAGCGAGCGCTTTCCCCTCATCTCAATTGGCCAAATCAAATGAGCGAGGTAAAATTCTTCACATTGACCATCTCAAACTATATTCACTGCCCAATCTAGAAAGGAAGCAGTGCGCAATGAACGCGTCCGATTGGCAAAGTCAATTTCATATATGGTCTAGGCAGTGACCCGTGCCTTTGTTTTTGCCTTTTCCTGCTCCTTTTATGGCCATTTGGCATTAAAATTCCGCGGTATTTCATGGTTATTTGCAATTAGGAAGTTTTCATAAGAGAAATTTCTTAATTATTCTAGAAACCAATAAACAATAATAAATAGTTTATTCTTCAAAACCGTAAAAAGGTCATACCTCAAATGCACAATAAAACTCAAACATAATTTAATTTTTAACATATTAATCAGCTAATTAAACTTTTTTTATATGTAAATAATCTCACGGATTCCATAATTGACCATTGTCCATACTTCATCAAAGTTTTCTACTTAAAAAGTTGACAAAGTTTCTTTCATAAAAGATTTGATTAAAGTGTCCTTACTTTTTCCACTTTTTTTATTTGATGAAAGTTTTTTCGTTTCATCAAAAGAACTTTGTTGAATGAACTAATATTCCTTACTAGAGTTGGACAACGTCGGTTTCTAGGACGGTCTCGGTTCTAAAATTCAGTTTTCTGTTCTTGAAAAATGTCGGTTCCGGTTCCTTCTACATATTTTCTGTTCTAAAGAACAAAAATTCCCAATTTCGATTCTAAAATGCATTGATTTTTTTGGAACCGGAACCGACTTTGTCCAACCCTAGTCCTAACACACTTTCATGAAAGTAAAAAGTCAAAACTCATAAAAGTTTTAATTTAATTAGAACAAGTCACCTTGGCGCACTGCCTAAAAACTTGATCTTATGGAAGACTTGGTCATGGATGGGTTCGAATCCCCCCCCCCCCCCCACTAATAAGTAGCGGCAAATAATTAATTATGATAGAGCATTGGTGAAATTAACGGCGAGAGAATGTGGTAAAAATAAAAACTTTCATGAAAGTTGAACTTTCATACAAAATTCGGATGCGGAAATAATATGTCGGCGACAAAAATTGACTAACCGGCAAAACTGATACTCCACATTTTTTCGCCAGAGAAGCAGAGAAATAAAAATTTAGGTTTAGGGTTCGGGTCTGGTCCTCTGTATCTCTGGCGAAATAGTATGTATTAGTCAGTTTTGCCGGATTTTCAGTTTTGTCGCAAACTTATAGACTGAACTTAAAAGTTTTCTCTATCAAAGAAAACTTGTAGAAAATTTCTTTGATCAAAGAACTTTCACGAAAGAAAGTATTTTACAAGGCCATTTTGTCTTTTTCCACCATTAAAAAGGAAGACAGCATATGTCGCATCAGTTTTCAGAAGAATAAATGATTTTAAAAATGTTTAATAAATTACAGATATTATTGAAAAAAAATCAGAATTTACCCTCAAATGAATTCTCCAAAATTTGTCATTCAATTAATCATCTTTACAATTTTAATAAATTTTCTAACATTGGCTTTCATAAAAACCCATAAAAATTTTCCTGCATTGAAAGAATTAGGCAAATTTAAAAATCAACCAACATATTGCTCTTGTCATAGAAAAGAGGCATTGAAGAAAATGGCTGCTGTGGAATTCATAAATGGCCATAAATATTTAATCTCCGAAGAGCCAATTGGAAAGGGTGCAACATCAATGGTATAATAAACAAATAATGGTATTTAAATTGGCGAAAAAAACATTGAAAATTTCAAAAAAACATTAAAAAGGCAAAAAATTCTAGCAGCTTAATTTATTGTCCAAGATCCTCAAAAATTTACACAATTGATCGATCTCATCAAGATGCGTCTATTGGTATATAATTCGGTACTTTTCCTTTTTGTTACACCCCCACCAAAAATGATGAAAAACCCATTATAGGGGTAATTTTTGGAATAGAACACGAATCTGTTATACATTTTGTCTTATCTTGTCATCTTGGTAAGTTATTTTGACTTTTAATTTTAACTTGCAAAAAGTACAATATTATACTTTAGAACTCGTACCATCCGATTCAGCTCATCGAGTTGCGTTGATTGAGTTATATGGTTATGTAAAAATTGTCACCAAAAATGCCTTTGGTCCCCCTTTGTTTTTTCATAGTAAAAGTTGGCATTCTCCTTCTTACCAAGATGACAAGATATGACAAAATGGATATCAGATTCGTGTTCTGCGCATAAAATTACCCCTAAGATATGATGATTTTCACATTTTTGGTGGCGATGTAACAAAACGAAAAAGTACCTATAATTCGTCATGGTTTAATCAAATTTAAGGGTTTCGAAGCGTTATAAACCATTATAATCTTTTCGAAATTTTCAATGTTTTTTTATTATAATAAAACAATAAATAAAATATATCGTAAAACAAATTTATGTAAATTAATAAATGCATTTTTTGAAAAAAAGAATATTATTTATCCACCTATGAACCCGAAGGAATTGTCTCGAAATGTCAGAACAATTTTTAAAAAATTTTAATAATATTTTAAATAGTTTATTTTTATTTAATAATACTTTTAAAAAATCATTTTTTTTCATTTTTAAAAGTGTCAGAGGGAAAAAGAAAAACATAATTTTGAGAAATAAAATAAAATTTAAATAATTAAAAGGTTTTTCATGCCATTTACATTGGTCAAGAATGGGGAATGGAAGCAAAAGTGAAGACAGATTGTGTGGCCATCAAGGTGGCCAGGCCACCAAATACAACAACAAATAATATGCGAATTGAAAAAGAATTGGACAATTTCAATGAAATTTTTCATCAACATAGTCAATATTCAATATGGCCACCGCCAAGTCATATTTTGAGATGTTTAAGAAGGTAAATAATTTTTTAAAATAATTCCACCATTTAGGAAATGGCTGTGCTTTTTCTCTGCCGGTAAATTCAATTTTTTCTGCCTGAAAAAATTGGAACATTTTTTCTGCCGGTAAATTTAATTCTTTTTGCAGGAAAAGATTTCCCTTCTTCTCTGCCCCCTTCCTCAAGTCTATCTCTCATCACCTTTGCTCTCTTACCAACATAAAACGGCTTTGTGAGCTTTGTGACAGTCTATAGGTTGCGCGGGATTAAAAGGGGTGCACATTTCTAAAATTCTCATAAATTAGTATTCAATGAAGGAAAATTTAGGTACTTGTCGGTTATCCCACTCACAGTTTTTTGAAATAAAGAGACCCCCACATTAGTGATTAGGGTTAAGGTTAGGTATATCTGAGATGATAATGATAAACTACCGTATATTCTCTTTTAATACCCCAAGGGGAATTATTTTTTAACCCCACAAAAATTTGGAAAATTTGGGGTTTAACTTTTTAATTTGTGGATATTTCTGAACAAATTATAACGAATTTTGTAGAGCTTCAGGGAACTAAGAAAATGCAATAAAAAAATTTTTCTTAAAGTTCACCCTGTCAGGAGATATGAGTCATCAAAGTCGAGGATGGAGAATTATTAGAGACCGGGGTATTAAAAGAGAATTTACGGTATCTCCTAAGACGAAGCAGGACGTTTAGTAGCGAAAACTAATATCTCGGCGTCTAATGAATCGTTTAGAATGTTTTTATATCATTGAATGTAGCAAAAAATTCTCTATCAGTCTATAAAAATCAAATTTTAAAACTTATTTTTACATTTTTTAAAATTCAAAAAAAACCTTCAAATTTGACACCATTTTGCCCACTTTTATTCAAAACATCATAACTTTTTAAATTTAAAATAATATAAAATGATTTTATGACATTCGATTTATAATGCATTGCTCTTTCAAACTCATATAAAAACATTCGAAATGGTTTAGATTAAAATGAGTTATAAAGCAAAAACTGGTCAGCCAGGCTTGCCTTTCGGATAACCAACAACAAGCACCGAAATTTTATAAATTTTCAGCGAAATTTTCCTGATCGAAAATAGTCGAAATTTGGCCATTGTGATGGAATTGGGCGATCAAAATTTGTATGATTATTGGCAAAAAGCGATGATGGTTGCAAAACAACGCAATAAAAAAGTTTCCGAGAAATTACTTTTCTGTATTTTGCATAAAATCAGTTCAGGCCTTCAGCAATTACATCAGAGAAGTGGGTTGGAATATTAAATTATTTAATGTATTTTTTATTTTTAACTATCTATCATCAAAATATAACCACATTTCCATTATTTCATTTTCAAAAAATAAAAATTTAACCCTTCAAAATCAAAATAATGACCATAATTTTCGTTAAATTCTGAGTCGGACCTGGGGCTTGTCCCAACCCTAAAAAATTCGGCCCATGCCCCGAGCCCCAGGTTTTCAGACCGCCCCGGACTGGCCCCGGAGCCCACGCAGCACTGTTCAAGACGCATCGAATCGTATACATATAATTTACTGTGTTTCGGCCTAAAATTAAAGGTGTTAAACCGTTTGAACCAATTTTAATTTTCGGTTCAAAACTACTTTATCATTGATTAAACCCAAGCCAAATCATTATCAAATGATGCATTTTGATATATATGTTGCAGCCGATCTCGTTTTCGGCATGTTCTAGTTATCGTACAGACTTGATCTATAGCTCATTCGATTCGACAGGGTCGGTTTTCTTTATAAGATTTCAATTTCAGAAAGATTTGACAGGTTTGAATAAAAGTTATGGCCAATTGAAATTTCGGGTTTTCAAACCGGTTTAACTAGGGTAGGGCTAGGGCTATGGTCAGGCCGGCATGGGTTTTAGGGCTAGGGTAGGGTAGGCTAGGGCTAGGAAAAAGAATGAAAACTCTAATTGGCCTAGGAACTGAGATATGGTCATTAGTCGCAAACTACAATGTCTGCCACTACACTATTTCTGTCAGAAAAAAAACGAGATCGGCTAGCCGAATTCGAAATAGGCTAAAAAACGAGATCGGCTGCAACATATCGATTGGGTATATGGTTTGGGTGCCTAAGTCGAACCACTAAACCGATAAAACCACCGGCATTTTAAATATTTCTCTTCACTAATGACCAGTTTTCCGAACACGGAATCGACTAATTTATATTCACATTTACCAGATTATATATTCATTGATTTGAAACCGGAAAATGTGATGATTATGCCGAATTCACCTAGTCCAAAGGAATTGAATGAAAAAAATTGTGAAAAACTTCGAATTAAATTGACGGATTTTGGTGGCTCATTAAAATTTGCGCCAGATGAAAATGGAAAACAAATATTGAGTGAAGATGACAAAAAATATGTGATGTCAACCCGTTTTTATGGTGCTCCCGAATTATATAATCAAAGTATTTGCCAGGTTAATTCTTAATTGTTCAAAAAATTATGGTAGTAAAAAAAGTTGCTAAAAGAGAATATGATGGAACACTACGAAGATTTTCGAACATAATCGAAAATAGATTCCTTCGACTCGGCATGGTCGATTTAATTTATGAAATTTAATTTTCAGACCTATATTATGGATTTAAAACAGGGCTGCCAGATGTACTTTTTTAATAAAAGATTTGTACTTTTTTTTGAGGGATCAAATCTTTGAAAATAAAAATGTACTTTTTTAAAAGATTTGTACTTTTTTTTGACTTTGGTGTACTTTTTGTACTTTTTTTTCACAAAATCATGAAAAAATGGTAAAATTTTTCGCTACGCGGCCATTTTTGGCTTGAATTTTTCGCTGTGCGGCCATTTTTGGTCTACATTTTTCGCTGTGCGGCCATTTTTGACTAAAATTTTTCGCCTGCTGCCCGAAAAAGTGTAAAAATTTCTTCTCAAAAAAACACTTAATCTTAGTTCTGGATGATCCCCGGTTGTCCATTTATGGTAAAAATCATAATTAAAAAATTTTAATCAATTTATTTTAGCTAAAACAAAAATCTTTTTTGGCACCAAAATCTTTTTTTCCAAGGCCGATGTACTTTTTTTTGAAAAAAAAGCTGGCAGCCCTGGTTTAAAAGGCTACTTATATGGAGTTTACATATGCTTTTTTGGTGAGAAAGGAAAAAGTGAAAGGTCCCTTTGTGGGTGTTAGGGTTAGGGGATAAGTGAAATGATTTTTACCTCATCAATCCGTAAGCCGTAACCTATTCTATAATCTAGAATGACCCTAACCCTAATCGCTAATCCTGATGACCTATAGGGGGGAGAACCTTCACTTTCCAAAAAAGGGAATGTAACCAAATAAAAGTTATAAATAAAAACCGGTTTAAGTTTAAATAGTGGTTAAACTTCTTTAACTTACACTCATTTAATTTCTGAAATTGAAATTTTAAAAATTAATAAATCGATCATGCCGAGTCGTTTGAGCACTATTCTCGAAACTGTACAAAGTTTATTTTGCGAATTGCCCCTAACAAAAATACATAGATTTATCGCGCTAAAACATAATTTTATTTGTTAGTAAAACCGTGAATTTCGACTACCTAAATGGAATATAATTGTAATTTTGTTGTGAAAATTAAATTTATAAAAAATGTCTTTGGATCAATGAATTAAAAATTTTGAAAATCAGAACATTATTTGCAAATAATAATTTTAATTAAATTTTAAATTATAGGTCAATCCAGGAACGGACATTTTTTCATTGGGTCGACTTATGCTCATTTTGATTGTTCTAACACCTCAAATAAAAAAATTTACTCCAAAAATAAATAAATTTTGGTTGAACGAGGAATTTGACGGGAAATATGAAGAAAATCATCATAATTGGACACGATTAGTGAATAATATGCTTGACGTCGTAAATATTCCCCCAAAAATTGAACCATCGAATGTAGAAGTAGAAGTAATTTCTGAACATGGATCGGATACGGATGTGGAAATAAATGAGATCACAGAGCTTGAAAAGAAAGAAAAGGAAGAAATGAAAATGAAAATAAAAAAAGAAATTGAAGAAAAAAATGAAAATCAGAAAAAATTATATATGGAAATGAAGAAGAATTATGGGCATTTGATGGAAATCATTGAGGTAACCTTTAACTTATATTCTAGTTTCATTGTAATGAAATGATAGTCGATTTTCTTTTTATTGACTCCCGGTTCAATTTTAATGAAAACCAGTTTCATTTTAATGACAGTGGGTTTCTTTTATTGAGATTGATTTTAAAAAAAGAAGCCGCTACTCAAAACTATTTAATTATTAACAAAATGATTGGCATTTAAGCGGTAATATTCAACAGAAATGGCTTATACCAAAATGAAATTGTAATTTTCTTTCATTCACAGCAAACTCAAGCAAAGGAACAAGAACTAAGGCCAACAGTATCCACAATCATCAAGTGTTCATCACCAAAATTGGCCCATATACAAAGAAGCCAAACTGATGAGAGGAAATCAAACGAAGATTTCTCTATAAGACCATTATTCTACAGTGGTGCACTCATAACTCAAAGATCAGCGGCGGCCGAGTCTTCTGCTGCTGGAAGTAGTACCTCAAGAGGAAGCAGTTCGAAAAGTTTCAGAAGACGTCGTTGGAGTTTGGATTTGGATAGATTCCATTTATAAACTAATTCCATTTTTGCACTTTCTTATCAATTGTTTTTTTTTATGAATTCAAATGTAAGGAAATTTATGAGAAACAATCATCTTGGTTTCTTTAAAGGTATATTTATTGATTGTGGAAAAAGGCCATTTGTCTAGCAATCGAACCCAATTTCCAAAATAAAATAGAATTTTAATAATAAAAATAAATAACTTTCAACTAAAATATTTAAAAATACATTCGGTTAATTTAAAGAATTTTATCATGAATTATGTTCATTTTTTTCAATTTTTCTTTTCTTTGGAATATGAATTTTCCGGCAAAATTTGGTATCATTTGGTGATCGAATTTTCTTGATTGATAGTGAAAACGTTGGAAAAATCGGCTTGCAGACTTTCATGCAACTGCAATGGAATTGATGTCTGATTTTCTGGCGAGATGATGGGAATCGTAAAAGAAAAAATTAATTTTAAAATTAATTGTAACAATTTTTGTCAGATAATTTTTGTTTAATTGTGGAAATTAAAAATAAAGTCGGCTTCAAAAAACAATATATTTTTTACCATATTATTTATTCAAATTTAAATTGATAAAACAACCAAATGAACGATAAATTTAGAAATACATTTTGAGACTTGATAAATGTGGAATTTATATAAATAAATCAAATTGATGTCACTATGAGGATTATCATGGAATGGAATTTATTCCAAAATGGCTGATCATTTTTAAACAAAATAATTTAAATATTTTTCAAATTACAATGCTTTTTTTTTTCTTCATTCATTGTACGCGGGCATCCAATAATGCAAAACAAATTCGTTGGCTTTCCTCTGGTGTACATCCCTTCACCAATTTGGTCTAAATTCGAGTTTGATAATTTCCCAATATTTTTTTAATTTTATATTTACCTGCAATTCCTTCAATCCAAATTTATTGGTCAACAAAACTCTCTCCAAAATGTCCATTTCTCTGCACAAATCCAAATGGCGTTCACATTTCTTCTTCAACATATCAACTTGAAAATATTGGGCCAACACTAATAAATCCTCAACATTTTGACCTTCAATGTATATATTTAATTTTCAATTAATTTAAATAACCCACTATTTGGCAAAATTTCAAATTGGCTAGGAGGGCAAAAGAAAAGCAGAAAATCCTTTAATAAATTATAAATTAAATTCTTTTTATCCTTTTCCTAAAATTACCTCGAATACTTTTGGATTTGCCAATCCTTCCACCTTCTTCAATTCGATTTCCTCTTGATTCGATTCGTTGAATTCCCCGTTGAACATTCGGTCAAAAAAGGGCGAAAACCAGCCAAGCAACTTAAAAAGAAAAAAGTTTATTTTAAATTTAATTTGGAAAAAGGCCTTGAGAATTTTATCCACATCCACTTATTAAAAATAAATTTTTGATTGATAATGATTAAGTCTCTGGTTGCCATTTTCCCATACCTGTTTATTGACATGATAAATTTGTTCACCAACACGCAATTTCACATTGCTGGAAAAATTGCCAACAATATTTGGAACAATGAAGGATGGACTGATAAAAAATCAAATTTAGAAATTTGTTCACAAATACTATGATTGCATGCCCCTTTTGCTTACAATTTGGAACGATCTTCTAGAATTCGAATAGTCAACAAAAACCTTAAAATGGGATTAATATACTAACGCAGGTACAAAATAAATTCACCATTTATTAGGAGCTATATCCGTATAATACCATCGGTTAGGGTAAAATTCGTTTTTCAAGACCTTCCGTTCTGGTATTTGCTTTTTACGGTAATAATTTTGATATTTCTCGGAATCCATATCCGTGCAATAATAGGCAATCACTTCAATGTGTATTTTCTGCACAATTTCCTGATTCAATTCCTTACATTCTAGAAAAATTCCAGAATTTTTGAGGGAACATTGCCTAAAAAGTATTTAATTGGCATATCATTTGTAAGTTCTTTCTAACCATTCATAATTGCCGATTCGAGTGAAAAGTTCGATTGGCAAATGGTGATCTTCTGTTTTTAAATATTATTCTTAGAAATATAAACAAAAACAACCGCAATACATTTTCCACTCTTCCTCCGCAACAACCACAAATTTATCATACGACAATGCTTTGAATGAGGCCATTTGATTTTGAATAATAATATAAAGATGAATGAAAAGAAAAAGTCGTTTCTGAATGAAATAAAATGAATTAAAAAGAGGACAGGAAATTTTCATAATTCAAAGAATGATATAAGTTTGGTAAAACAATGATATTTAGTTTTGCAAGATGAAAAAAAAGAAATATTGCAGAGAATATTGTACGGGAATTGTGAAGGAGGAAATGAAAACTAATTTAGATTTTAAATTTTTAAGCTTGAACAATGAAAAATTGATTGAATGTTAGGGAAGATATTTAGATCTTTGATTGAAAAATATTCGTAACCAAGGAAAATTTCTCAATGAATTAAAAAAATACTTTTAAAATGTGAAAATTGTGAATGATTTTTTTTGGAAAAATTTCAGCAATAACAATAGGCATAGGCACATTTGACTGATGTTCAAATAGTCACATTTTGATCCTCTCAATCCTCAACATTTTCTGTTCCTTGGAAAAAAATAGAAAAGTAATATTTACCCTGAGGCAATTTTCCCAAACATCTTTTAAATAATATTCCCCATCCCATATTTATCTTAAAAATTGGGTCAGCAAAATTTGAATGCGGTTGATTGATGTCTCCCAAAATCGTTGCCTCATTGTCCACAATCTTCTTTGTTACGGAATTGATAGGAACAATTGCCTCACAATCAGGGTATGCGGCATTGTCCGCCTGTCTAAAAAGGGAATTTTTTGTAGAAGGGTGGATAGATGCCCGGTAATGTTAATGTGGAATTTGTATGAGAGTAATGGCCGAAAAGGGGAGATGGGAATTGGGGAATTTGGCTCGATTCTATGGCAGTCGGTTGAGATTGAGAATTAAAAATTGTGATGATTTCGTTCATCATTGGGATAAATTTAATATAGAGAAAAGTGGCGATCACAATTTTTATAATAAAATATATTTAATAAAATAAAAAATTGTCAAAAATTTAATTTAAAGAATTTTTCATATAATGTCTTAAAATCAAAAGTAAATAGAAAAATTAAAATATGCGAATTAATTCATTTTAATCATGTCATTTATTCATCCGTATAAAATTGATAAAAGCATCAAAAGCGATTGGTTTTAATTAATAGTAAGATTTTTAGATTTAATAAAACATAAAATATATCAAAATGATATTAATATGGTGATGATGTGATGAATGAATGATGATGCTCAAATGGCAATTTGGGACTCCAATATGGGTCATTTTTTATGTATTTTCCATTTTATTATGCTTCACTTCGTTCGTTCATTGTTCGGGGGCATCCAATAATGCATGGATAATTCGGCGGCTTTCCTCCGGTGTAGCACAATTCACCAATTTAGCCTGAAATTGATTCGATAATTCTTCTTTATTTTATTTACCCATTTTTTACCTGCAATTCCTTCAATCCGAACTTTTTGGCCAACAAAACTCTCTCCACGATATCCATTTCCCTACATAATTCCAAATGTCGTTCGCATTTCTTCTTCAGCAAATCCACTTGAAAGAATTGGACCAATTCCAACAAATCAGCAACATTTTGGCCTTCAATTAAAACACATATTTTAATTATAATTAATTTATATAACTCACTATTCGGCAAAACTTCAATTTGTCCGGGAAAACAAGAACAAAATACCAACAAGAAATCCTTAAAAAATTTTAAATTCCTTTTATCCTCTACACAAAATTACCTCGAATACTTTTGGATTTGCCAATCCTTCCACCTTTAACTCAATCTCCTCTTGCTTCGATTCTTTGAATTCCCCGTTAAACATTCGTTCAAAAACTGGTGAAAACAAGCTGAGCAACTGAAAAATGTCCATTTTGTTTCAAATTTAGGATTTTCAAACAGTTGATAAACCAATTAATAATCAAGCAATATAGTTTATATGTTGTAGCCGATTAGGAAAATTAGCCATTTCAGACCGATTCTGAAAAGATGGCTAATTTTCCAAATTGGCTACAACATATGTTTACATATTTTTTGATATCTTCAAAAAATTGCCCAATTGCCTACCTGTTTATTGACGTGATAAATTTGTTCGCCAAAGCGCAATTTCACATCACTGGGGAAATTGGCAACAGAATTCGGTGCAGTGAAGAGTGGACTGGAAAAAATTCAAAATTTTCAAACAATCAATTTTACTTACAATTCGGAACGATCCTTCAGAATTCGGATGGTCAACAAAATACTTAATTATTATATATTTTGGAATAAGAAAATAAATAATTGGATTCACCTTTGGTGATGTGTATATGTTGAATTGTATTTCCATTCGATTTGAGGCACTGTAAGACCTACGAATCTTTTCAACAATGTCCGTTCTGAGTTTTGCTTTATTCGTAAATATTTTGTGTTGTACAAATAATATAAAAGCACTTCTATATGCACTTTCTCCAATGTACCTTCATTAATTTCCTGACAATGCAAATAAATTGTTTTATTGTGACTGACGAAACAATGCCTGAAAAATATTATATAAAATAATGACAAATCTTTTCCTTCCAACCATTCATAATTGCCAATCCGGGTGGAGAATTTGGTCTCCGCATTATTTTTATCTGGTTTTAAAAAAATATTTCTTGAAATATTTACTTACTGCAGTGAATTTTCCATTCCTCTTCCGCAACAACCACAAATTCATCGTACGGCAGCGTTTCGAATGAGTCCATTTTTGAGCAATATACTAAAAATGTTGAATGAAAAGAAATTATATCTCTGGAATAAAGAAAAATGAATTATTAAAATTGGAGAATAGGAAATTTGTTTAATTCGAAGAATGATAAAAGTTGATGAAATTTTGACATATTTATTAGCTCGGCGGACAATGGAACAATCCCATAGTATTCAAATAGCTTTCTCAGAGAAAGCTAAATAATGTTGTTGTTTTTCACAAAATGAAAAGTAAACATAAGCCAGAAAACACGAAACAAGTGTGGATTGTGGAAAATGGAAATGAATAGAAGGATAATATATTTTGATGATGAAATCATTATTATCATAAAGGGCAAAGGCATATTGCTGAGTGCTGAGTCATTGAATGGAATTTCTTAAAGGGTTGTATCGCATAGAAAATATTGCAGATTTTTAACCAGTTTATGTTATGATCCAATTTTCTGCACCTGATAAATTTCGAAATTTAAAAATGTAGCTAGAAAAATAGCAGAATTGCTTGAAAAAAGATAAACCACAAAAATCCTAGAGCAATTAAAAAAAATTTAAATAAAATAATTACATTTATTTTAAGAGATAGGAAAAGAATTGTGTTTTGTTTTTCCCAAACAATTTATGTTTTTGTTTTTTCCAATTTTCCCAAACATTTTATGTTTTGTTTTCCCAAACATTTTTGATGTTTTTGTTTTCCCAAACATTTTATGTTTTTGTTTTTTCCAATTTTCCCAAACATTTTATGTTTTGTTTTCCCAAACATTTTTGATGTTTTTGTTTTCCCAAACATTTTATGTTTTGTTCATTAAAACATTTTATGTTTTTGTCTTCCAAACATTTTAATTTTGTTTTTCCAAACATTTGTGTTGAAAAATAAAAAAATTAACAATGGAAACAAGAAAATGGTTTTTTATTATTGGGTCAATTGTCAATTCCGAAAAATGTTATCAAACCAAGTTAAGTAGTAAAGTTTGTATGATAAAAATTTAAAAAAAAACTAAATTAGCTAAAAATATATTTGCCGGATACTATTCTTGCAAGCTGTTTAAAATTTATAATAAAATTGACTGATAAAATAAAAATATATTAATTTTTTATGATATCGTTTATTCAATTTTAAATTGATAAAACATCAAAGTGAACGAAGTAAATTTAAAACAAAGTACATTTTGAGATATGACAAATGCGAAATTTATAAAATAAATCAAATTGATGTCAATGCGATGATTATCATGGAATTTAAGATTCCAAAATTGTTTATCTTTCTTAAACAAAATAATTTATATATTTTCGAACTTCTTCCAATGCTTCTCTTTAATCCGTTCATTGTTCAGTGACATTCAATAATGCAACATTAATTTGACGGCTTTCCTCTGGTGTACATTCCTTCAACAATTTAGCCTAAAATTCATGTGAAAATTTCATCCATTATTTTCATTGCACATCTTTTACCTGCAATTCCTTCAATGCGAACTTTTTAGTCAGCAAAACTCTCTCCAACATATCCATTTCCCTGCACACTTCCAAATGGCGTTCACATTTCTTTTTCAGCAAATCCACTTGAAAATATTGGGCCAGCACCAATAAATCCTCAATATTTTGGCCTTCAATTAAACTCGTTTATATTTTAATCTCAATTAATTTATAGCTCACTGTTCGGCAAAACTTCAACTTGGCCGGGAGGGCACAATGCCAGCAAGAATTCCTTAAATAAATTTAAATTATTTCCCTTATTATTTTCCAAAATCACCTCGAATACATTTGGATTTGCCAATCCTTCCACATTCAATTCAATTTCCTCTTGATTCGATTCTTTGAATTCCCCGTTGAACATTCGGTCAAAAACTGGTGAAAACCAGCCAAGCAACTGAAAAATTAAAAGATGCGATAGTTACCTTTTGTTCAGTGTTCACCCACACCTGTTTATTGACGAGAAAAGGTTTTTTTGTCGACAAAATTGGATTCTTTTGTCGACAAATCGGTTTTTTTTGTCGACACTTAAAAATAAGTTTTTTTTGTCGACAAAAGTGGATTCTTTTGTCGACAAATCGGTTTTTTTGTCGACAACTAATAAAAATTAGTTTTTCACGTTGTAAACAATATAAAACGGTTTTGGGACACTTCAGGGATGCGCGGAAGTCAAAAAGGAGGTGCGCGGGATATGTCTGGATATATGGGGATTAAGCCGGATATAGAGGGATTAAGCCCAGAAATGGACGGGAAATGGCCCGGAAGGCCACAGGAACGTCGGAGAAGTGTAATAGAGGCCCAGAGAACTGCACGGGATTAAGCCGGATATGGGGGGATTAAGGTGGATATAGGGGGATTAAGCCGGATAAGCCTACTTAGGGGCTAGGGATTAGGGTTATGGTTAGGGGCGGCATGGGATCTAGGGGCTAGGGGTTCGGAGCACGGGGGATATATCCGGATATAGGGGGATTAAGGTGGATATAAGGGGATTAAGCCGGATAAGCCTAGTTAGGGGCTAGGGATTAAGGTTAGGGGTTCGGAGCATAGGAATCTCGCGAAGCCGGAAGCATAACAGCCAACCAGGACTCGCACTCATCTATTTCGGGGCTTAATCCGGCTTAATCCCCCTATATCCACCTTAATCCCCCTATATCCGGGTATATCTCGCGCACCTCTGGACAGCCCACGTGCCTTCGGCAGGCTTCCCCATCACTTCCTACCCATTTCCCGCCTTAATCCCATCAATTTGGTCCTTAATCCCCCTATATCCACCTTAATCCCCCTATATCCGGGTATATCTCGCGCACCCCTGGACAGCCCACGTGCCTTCGGCAGGCTTCCCCATCACTTCCTAGCCATATCCCGCCTTAATCCCATCAATTTGGTCCTTAATCCCCCTATATCCACCCTGGCCCCCTATGAAAAAATGCATTTTCTAGAGCAAAAAATGATACTGATTTCAAATCTGATATCCTTTTCACCATATCTTACCATCTTAGTAAGGTAATGCCGACTTTTACCAAGAAAAAGTAAAGGGGGGGGGGGGACCAAGGGCATTTTGGGTGAAAATTTTTTCTTAGCCATATAGCAGCTAAATCAACGCAGCTCGACGAGAGGAATCGAATGAGACCATTTTATAAGTTAATATGCAGTTATCGGCAAGTTATGACCTAAAAACTTTTTAAATCTTGGTAAAGATTTTGACTTATAACTTGCTTATATTGCAATATTATCTAGTAAAAATGGTATCATTCCATTCAGCTAATCGAGCTGCGTTGATTGAGCTATTATTTGGTCATATAAAAATTTTCACCCAAAATGCCCTTGGTCCCCCCTTTACTTTTTCTTGGTAAAAGTAGGCACTACCTTACCAAGCTGGCAAGATATGGCGAAAAGGATGTCAGATTTGAACTCAGCATCAATTTTTACCTAGAAAATGCAAAAAAATTTGGGGGGCCAGATTCTTTAGGATTGCCAAAAATAAAATTTTATGATTTCGTTTATTCAATTTTAAATTGATAATAAAATATCAAAGTGAACGAAGTAAATTTAAAAGTACATTTTGAGATTTGATAAATATGGAATTTATAATAAATCAAATTGATGTCAATATGAGGATTAGCATGGAATTTTCCAAAATGGCTGATCATTTTTAAATATTTTCCATTTTCCAATGCTTCACTTTAATAACCATTGTTCTCGGGCATCCAATAATGCAAAGCAAATTTGTTGGCTTTCCTCCGGTGTACATCCTTTCACCAATTTAGCCTTAAATTAATCCGATAATTCCCCCAGTATTTTCATTTTTTACCTGCAATTCCTTCAATCCAAATTTATTGGCCAACAAAACTCTCTCCAAAATATCCATTTCCCTGCACAATTCCAAATGGCGTTCACATTTCTTTTTCACCAAATCCACTTGAAAATATTCGGCCAATACCAATAAATCGTCAACATTTTGGCCTTAAATTATTTTACTAATTTTCTATAAGAATTTATAATTACTCACTATTCGGCAAAACTTTACTTTGTCCGCCAGCAGGAGGGCAAAAGAATAGCAGAAAATCCTTAAATTAATTATTAAATAATATATTTGCCTCCCCCTTTTCCCAAAATCACCTCGAATACATTTGGATTTGCCAATCCTTCCACATTCAATTCGATCTCCTCTTGCTTCGATTCCTTGTAATCCCCGTTGAACATTCGGTCAAAAACAGGCGAAAACCAGCCAAGTAACTGAAAAATGAAAAAAAAATAATCAAAAAATATTTATTTTAATTTGGAAAAGAATGGAATATTTGGACTAGATTTTTAATATTCATCAATTAAAAATATTTAATTTATTTTACTGGCAATCTCATTTAATTTGAAGAAGTTGGATAAATGTTTTACTGTGCAATGTTTGGTCCACATTTTCCTATACCTGTTTATTGACATAATAAATTTGTTTGCCAATGCGCAATTTCACATCGCTGACAAAATTGCCAACGGAATTCGGAGCAGTGAAGATTGGGCTAGAAAAAATTCAAATTTAGAAATAAATAGATTTTTAAAAACAGGAATATTTAATTGAAAATATTTTTTTGCAGAAAGAAATTTTTTTGCAGAAAAAATAGTTTTTGACTTCTAATAAATCAGTAGCCGGTTTTAGACCCACAAACTTAATACCAATTTATAGATCTCATCGAGACGCATCGATTGGTATATAATTTGTCCTGGTTTTGGTCAAAATAAAAGAGTTTAAAACCAAAAACTGGAAAAATGGTTTAAACGGTTAATACCTATTAATTTTTGACCAAACCATGACAAATTATATACCATTTGATGCGCCTCGATGAGATTTATAAATTGATATAAGGTTTGTTGGGTCTAAAACCGGCTACTGATTTATTGGAAGTCAAAAAACTGTTTTTTTACGGCAAAAAATACTTTTTATTCTGCAAAAAATGTAACCATATTTAATAAAGAATTGAAATTCTTTTATTTTGAATACCAATTTGGAAATTCGATATTTTATTCCAATAATCATAATATTAAAATTCCCAGCTTCACTTTACTCACAATTGGGAGCGATCCTTCAGAATTCGGATGGTCAAACAAATCCTTAAAAAATATTATTGCAATACGAAAACGCAAGCAAGAAAACCATGGGTAAGAACATGAATCATTGTAATGCCATTGATTATTTTTGAATTTCAATAAAGTCCTTGCTTGTTTGTAGCGATAATAATATCGATAGGAATTACTATCAAAGCCATAATAAACAATCACATCAATGCGCATTTCCTCATTCAATCCAAGACATTCCAGAGTAATTCCATAGTTTTTGAGGGAACATTGCCTAAAATGTTATTAATAGTATTGTTAAATTCCTTTTTAATTAACCATTCATAATTGCCAATCCTGGTGGAAAATTTGACTGGCACATTGCGATCTTCTGTTTTTTTTTTAATAAATATTTTGCCTTTTAAGAAAAAAAACAACCAGAATGAAATTTCCACTCCTTTTCTGCAACAACCACAAATTCATCGTACGGCATTAATTCGGATGAGGCCATTTTTGAGCAAAATGCTTAATGAATGAAAAGAAAATATCTCTGCAATAGAAGAAAATTAATTAAAAATATGGCAAAAAAATTTACTTAATTCGAAGAATGCTATTATTTATAATTTAATGAAATATGAATTTATCTATTTATTTATCTATGTCGGATAATGGGCAATTTAGAAAAATTTCCTCATTTAAAAAACCTAAGCTTTCCTAAAAAAGGACATCCGCAAAATAATATTGCTGCTGGTTTTTAAAGCAAAAAAATGCAATCGGATAAATGTGTGGAGATCGCGGAAAGGTAAAACGCTGTTTATAGATGTATAATCAATAGGGAGCGGATTTATATTGATATAGAATCCCGAAATATAGGCATAAAATATTGTCATAAAATTGCTAAAATATTGATATAATTTACAAAAATTGGCAAAATATTGATGAAATATTGATGAAAATTTTTTTAAAAATCGCTATATTTTATCAAAAATTTCGAAAAAAATAATTCTCTATATCCTCAATCAAAAATTATTCACATTGCAAAGTTTTTTATTCAAAAAATTTCAAAATCCATTTCCTAAAAATTTTTACACACATCAATAATTTTTACAAAAATTTTCCAAAATCAATTTTTCATTAATTATTTTCAAAAAATTACAAAATGAACTTTTTCCTTAAATTTTTTAAGAAATTGTCAAAATTTTCCTAAAAATTTCCAAAATTTTAAAAAAAAATTTTCGTTTTTTTCAAAAAATTTCATTTTTTTTCTAAAATCTTCAAAATATTGACAAAAATGGCCAAAAATTGTCAAAAAATGCCGAAATATTGATATCAATATTGACGGCCAAAAAATGGCAAAATATTGATGAATATTGACATAAAAGTTCATGAAAATCAAATAAAATCTTGATAAAAACATGTTTTATGTTGGTTTAAAGCTATTTTAAGTTCGCAAGAAAAATATTGATATCAATAAAAATCCGCTCCCTAATAATCAATCATAAGCAACTTTCAAATTTGATATGTGTGCTGTGTGGTGGAAATTTGGAAAGGATAGACGTTAGACGCATCATCATCATGGCCACTGGTTAAAAGCAGAAAGCACCATGGGATGCGAATGCACTACCTATATGCTATATCTTATACCTAGTCCCTACTCTTTAATCCAATTCCAATCAATCACAGCAGAAGCAGAAGTCTTTTCTTTTGCTCTTTATAATATTTCATCATCGTCCTTCACATTATTATGCTTAACAAATTATGCTTTTATTTTCCCAAATTTTTCAGACATCTTATGTTTTGTTTTTAAAAAAAACAAAACACATATAATGTTTGGGCAAACAAAAATATCAAAATGTTTGGAAAAAACAAAAACATAAAATGTTTGGGAAAACAAAAACATAAAATGTTTGGGAAAACAAAAACATAAAATGTTTGGGCAAACAAAAACATCAAAATGTTTGGGAAAACAAAAACATAAAATGTTTGGGAAAACAAAAACATAAAATGTTTGGAAAAAACAAAAACATAAAATGTTTGGGAAAACAAAAACATAAAATGTTTGGGAAAACAAAAACATAAAATGTTTGGGAAAAAAAACATTAAAATGTTTAGGAAAAAACAAAAAACATAAAATGTTTGGGAAAACAAAAACATTAAAATGTTTGGGAAAACAAAAACATAAAATGTTTGGGAAAACAAAAACATAAAATGTTTGGGAAAACAAAAACATTAAAATGTTTGGGAAAACAAAAACATAAAATGTTTGGGAAAACAAAAACATAAAATGTTTGGGAAACAAAAACGTAAAATGTTTGGGAAACAAAAACATAAAATGTTTGGGAAACAAAAACGTAAAATGTTTGGGAAACAAAAACATAAAATGTTTGGGAAACAAAAACATTAAAATGTTTGGGAAAACAAAAACATAAAATGTTTGGAAAAAACAAAAACATAAAATGTTTGGAAAAAACAAAAAACATAAAATGTTTGGAAAAACTAAAACATCAAAATACATTTTGTGTTGAATAAAATAAAAATTAATAATCAAGAAAATGGTTTATTATTTTTGGGTCACTACAGAAAAAAGTAGACAAACCAAGTGAAGTAGGGCGGTTTAAATGACGTAAATCGTAAAAAAATTGGCCAAAAATTTTTGTCAGATACTATTCTTGCAGGCTATTGAAAATTATAATAAACTGCTGGATTTTACCATATTATTTATTCAAATTTAAATTGATAAAACAACCAATTGAATGTTCAAATTTAGAAGTACATTTTGAGATTGATAAAATGTGAAATTTATATAAATAAATCAAATTGATGTCAATAAGAGGATTATCATGGAATTTAAGATTCCCTTTCCATTCCAAAAATGGTCATCTTTTTAGACAAAATAAATCTTCCAATTCCAATATTTCACTTTCTTCGTTCAATGTTCTGGGGCATTCAATAATGCAAGGCAAATTCGTTGGCTTTTTCCGGTGCACATCCTTTCACCAATTTAGCCTTAAATTCATTCAATAAATAACATAGTGACGAAAATTTTAAAATATTTGCAGAAATTTATAAGACCACCAAACACTCGACTATAAGCTCATATTGGCATATTATGATTTGTAAAAAATTTAGGACATTAACCATTAAACCGTCTGGACATTATCTGTTTTGGTCCAATTCAAAACTAATTAAATTTGTTAAATCTATGTCAGATCGTAAACATATGTAAAATCATTCAAAAAGATCTGTCTCAAGTCTTAACAAGATTTATCGGGTACAAGTTTTGGGGGTTTTTTTAGGATAAATTACTGAACCGTTATATTTTTTCACCATTTTCAATATCTTTTTTTTTCGTCAGATTAAATTATCCATCTTCATTTACCTGCAATTCCTTCAATCCGAACTTTTTGGTCAGCAAAACTCTCTCCAAAATATCCATTTCCCGGCACAAATCCAAATGGCGTTCACATTTCTTCTTCACCAAATCCACTTGAAAATATTCGGCCAACACCAACAAATCCGCAACATTTTGGCCTTTAATTAATTTGTTTTATTTTAATTTTTTATTAATTAAGCTGACTGTTCGGCAGAACTCCAATTTGGCCGGGAAGACATAAAGCTAGAAGAAAATCCTTGGATAAAATTTATTTTTAATCTTTTCTTCTTTCTCAAAATCACCTCGAACACTTTTGGATTTGCCAATCCTTCCACCTTCTCCAGTTCAATCTCCTCTTGATTCGATTCTTTGAATTCCCCGTTGAACATTCGATCAAAAACAGGTGAAAACCAGCCAAGCAACTGAAGTGAAAATAATGAAATAAATTTATCTTGTATTTAATTTGGAAAAGGGCTGGTATATTTGGATTAGATTTGTAATATCTATTCATCAAAAAATAAATTTATTGATTGATAATCTCATTTAATTTTATAAAAAATTTGATCAATCAGTGACGAAACTTGTAGTTTAATGTTCTGCTCTATCTGATACTTATTCTCAAAAACCTGTTTATTGACGTGATAAATTTGTTCGCCAAAGCGCAATTTCACATCGCTGGAAAAATTGCCCATATTCGGAGAAGTGATGCGTTGACTGGAAAAATTAAAATTTAAAAATCAAATATAGTCTCAAATGAAATATTTTAATAAAAAATTGAAATTCATCCTATTTTATTGGTAATGCTAATTTGAGAATGCAAAATTTTAATTCTGCAACAATAATATATATGGCGGCGGCAAAACTGAATATTACACATTATTTTTTGTCAGAGAAGCAGAGAAAGTTGAGATTTCGAAAAACTAAGGATGGGGTTAGTGTTAGGGTTGGGCTGGCATGGGTTCTAGGGGTAGGGCCAGTGTTGTGCAAACGTCCTCGTCATTCGTCTCGTCCTCGTCTCGTCTCAAAAAAAAGACGAAAAGACGAGACGAATGACGAGGGGTAAAAAAGGCCAAGACGAGAGACCAGACGAATGACAGGGGTAAAAAAGGCCAAGACGATTGACGAGAAATTTAACATTTGGACAATACTGGTTAGGGCTAGGGCTAGGGTTTAGGTTTGTACTCTGCTTTTTCGGCGAAATAGTATGCAATATTCAGTTTTGCTTGAAATTAGTTTTGCCGCCAACATATAAAGAACGGTGCACATGCACATGCAAACAAATGGTAATTTAAATTTTTTTATTTATTTAAAATTCAAATATCTAATTAGAATAGTATTAAATTACATTAAAATTAAATTTTTTTTTGCATTCTTGTCTTTCCAAATTTGTATTTTAAGAAATATTTTATTTTCTTTCAAACAAGAAAGCGGCCTCAAAACACCATCCCTTTTTTATTTTTGCAAGAATTTTTGTAAAGAGGGGAAACTTTGATATTAGAAATCGTAACAAATTAAATTTATTAAAAACCATTATTATTCTAGATTGTACTGTTGAAAATTGAAATCTAAATGGAGAAATAACTCATTTTTTTCAAAAGATTTAAATTGAGCAGCAACATTTTAACATTTGATAAATTAATTATATAACAATGTGATGATGGTCAATGGTATTTGGGACTCCAAAATAGATCAACAGTTTTAAACAAAATTTATATATTTTTCATTAATATGTTTTACTTCACATTCATTGTTCTGAGGCATTCAACAATGCAAAATTAATTCGCCGGCTTTCCTCTAATGTCGTAGAATTCAGCAATTTATTCTTAAATGCATTTGATAATAAATAACTTCCTCTAATTTTGTATTTTCATTACCCATTTTTACCTGCAATTCCTTCAGTCCGAATTTATTGGCTAACAAAACTCTCTCCATAATTTCCATTTCCCGGCACAATTCTAAATGGCGTTCACATTTCTTCTTCAGCATATCCACTTGAAAATATTGTACCAACATCAATAAGTCGGCAACATTTTGGCCTTCAATTAAACTCATTTATATTTTAATTCCAATTAATTTAAATAATTCACTATTTGGCAAAACTTCAATTTGACCAGGCAAACCAGCTGGAAACCATAAGGAGAGCAGAAAATCCTTGAATAAATGTTTAATTCTTCTTATTCTTTCTCAAAACTACCTCGAATACTTTTGGATTTGCCAATCCTTCCACCACCTTCAATTCAATCTCATCTTGATTCGACTCTTTGTAATTTCGATCGTTGAACATTTTGTCAAAATATGGAGAGAACATGCTGAACAACTGAAAAATGTCTATTTTTTTCAAATTTACCATTACAAAGCCTAAAACTTGCTGGATCCTCTTAACTAAACAAATAATATTATCAAACCGATAATAAAATACAATTTATATTAACATTTACATCCTTTTTTTAGGAAAATACCATATTTCCTCTATTAATGAATTGCCGAATCTATTAAGGCACTGTACCTCATACAAAGATGAACTTTTTAACAAAAATTTTATTGCATTTCTTAAAGCATTAGGCTCTACAAAAAAAACTATACAGTTTGTTCAAAAATGTCTGCAAAATAGCAGAATTTGATCCCTAATTTTGTCTATTTTTGGGGCTTCGAAATTTATTGCCCAGAGCTACTAATAGAGGATTTCCTGTAAAATGGGAGTCTGTTAGCATTAATACACCCATTCAAAAATATGGAATTGTCAAATTTCAGAGATTACCTGTTTATTGATGTGGTAAATTTGTTTGCCAACCCGTAATTTCACATCACTGAAAAAAATACCAACAGAATTTGGAATAGTGAAGATTGGACTGGAAAAAAATGAAATATAATCATTAGAAGGATGGAATATTTTTAATAAAAAATGAAATTGGCTTCCATTTTATTGGTAAACAATACCAATTTGGACATTTTATAATTAAATATTAAAATATTTCCCCGTCTTATTTTGCTTACAATTCGGTTCGATCCTTCAGAATTCGGATGGTCAACAAAATACTTGATTAAAATAATTAAATATGAAGAAATAACTAGGATTCACCTTTGGTAAAAAGTATATTTCGGAGCAATGTACAACCATTGGTCATAATTTTCTTTCAACAATTTCCGTTCTGAGATTTGCTTTATGCGACAATATTGGGAGTCATTTTGGCAATAATATACAATTACTTCAATATGAATCTCTTTCACAATTCCCTCGATCATTTCCTGACATTGTAGAGAAATTGTTTGATTGCGTTGGAATGAACAATGCCTGAAAATTTTTGTTTAATATTTAATAATCGTAAATTCTTCTCTAAAGATAGGATCGATTTTCGATTTATGCCGTTTCGGTCTGATATTTCGGCTTTTTTTACACTTCAAAATTCTATTATTTTCGGAAATTTTTGGACCCTCCGAAATTCCAATTTGTGTTTTTCGAAAATTTTGGATCCTCCAAAATTCCGATTTTGTTATTTTCGGATTTTTTGGACCCTCCGAAATTGAAATCTGTGATTTTTTGAAATTTTTGAACTTCAGAAATTTCGATGTAATTTTCAAAAAATTTTTGTAAACCCGAAATTTTGTGATTTTCGGATATTTTTGGAGCTTCCGAAATTGCGATTTTTTCATTTTTGCTTTTTTATTTTTAGACCAGGGGTACGCACGGGCCCAAGAAATCCGGGCCCGGGCCCACCCACACTCGGCCCGGCCCGGCCCGGCGATTTTTCGCTCTGGTCCGGCCCTGCCCGGGCCTGGGCCCGAAAGCCCGGTTAGTAAATTTTTTTAAAATTTTTTCACCTTAAATTTTTTAAAAAAATTTTTTCTCCTTAAATTTTTAAAAATTTTTTTCACCTTAAATTTTTAAAAAAATTTTTTCTCCTAAAATTTCTTCATAAATTTTTTCACCTAAAATTTTTTGGTATACATTGATAATTCTTTGAAACAATTTTAAAAAGAAAAATTGAGGTATTTATATAGTTTTGTATCTACTTTTTGAAATTGATGAGAAAAAGTGAAGGGTCCCCTTTTTGGGTCATCAGGATTCGAGTTATGAATGTTCAATCAGTGATAGCTGATAGTACATATCCCAGTAATCCCTAATGATCCTAACCATATTCCCTACCACCAAAAGTGGGACCCTTCACATTTCTTTCTCATCAAAAAAATCGGATACAAAGTATACAAATATCAAATAGGAAAAGAAATTGTGCAAAAATGATTAGAAAAAATTAATTTTATTTCAAAAAATGTTTAAAATTTTTAATGAAAAAGTCATTTTTTGGGGATGATTTTCTTACCGGGCCTAAGCCCGGCCCGCTTCGATCCAGGCCCGGCCCGGCCCGGCCCGCCACCAACTAGGCCCGGCCCGGCCCGGCCCGGATCGGGCCGGCCCGTGCGCACCCCTGTTTTAGACATCAATCCCATCTGTGTTCCCCTCTAACCATTTATAATTGCCAATTCGAGTGGAAAATTTGCTGACCGCATCATTTTTATCTGATTTTTAAAAATTATTATTCTTAAAAATATTAATAAAAACGTACCACAATAAATTTGCCACTCCTCTTCCGCTATAACCACAAAATCATCATACGGCAATATTTCGAAGGAGTCCATTTTTGAACAATAAAATAAAAATGTTGAATGAAAAATTTTCTGGAATAGAGGAAAATGAATTAAAAATGGGAGGCTATGAAATTTGTACAATTTGATTTTATTAAGTTGATGAAATGACTTTTCTTCCCCAAAATAATGATGTATATTTTCGCAAAAATGAAAAAGTAAAAGAGGGAAATGGCTGTGAATTCTTGGCCTCTGTTATTGGCCAATCAATTGATGATTAATTGAAAAAAAGGTAGGAGGAAGAGGCCAAAAGCATGGAGAAAGGCTACAAAGACTAGACTACGGTTTTTATAGCCAATGATGATGCGTCCAAATTTCCACACCCAGCTGTAGAGTTGGACAAAGTCGGTTTCGGTTTGAGAAAATCGATGAAATTTGAAACCGAAATTGGGAAATTTTGCAAGTTTAAACCGAAAATTGGAGAAACCTAAACCCGACTTTTTTCAAAAACCGAAAACCGGGATTTCCCGGTTTTAAAACGACTTTGTCCAACTCTACCCAACAGCTGGATAAGTTTTGAAATTTGAATATACTCAAAAAGATGGAAAGAATAAAGAATTGAAGAAATGGCTTATTTTTTAAAAAATTATTTATGAAAAGTGAAAATTTCCGTTCAAATTAAAAAGTATTTATTTAAATTTAAATTAACAATTAATTTTTTTCTGATGTGAGGAAATTTTTGAAATGATGGAAAATTTTGTTTGAAAATATAATAAAAAAAACCCACTAAAAGGCAACAATAAAAAATCAAATTTTCACATTCAATTTCACAATTTCATTTCTTTGTTTGAAAGCAAATTATAATAAAATAATAAAATTCAAATATTTACTCTGAAGAAGTAATTTTCCTTAATATTCCTCAAGCCAAATTCCCACTCCAAAAAATTGGGTCAGCCAACCAAAATTGAATGAGGCTGATTGATGACAAAGAATGTGTGCCTCATTGCCAATTCTTTTCTTTGTTCCGCAATTTATGAGATGAAGATTGGACATTAATGCCTTCAGGGAAATTGGAGGCGGCATTGGCGATTGGCCTCGGTCAAAAGGGAAATGGTAGGGAGAGTGATGGCCGAAGGGAAGATGGAAAATAGGGGAATTGGGCTGAAGATAATGAGTGGACAAAGTCTTTTAATTTTTTTATGGGAAAATGAAAGTTCATTGGAGATGCCGCCTTCTTTCAATAGAAAAATACGCCCATCGTAGGCAAACTTTGTTAATTAAGGCGAGTGGGCATTTGATTCATAGTCCAACCCAACTTCCTCTCCTAAATAATTCATTATTTCCTTCATTTCATTCATTTTTCACATTTCCATTAACCTTTCTATAAATGCGTTCATGGTTAAATATTCAAAAATTAATTTCACATTTTTAAAATTTTTGCATTTTTAGAATTAAATAAAAATGTTTCTTAAAATTGCATTCTTTCTTCTTGCTACCTGCTTTATTGTGGATTGCAAACATCTTGAGAATTGGACAAAAACAAAGGGTAAATTCACAATATATAATTAGAAAAAAAATAAATTGACATTAAATTTGAACCAAAATTTAAGTATATTTTTTAGTGAATTTTGAACCATCTCCTGCTTTGCTGGATGGGCCAATGCGTCTTCGCGTCTATTCAAATTAAATTAATAATATAATTTTTTAGTGAAATTTGAACCATCTTCCGCTTTGCTGGATGGGCAAATGCGTCTTCGGGTCTATTCAAATTGTCAAATGTCAATGCCAGTCCAAATTGGCACTCCACGTTTGTGCATATTTATTTATTTTTTAATTGATAAATCGAAAATCAAAATTTATCAAAATTTCTTGAAAAATTATTTTTTTCATTTTTCAGCGCAACAATTCAATTTGAGTCTTTTATTCTTCTGGTCCGACACAATTCTATATTTGGAGCAATTGGATTATGTGCCATTATCCAAAGCGGATCCTCAAACTTATCGACGAAATATTCTGGACCCAAAGTTGGTTTTATTTAAATAATTTTTTTTATTATTTATTTTATTACATATTTTAGAATATTTTTAAGTATTTTTGCGTTTTAACTATAAAATAGTTTAAAATATTTCAATTAAATCCAATTTTTGCTAGTTTATCATTTATTAGCTAATTTAAATTAGTTTTAATGGTTTCCCAAATGCTATATCCTAAATCATTGGTTTTTTGGTTTAATACAGGATTGCCAGATGTACTTTTTTAAAAGATTTGTACTTTTTTTGACTTTGGTGTACTTTTTGTACTTTTTTTCACAAAATCATTAAAAAAATCATAAAATTTTTCGCTGACCGGCCAATTTTGCCTTAAATTTTTGTTTGCGGCTCGAAAAATTATAAAAATTTCTTTTCAAAAACACGTGATCTAAGTTCTGGATGATCCCATTTATGATTAAAAAATAAAATAAAAAAATTTTAATCAATTTATTTTAGCTTAAAAAAATCTTTTTTTTGTACCAAAATCTTTTTATTTTCAAGGCCAATGTACTTTTTTTGAAAAAAAATCTGGCAACCCTGGTTTAATTTAATATCTATAAATAAATAGCCGAAAAACAGTTTAGATAAAATATCTTAAACGACTTTTTATGCTATACTAACTTTTTATTTAATAATAAAAATTTATGAATAATGCTTTTTTGTTTATTAATTCCTTTTAATTAATTTTAATAAAATTTTTTAAAATTTTTCTTCTGCCTAAATATTATTTTAATTAATGTAAATTTATAAATAATTTTTAGGGCATCCTCAACATTTTACAAATTTCACGAGAAATTTTCAAACCCATTTTATGGCAGTGGTTATTTTGCTTCAGACAAAATGAATATGGTAATTTTGTCAAAAAATTATAAATATTAAAGTAAATTTGCTAGCTATCCAATACAAATACACCCCAAATGGATTTGATGTTGATCAAAAAAAATTCTGTCTTTAACGAAAGACTTATTAAGAATTCGCCGGTTGATGGTTTTTTGGGTTTGGGCCCCACAGATGTGACCACATTCGGCATGAACACATTCACCAAATGGCTGCGACAAAAAATGGGCACAAATTCAACAAAAATGACATTCTATTTTGAGAAATTGTAAGTCAAAATTCTTTTTGAAACAATGCATAATTTTATAGAATTTTGTGGTTGAAAAATTTGTTAAAATCTTGAAAAATTTAAATTATAAAAAAATGTTACTTTTCTTTATTCAAGTTCCCCCATCCCATCAACATTTTTGAGTCCCTTTAAAAAAATTAAAATGTGTGTCTAGAAATGTACGGTAAAATATATATGTTGCAGCCGATCTTGATCTATAGCTCATTCGATTCGTCAGGGTCGGTTTTCTTTATAAGATTTCAATTTCAGAAAGATTTGACAAGTTTGAACCAAAGTTATGGCCAATTGAAATTTCAGATTTTCAAACCGGTTTAACTAGGGTAGGGCTAGGGGCTATGGTCAGGCCGGCATGGGTTTTAGGGCTAGGGTAGGGTAGGCTAGGGCTAGGAAAAAGAATTAAAACTCTAATTGGCCTAGAAACTGAGATATGGCCATTGGTCACAAACTACAATGTCTGCCACTACACTATTTCTGTCAGAAAAAAACGAGATCGGCTAGCCGAAATCGAAATAGGCTAAAAAACGAGATCGGCTGCATAATTAATGCATAAAAGTGTGCACACCAATGAAAAAATTTGTCGAAATTTTTTGTAATTTTGATAAATTATATCCGATGGATAAGTTGAACTTTTTATAAATAATATTCAGCCAAAGACCCAGCCCTTATTTAAGCCTTAATTTTCAATTTTTTCGGGGCTCATAAAAATTTGTTTGGAGGAACCATATTAATATTATAGTAATCCGTATGGCCCTGATGAGACGATTCATAATTCCTTTGCAATGGTGGATTTAACGGGCAAATCATCGCTTCCCGAATTTTGCAATGAACAAAAATAGTTCCACACCGATAAATTATCAATACCATCGTATCCATTTTGGTTCTTTATGGCAAAAAATGTTTATCTTGAGTCAAAGAATGGTAATTTAAAAAATGAATATATAAAAATAGTAATCAAAAAAATGGCAAATTTAAGGAAATGGCTTTTCATTGACCGAAGTCATTGATCAAAATGTGTCTATGGCTATTGACAATATTTTCTTCACCTTTATACCTAATAAAAATATGTATATTTTGGCCGCAATGTTGAATGCCAAAGAAGATTCTGATGGGATTTATCATGTAAATTTTTATTATATTCAATTTAATTGAAATAATTTTTTATTTTTAAAATTAAAAAAATTTATAGTCAAAAATTAAAAATTATTTTTAATTTAATTTTTTCCCAATTTTTAGCTGCCATGCAATGCAACAAAAAATGCACCAACTATGAAATTTGAATTTGTTAACGATGAACGAGAGCAAATATTCATTGGATTTGTGCCGGAGGATTATATTTTACCAGTAAATTTTAATAATAGGTTTATAGTCGCAAATTTAAATATTCAAAATTTATTATTAATTAGGGATGCTATCTCCAAAACTCGAAAAACTGGAATTCGGGTTTAAAAATCTGGAAAAAAATTTCAAAATCGGGCAAAAAATCTGGCATGCTTAAAAACGTGTAAAAATACAAAAAAGTGATTTTAAAAATTTTTATACTTTTTATTTCACTTCTGACTTGACTTGTTTGAGTGAGCAATTTGGGCTATGAAATAAAGATTTAACCAAAAATAGCCCTGCAGGGAGAAAATTAAGTCAAAAAATGGCCGCGCAGCGAAAAATTTTGTCCATTTTTAGTAAAAATTTAAAAATCTGGCGAAAAACTGGCAAATTTTGAAAAAACTGACAAAAAATCTGGCCGGAACATAAAAATCTGGAAAATTCCTGAGAAATCTGTTATTATGGCATCCTTGAATATTACTTTTCGTAAATTATTTTTAAATCAATAATAATCATAAAATTATTAAATTTAACATTTTCATTCAATTTTGCAGAGTAAAAACGGCAATTGCTTGCTCATTTTTAAAACTTTTTCGGATGCTGGCGAAGATGTCGATGCTTATACGCTCGGCTATTCATTTTTCAAGAATCATTGCCTTCAACTGATTTATGATGACGAAAATTTCCAGCAAATTGGATTCGCACCGAAGAAATTTTCTGGACTTTGAAAATGAAAGAATGGGATATGAATTAATGAGGAAAGAGAGAGAATAATTAAATCCGAATTTGTTCCTTCAATTTTTCGTATTAATTTAATTTTTCACTTGTTAATGGAACAATAATTCGAATTATTAAAAATCAAATTTTTCGAATTCAATCTTGATAAATTTTCGTTTTTTTTATTGAAATGCATTTTTTGTATTTTGAATTTTGATGGATTATCTCTTTTTTGCCTGAAGGCAAATTATTAAAAAAGTATTGTAGGACAAAAATTGTGAACTTTACTGTAATTCGAAGAGGCATATTTGATTTATTGGCTTGGGAAAATTGCCCCAAGCCATTATTCCTCTCCTCATCCTCAATCAACCCTTGGAGAATGTAGATGAAGATTTGTAAGAAGTTGGAGAAAAATAGTAGATGTAAAAAAGTGGATAAATATTATCAGAGAAAATTGGGCTTACACAAAAATTTCTGGGATATTGAAAATATGTCTACCTTAAATGGGAAAATAATTACTAAATTTGAATTTATTCCATCTATGCTTTGCGTTAATTTAATTTTTCAATTGTTAATGTAACGATTATTCGAATTACTAAATAAATTTTCATTTTCGAATTCAATCTTGATAAATGTTTCGTTTTTTATTGAAAAGCATTTTTTTAAATTTTGATGAATTTTCCTTCTTGCCCTGAAGGCAAAATATTTAAAAAATACTTTTTAGAAGGACAAAAGTTGCGGACAGCAATAAGAAGGAGGCAATATTTGATTTATGGGCTTGGGAAAATTGCCTCTCAAGCATCCTCTCAAAAAATCACAAATTTATGGGAAATGGGGATGAAGATGAAGTAGAAAGCTAGAAGGTAATAGTAATAGTACACAGTTCGTACTTCGTACCCCACCTTTTTTCCAAAAAATAATTTTTTTTTATATTTTTGGCCAAAAATAAGTATTTAGGGGTAATCGATGTTGGGAATTCGAATCTGACATTCATTTTGCCATATCGTACCATCTTGGTAAGATAATACCGACTTTTACCAAGAAAATGGAAAGGGGGGACTAAGGACAATTTTGGTGAAAATTTTTGTACAACCAATATATAGTTCAATCGACGCAGCCCAACGAGCAGAATCGAATGGTATCATTTTTATTTGATAATATTGTGATTTAGACTAGTTATGACCGAAATAAAAAATTTTCATCAAAAATGCCCTCAACCCCCTTTGCCTATCTTGGCAAAAGTCGGCATTATCTTACCAAGATGGTAAGATATGACAAAATGAATGTCAGATTCGAATTCCCCGACCCCGATTACCTCTAAAAACACATTTTGAGGCAAAAAATTAATTTTGGAATTTTTTTTCATAAAAGGTGTGGTACGAATACGAACTGTACTATTACCAGCTAGAAAGTAGGGTTCGGCGGTATCGGTATTTGGGGTCAAAGTCGGTAACGGTATTGGCCGGTATCAGCCTACTCGGTATCCGGTATCGGTATTGGGTCTAGGGTCGGTAAACGGTATCGGTATTTGGCACTAGTCGGTATCGGTATTAGTCGGTATTTCGGTATTTGATGAAAAAATGGCAAAAAAATGTTTAAAAATCATTTTTTTCTTTCAAAAATCAAAAATTTTTGTTACAGAGAAATAAAAATTAGCTTCATAAAAGATTTAAATTTGACTGAAATTTTCACTTTAAAGAAAAAAATTTTAAAAAAATTTAAAAATTTGGCCAAAAATGCCATTTTATGGGGTGCTTGTCAATACCGATTAATACCGAGTTGGAAAATCGGTAACGGTATTACCGGGGTCGGTAGCGGTATTAGCAATATCGGTATCGGTATTGGCCAGACCCCGGTATTTCGGTATTAATACCGACCGGTATCCCGATACCGCTGAACCCTACTAGAAAGTAGAATATATATTTTCTTTTTGTATTGAAATGTATTTTTTGAATTTTGATGCATTTATCTATATTTTTCCCTAGAGAAAATTATTCAAAAAAATAATTTTTAAATGAAGGACAAAGATTGTGGACTGTAATAAGGAGGCAGGCAATATTTGATTTATGGGCTTGGGAAAATTGCCCAAAAGTTTTATTCTTTGTGCTCGTCTAAATCTCAATCCATCGGGATGGGGATTGTAGATAATGAATAGAGATTTGGCGTAATTCGGAGAACAGAGGGGTCATTTTATTCATTCTTAAGATTAGATTGTACCAATTTACACCTTATTTGGGGATGGTTTAGTCATTGAATGAACCAGCAAGATTGACCAGGAAAATCGGATCCAATAAAAACAATTAATTAGTAAAACTCGGAATTGGCAAAACTTTCCGTGTCATATCGAAAATTAATATTTTTGAGCCTAGAAATATCTCCAAATAGACTCTGAAATTTTCTATCCTAGCCTTAGTTGAATTTAGTGTAATAAAAATTATTTTATATAATTTAATGGTTTTTTTAGAATTGAAATTTGAAACAAAATGTTTCTTAAAATTACATTCCTACTTTTTGCTTCCTGTTACATTGCCAATTGTAAATTTCTCGAGAATTGGACAAAAATGAAAGGTAAATTCACAATTTAATAATTGAAAAAAAAACAATTTAAAAAAACATTTATTAGTGAAATTTGAACCATCTCCCGCTTTGTTGGATGGGCCAATGCGCCTTCGCGTCTATTCCAATGGCCAAATGGCAATACCTGTTCAAATTGGCACACCACGTTTGTCCCAAATCCCAATTAAAAGAATATATCACCGCTAAAAAAATTGAATCTAAAGCTACGTTTACAAACGGAGCCAAAGCGTTGGCTCCAAGAGGATTAGGATTTTTGTGTCTGTTCAAAAATCGAAAAAAATTTTTATGCTAAAAAATAATGCAGACTTTATTGCATTGGATAGTATACTTTTAAAAATTTTCTGATAAAGAAAAATTATTTTGAAGGTAGCGACAGAGCTAACACGGAGCAACGATTCAAATCAATTTGAATCGTTGGCCCCAGCGTTGGTCTAGGTGTTGACTCTAAAAATTCTACTAATTTTTCTATGGTCATCAAATTATACCCTCTGATGCATTATAATCTGCTCTATTTTTGGTATAAAAAATTTTTTTTTGTTAGGATAGAAAAAATTTTTTGAATAGACACAAAAACCCTACTCCTCTTGGAGCCAAAGCGCTGGCTCCATTTGTGTAAATGTAAACTTAACACACATTATCGCCAGAGAAGAAGAAAAATAAAAAAAAAAAACTAATAAGTTTAAGGTTACGGTTAGATGTAGTTTTAAATCAAATTTAATTTTAGCGCCAATATATATAATAATTATTATTGATTGCATAAAATTAAAATTTATTTTGGCTTTTTATCATGAAATTAAAAAAAAATTTTTCAATCATAAAAGAACAAAAAAATTTGTAGAAAATTAAATTCATGAAATCGTTATTTTATTTTTTAGCACAACATTTCAATTTGAGTCTTAGTCTCATGATGTCCAATGCCATTTTATATTTAAACCCAGTCGAATATGTGCCACCATCAAAGGCGGATCCGCAAACATATCGCCGAAATATTTTTGTTCCAAAGTTGGTTTTAATTTTTTTATATAATTTGCTTCTTAAATTTCTAACGTTAAAATTTTGATGATATTTTTTAAATTTTTTATTAAAATTTCAATTAATTTATAAATATTTTTATAACATTTTTAATTTTAATTAAAAAATTATTTCTTTTTTTTTATTTATTAAAAATTTTTTCAAATTATCAAATTTAGGCATATATTTTTTATTAGATAAAAAAATTTTTTAAATATTTATGTATTTAGGGCATCATCGACCTTCAAAAACTTTTCCGAGGAATATTCCAATATTGCTTATGGAAGCGGCTATTTTGCTTCGGACAATATGAATTTGGTAATTTAATTTTTTCAGAAATTATTTTAGAAATTTATAATCAAGTAAATTAATGCTGACATTAAAATTTTCGAAATCGAAAATTAATTATTTTAATGAGGGAATAAACATGGATAGTTTAAAATAATATAATCAAAAATACCAAAAATAAATGTTGATTTTTTTTGAACAATAGGGGGCGCTAGCTTTTTATTTTTGGAGCAAATTAGGCGGCCATAATTTTTTCAAAAAGTTTGTCAGACCAAAATTTTTGAATATTTTTACTCGACATTAGTTGAATGAGCTAAACTTTGTAAAATAAACAATTTTTAATAATGAATTTTTAGTTATTAAACACTGGAAAGGAGGGAACAAAGCAAATGGATATTATGGTCACCACCAAAAATGGCCGCTTGACTTATAACACTTTTGTGAATATTCCGGCCGATGGTTTCTTGGGTTTGGCGCCCATTGATAGCACCTACGGCTTGAACACATTTACCCAATGGCTAATGGACAAAATGGGCACAAATTCAACTAAAATGACATTCTATTTCGAGAAATTGTAAGGCAAAATTGTATAAAAAGATTACGATTAATGTTCGGTAATTAAGTAAGAAATATAACAGAATTTAATCTAATTGATATTAAAAGGGAAGTCTATTAATTTGCCCAAAAATTAACTGAATTTAAACAAATTCTTTGTGTCAAAAATATTATATAGGCTATATAACTTGGCCAAATCAGACTTCTTTAAGATTCCCTTAACCCTAGCCCCTAATCCCATCCTGCCCGAAACCTATCCCTGAACACTAATACCTAGTTATGGCCAAGTTATATGGCCTCAAAAATATATTTTTAGACACAAAAGAATAAGATAAATTCAGTCATTTTTTGGATAAACTCCAATTATTCCTATTAAAAAGTCTTGAACAGGGATCTCAGATGGATTTTCATCTTGGGAGGCATTTTGGTTTAAAAAAGGGGGCATTTTGGGGGGCTGCGAAAATTATTGCCTATAATGGCCGCGCAGCGAAAAATTAGACCAGAAAATGGACCGCGCAGCGAAAAATTAGACCAGAAAATGGCCGCGCAGCGAAAAATTATACCAAAATATGGCCGCGCAGCGAAAAATTTTGAAGAAAAATGACCCATTTGGGGAAAATTTTAACAAAAAATCAAAAGGGGGGCATTTTGGGGGCAACTCGGCTCGGGGGGCAAAAAAGGGGGCAAAATCTCAAAAAGGGGGCAAATGCCCCCCGTAGGGGTACATTTTGAGATCCCTGGTCTTGAATATAAAAAGAAAAAATAAAAATGACATTTTATCCAATGATTTATTTAAAGATGAAATTTTTTAGCAATCCGCAAGACCCAGAAGAAATGGCACAAAATTCATTTGCAATAGTGGATTTAACGGGCAAATCAACGTTGCCCGAATTTTGCAATGAACAAAAATGGTTTTACGCTGATAAGCCACCACTTCCATCAATTTCACTGTGGATGTTGATAGCACAAAATATTTATATTGAATCAAAAAATGGTAATTTTGAAATAAAAAGATTTTATTGAGAGATTTTAAATTGCATAAAATGTAGAAAATTTTTTTCCAAAACATAATCAACAAATAATAGGAAAATATCGGATTTTTTAAATTAAATTTCTGCATAAAGGCCGTCTTTCATTTTAAGGCCCCACCAAAATATTCGACCAAAATGCTTCACTCGTTGTTTCCAATTTGCTATTCTTCACCATCATTCCCGAGAAAAAGATGAACATGTTGGCCGAGATATTGAATGTCAAGGCCCATCTTGGAATATTAAGAATTACTGATAGTCTCTTTAAATACTCCATGAGGAATTATATCCCTCAAAGAATGGGAAAATTTTTAAATTCCTAATTTATAGACATTTTTGAACAAATTATAGTGGAATTTATAGATTTTAGTAGCTAAGAAATTCAAAAAAACATCTATTTAAAATTCACTCTGTAATTAGCTATGCTACGGGTCTTCAAAATCGGAAATGGGGAATTATTCGTCGATGATGGGGTTTACAGTATACCATATACGATATTTATGTATAATTATTAAAGATAAAATTTTGTGTTCTATTGATGATTAAATTTGATTTGAATTTTTAAAGAATACTTTATGTTATATAAATTAATCTTTGGGATTCTCAGCATAAAAATCCCCTCCTTTATAAATGTAATTAAAATTAATTTTATTTATTCAGCTGCCGTGCAATGCAACAAAAAATGCACCGACAATGAAATTTGAATTTGTAAACGAAAAGCGAGAGAAAATGTTCTTTGAATTTCAGCCGGAAGATTATATTTTACCGGTAAAATAATTTTAATTAAATTGAAAAATTAAACAAACAAAAAATATTATGTTCAAAAAGATTTAAAAAAATTTTTATAACCCAAAAAAAGAATATTTTGTTAATTAAAGTTTAACCCAAAAAGTAATATTTAGTTGAATAAGTAATTTTATTTTCTGAAATTGTTCTAAAATAACCGTAAAATTACGATTTTTATATGATATTTAAAAAATTCGTTTCTCATAAAAATGAAATATTGTAAATGAAATATACAATAAATTAATTTTAAGTACAGATACACCTTAATAAATTTAGTTATATAGACCAACTAATTATTTTAATAGAATATCCTTCGAGATTTCAATTTTTTTTAACACTTAAATTTATTCAATTTTATAAATAAATGATAAAAATTATTGTCTGATTAACTTCAGAATGCAGTATGCAATCAAGCTTAAAATTTAAAAAAAAATAATTTAGATATATTGTATTTTAAATAATAATATATTTTTTTTCATTTTTACAGAGCAAATCTGGAAATTGTTTCTTAACTTTTGTACCGCTCTCGGCCAAGATGGGTGAATTTTATGTGCTCGGCTATTCATTTTTCAAAGACCATTGCCTTCAGCTGAATTTGGATGATAAATATTATCAACAAATTGGACTTGCACCGAAGCTCCGGGCATTAAATGAGAGAAATGAGAATGAGAATATAATTAAAATTGAATTTGTTCCCTCAGTTTTTTGCATTAATTTAATTTTTCAATTGTTAATGTGGAACAATTGTTTGAAATATTAAAAATTTCAAATTTTTGAATTCAATCTTGATAAATTTTCGTCTTTTTAAATAAATTATTGAATTTTTTTTTTGAATTTTCAAGGAATAATTCAAATATTAGCCCGGTGACTATTTTTAATATTTTTTATATAATATTCCCCAGTCGAACTAATCTCCACCGTCCATTACCATATTCATTGGCATTGCCTTCAGCTGTTCTAATAAGATGACAAAAATTACTAGCAATTTGAGTTTGCACCGAAAAACTCTGCTATTAACTTTAAAATTTAGGAAATGTCAGCTTAATGGGAAAAAAAATAATTAAATTTGAATTTATTCCCTCAATTTTTTGCATCAATTTAGTTTTGGAATATGTTAATGGAAGAATTATTCGAAATTCGAATTATTTCATCATTTTTGAATTAAAATCTTGATAATTCTTTTATTTTAAATAAATTAATGAAATGTATTTTTTGAATTTTGATGGATTTTCCTTTTTTGCCCGAGGGAAAATTATTCAAAAAATAATTTTTCGACGACAAAGATTGTGGACTGTAATAAGGAAGGAGGCAGGCAATATTTGATTTATGGGCTTGGGAAATTGCCCAAAATTTTATTCTTTATCCCTCTCTCAATCTCAATTTTCAATCTCAACCCAGGGAGATGAAGATTATAAGTACTTTGGGAATTATAAAAGTATGGTAAAAAGTTGAAAAAGACGAAAAAGTATTCATTTCCTTCATTATATTAGATAGATAAGAATTTACCCATTTTCGCCTAAAAGACTTATTTTTTATTCTGGGATCATTTTGATATTGAATGAACATCAAGTTCGACCATAGGAAAATCAGAAAAGTCCCTATAAAGCACAAGTTAATTTGGATAAATCTGAATTTGGAAAAAATTTTTGTGCCTTATCGGAAATTAATATTAATAAGGCCATAAATATCGTCGATTGTGAAATAAGCTGAACTTATTGCAATTAAAAAATACAAATATAATCATTTTTAGATTTGAAATAAAATGTTTCTTAAAATTGCATTCCTTCTTTTTGCTTCCTACTGCATTGTGAATTGTAAATATCTTGAGAATTGGACAAAAATGAAGGGTAAATTCATAATTTAACAAGTGTAAAAAACAATTTAAAAAACATTTAGTGAAATTTGAACCATCTCCCGCTTTGCTGGATGGGCCAATGCGTCTTCGTGTCTATTCCACTGGCCAAATGGCAATGCCCTTCCAAATTGGCACTCCACGTTTGTATTTGTAACTAATCAAAATAATCATTTAAAATTAAAAAATATTTTTCAAAAAATAATGTTTAGAACAGGGCTCGCATTCGTCCTTAAATTATAAGAAAAGTCCTTACAAATTGACCCCCATCTTTTGAAAATTAAAAATTTCCTTATTCCATAAGAATGTCTTACAAATCCATGATTGTCCTCATCGTCTTTATATTGCCTTTAAAAATAAAATTTTTGACTAAAATTTTCCCCAACCGGGCCATTTTTATCTTTGCACTATTATTTCTACTGTAAAGAAATGTACAAAATATTGAAGAACAAGAAATTACTGGAGAAAAATAGAAGCATTCAGAATAAGATAATGAATTTTTTTCATTAAAAATATAAAAAAAATTTTACATGCCCTTATAAATTCAAATTTTTACCCCTTATGTCCTTATTAAACGAAAATTTTGTCCTTACAAATTGTTTTGAGTTGTTCCGAGCCCTGTGGGTTTAGAAAAATAAGTAAGACACTCAAATTAAACCAAAGAGATGAATATTTTTTTTTGAAAAATAATTTCATAAAATCGATCTTGATTAATCTAATACTTTTATATTTTCTAGCACAACAATTAAATTTGAGCCTTAATTTCATGCTGTCTGATGTCATTTTATATTCAAACCTTGTCGAATATTTGCCATCATCAAAGGCGGATCCGCAAACATACCAGCGCAATATTTTCGACCCAGAGTAGTTTTTTCATTAATTATAAAATAAAGAATTTTTTTATTTGGGTATTTTTATTTTTTTTTCATAAATTATTTGTAAATTTTTTCTTAAAATTTTTGTTTATTTATCAATAATAATTGCAAATTCCGTAAAAAAAATTTTTAATTTAATTATTTTTATATATTTAGGGCATCATCGACCTTCAAAAACTATAACGATGAATATTCCTGTATTGGCTATGGAAGCGGTTATTTAGCTTCTGACAATATGAATCTGGTAATTTAATTTTTCAGAAATATTTAAAAAAAATTTATAATCAAATAAATTTGTACTGACACTAAAATTCACTATTTTTTTATGTAATGAATTTTTAGTTAACCATTGGAAATGAAGCAAAGCCGATGGATTTTATGATCAATACCAAAAATGGCGAAGTGACTAATGAAACTTTGGTGAAAATTCCGGCCGATGGTATCTTGGGTCTGGGACCCGTTGGCGCATCCACAGTCGGCATGAAAACATTTCCCAAATGGATAATGCAAAAAATGGGCAGAAATTCAGCGAAAATGACATTTTATTTTGAGAAATTGTAAGTTGAAATAATTCAAATTTCAAAATTAAAGAATACTAAATTATAAAAATTATAGCAATCCGCAAGACCCAAATGAAATGGCACAAAATTCCTTTGCAATGGTGGATTTAACAAGCAAATCAGCGCTGCCTGAATTTTGCAATGAACAAAAATGGTTTTACGCTGATAAGTGGCCAATGGCATCGACTTCATTATGGATGTTTACAGCAAAAAATATTTATCTTCAGTCGAAGAATGGTAATTTTGAGAAATAAATGATTAATTTAGAGATTTTAATAACCAAAAATGTTGGAAATTTTTTTTCAAATTATTATCAACAAAATAATAAAATATCAAATTTTTTTAGTAAAATTTCAGTGAATTTTATTTTAAGGCGCAATCAAAAAGTTCGACGAAAATGCGGAATTCATTGTTACCAATTTGCAATTCTTCACCTTGATTCCAAAGATAAGGATGGATTGGTTGGCAGAGATATTGAAAGTCAAAGCACATCTTGGAATTTACAATGTATTATTTTTAATTAAGAATTATATCTTAAAATTTAATTTAAGCAAATTAAAGTTAAAAATTTTATCCTTAATTGATGATTTGATTTTTGTAATTTTAATAAAAATTTTATTAATTGATTGGAAATATATAATATACCAATAAAAATTAGATTTCCTAGTACCAATACCAATATCTGCTTCATTAAAAAAAGCTCGGCTGCATATAAAAAATTTTCTTTTCAGGGATAAAAATCAAAAAAAATATTTATAAAAATATTCCGTACGCGGTCAATTCCTCAATAGGCAAAAGGCCATGCAAATGTGGGCGATTCTTAAATAGTGCAAATGTGGGGGATTTCAACTTATAATAAATCATAAACCGGTTTTAGACTCTAGAAACCGTATACCATTTTGTATATCGCATCGAATGGATGGTATATAATTTGTCTTGATAAAGTCAAAATTTGAGTGTATTAAACCGTTCAAACCATTTTTCCGGTCTTCGATTTTAAATTCTTTAATTTTGGGCCAAACCATTACAAATTATATATCGATCGATGCGTCTCGATGAGATCTACAAAATGGTATAAAGTTTGTAGGGTCTAAAACCAGACAGCAATTGTACCGATTTTTTTCGCTAAAAATAAATTCAGGCCATATATTAAAAATTATTTACCTCTATCTGTCCTTATCATTATAATATTATGAATGATCAATAAATGGACCTATCACAGATGATTTCATTGAAAATTTACCAGCCGATGGTTTCTTGGGTTTGGGACCCACAGACGCATCCATCTACGGAATGAACACATTTGCCAAATGGCTATTAGAAAAAATGAGTAGAAATGCAGCGAAAATGACATTCTATTTCGAAAAATTGTAAGTAACAATTTCAAAATTTTTCGGTTCCAAAAATTTTGATCTATAATTAAATAAAAATTTATAGCAATCCGCAAGACCCAAACGAAATGACACAAAATTCATTTGCAATGGTGGATTTCACTGGCAAATCTTTGCTGCCCAAATTTTGCAATGAACAAAAATGGTTCTATACCGAGAGATTTCCATTTATGCTTCAATATTGGGTCTTGGGGGCACAAGTTTCTCTAGAAACAAAAAATGGTAATCATTTTTGATAAAAATAAAAATTTTGCATTAAGAAGAGATTTGAGGAGAAATTTGTGATGATTTTTTTGGGATAAACATTTTTTTTCAATAAATTCTATGAATGAATTTCGGATCAAGACAGTCAGTCCGGCCTAAATAAGATTAAAATTGGTTAATCCTGCCAAAACCGAAATGATTTTTTGCCCAAAAAACGAAACCTAGCTTAGAAAACCGGCCAAAATCGAAACGAAAGTCAAAAATGGGCCTTATGGAGCCATTTTTTAATTTTTTTCCTTCTCGGCACCATTATTTTAATTATTTTGTTTGATTTTTTTAAATTAAAAAAAAAATTAAATTTTATTCCCTTTTTAAAAATCTAAAAAATAGTAAAAATTGAAACCGAGGATTTTTCAATTAGAGACATCAAGGCCAAAATCTAACCGTTAAAAAACAGACTTGGACAAACCTATATTTTATATAAATATTGCAATTTTATAATTTTCAAAAAAAATTTAGTAAATGGACTTAAAACAACCAGCAAAATTATTGACGAATTTGCCGCTCTTGCTATTGGAATGTCATCATTTTTCACCATAATACCAGAGAAAAATATGCAAATTTTGGCCAAATTGTTGAATGCCAAAGCCGACGATCGCGGAACATATCGTGTAAATCTTTTGACTTTTAGAAATTGTCATTAAATTTTTTATATATATTTCAATCATTGTAATTGAAATTATAGACTTAAAATTTTAAGATATTAAGATTGATCATAAAATTCATAATAAAATATCTAAATTATTATTTTTTTCCTTAAAAATTCATCTTAAATTTGATAAAAATATAATTATTTTAATATCAAGAACTAGCGGCAAATTTTGTCCATTTTTTAGTTGTCATGCAATGCAACAAAGAATGCGCCGACCATGAAATTTGAAATTCCTAACCAAAAGGAGGAGACAATTTTTGTTGAATTTGAGCCGAAGGATTATATTTTACCGGTAAAAAAAATCAAAAAATTTATAAAATTAAAGTGCAAAATTAATAAACGAATTTTTGCCTGAAAAGTATTAAATAAATCTATAATGAGATATTTTTATATTATATGAAATTTTATAATTTTTTCTTTCAATTTTACAGAGTAATTCTGGCAATTGTTTCCTAATTTTCAAATTTGACAACTACAACCCAACAACATATATACTCGGCTATTCATTCTTCAAAGACCATTGCCTTCAATTTAATTTGGATAATAACTATTATCAGCAAGTTGGACTTGCTCCGAAGAAATTCTCCGGGCATTAAATGAAAGAAATGAGAATGGGAAAATATAATAAAAATTAATTGAATTCCCTTGATATTTTGCATTAATTAAAATTTGATGAGCAATGATTTATAATTTGGATTGATAAAAATTAAAAGCAACTTTGAATGTTCTCATTTTTAACTCTACATAATTAGTTAGATTTTGTTTTTCATCCGACTGGATTTGTGTTTTCCGGAATGATTTGTATATTTCATCCAGTAGATTTGTGTTTCATCATTCCGGAAAACTGATTTCTAGTTTTTAATCATGTTTTAAACATTTCTGGCGATAACTTTGTCAATTTTAGGCCATTTTAATTGTTTTCTACATCAATCGATCGATTTCATCTAGATCTACCATTCGAAATCAAAATCCAATTCTTCAATAAAATACTTCACAATTTAGAGTATCAAAAGCATAGACATGAAATTATTCCCTAATCTAAAAGAAGATTTCTATATTATTTTTAAAGCTTTTATCAATTAACGAGTTGCATCAAATATTCTTTTAAATGTTTGGACAAAAACAATAAAAACAATTTTTTGTAATCAAAAAATGATTTTTGAAATTGTCGAAAATAACACTTCCTTTTTTAAAAAACGATTATGTCGCTATCGTGAATCGCTTTTTTGAGGAGAATTTCTTCAATTTTTGGGAATTTTGTTCTTCCCTTTTCTGTTCAATTCTTGCACATAATTAGTTGGACCTTAATATATAATTTAATTCGAATAAATATTTCCCCTACTTGCTACAAATCCCCCAACGAACCCAATGAGCAATTAAGAGCAATGTTGACCCCTTTCTTCACACATTTGATAAAAGGGCCATATATCTCTCTGCCATCAATCCCTCCTTTAAATGAATGCACCGTTGAAGTTGGTTCCTTTGAAGATAATTTTATGCCAGTGCCATTAACCGATTTATTTTTGGCAAATGATTTCACACTTTCTATTTCTTTTTCATATTTTGATTTGTTAGGTGAAGAGGATGAAAGGATTTCTTTACGACTCCCCAATGGAATATTTCCCTTTAAAAATGTCAAATTATCTGGCAAATTTTCTTGTTCTACCTGATAAATATCTGATTTGTGACGGACTGAAAATTTTGATGGATTTTGTTTAATTGGCAAATTTTCAAAGGAATGGCTTCCAACAATCTTATTTGGAGTCAAAAAATTAGAAAAATGCTTTGCAGAATGTTGCGAGGATGAATCCAGCGAATTTATGGCCATAATTTGATGTACAGATGATACTTCTGAATCTGGAGATGCATTTTTATGTATTCCATATTTTGATGTTTGACCAGCAGTTTGTTGTTCTTTTACATTCTTCCCTTCATTTTTAGATGATAATTCGCGACTATCTGAACTTTTGAATGATTCATTACTCTTTGCACTTTTAAATGACATTTCGTCACTGTCAATTTCTCGATATTTCTCTGATTGTTGTTTGATTAATTGTTTCATTCTTTCTTTTTGTCTTCGTAATTCATCCTCACGTCCTGGCGTTTCATGAAATAATTGGCCTGAAAGTATAGTTTAGAAAACAGCCGAAAAATTGACTTTATAAAATATAAATATTTCATATTATTTAAAAATTAATATCTTAAAATCATGACTAATTCCTAATTTTGATTTGTGCTTAATGCTTTTTATATTTTATTTATAAAATTGCGAAAAATTGAATAATATTTTTTTTAAACTTTTTATTGAAAATTTTATAAAAATTTTAATATAAAAGAGTAAAAAATAATTAAAATTAAAAAGATATATTAGTAATTTTGCACGCTTTAAAAAATTTCATCCAAAAATTTTATTATAATTATTTTTTAATAATTGTTTTTTGCTTATTTTTTAGAAAATCTTAAATATTTATTTTGAGAAAAATTTTATTAAAATATATTGAATGCTGTTTATTATTTTTTAATGTATTTCTAGTTTTTCTCTCATATGCACACTAATTGTTCCTGTTCACCATTTTACCATTTCCCAGTTCGGCAATTAGAGAAATTTTCTTAAATTGTTCATCCAAATATTTTGTAATATCTCCAAAGAAATCAGAATTGTTTTTAGTTTCCTCATATACTAAAAAAATGTTTTTGAAATGTTTTTCTCTTAGCAACTCTCTGGCAGTGGGTCTTTCGTTTTGTTCCCATTTTAGGCAATTCTGAAAATGAAAAAATAAAAATCAAATTTTTTCTGTAACTGTAAAAAATTTCTCTATTTACCTCCAATATGGCCGATACTCTTGGAAAATCCGTTTTCGAAATAGCCAAAAAATTGTCCAATTCTTCTTCAAATTTTTTATTTAATTTTTCACCTTCTTTTAATTTTTTGTTTTTAATCAAATTATTGGCAGCATCCAATTTGAAAAAATCTTTGGGATTATCTTCTCTTTCTATCAATGATTCTATTTCCGTTGTATATGAAAGCAAATCCAGGATGATCATGCCAAATGACCAGATATCCGCTTTTTTATGAATCTAAAAACATGTTTTAAAAATTGTTCAAAATTTAATTGACATTTTAATTAAAATTTTAATATTCAATTTTTTAAAACTTTTTACCATTATATTTTTATGCCGATTCTCAACAAATTTTGGCACAATAATTTCGGGTGCAGTAAATTCTGGGGTTATTATCAAAGCATGGTCTACATTCGTCGTCATTTTACCATTCTCCAATTTAATAGCACTGCCAAAATCAATTAATTTTAAATAAATTCCATCTTCGCTGGGCATTTTCACAATATTCGCTGTCTTCAAATCGAGATGAATAACATCTAAATTAATTTAAAAAATAATCAAAAAAAAAAATAAAATAATTTATAATAAATTTTTAATTATTAAATTAAATAATTAATTAATTTTTTAATATTTTTTAACACACTTTTCTGGTGGATTTCATCAATTCCAATTAAAATTTGCTTTAAAATTTTCAGAATTAATTCTTCACTATAATGATCTTTCATTTCTGTTTTGCTCCAATAATTTAGAATAAAAGATTGACCAATTTCCATTATAATTGCGTTTGTAGGCTCTTTTTCATTCCGCATATAATAATGACTGTAAAATTATTATACTGTTAATTATAATGTTTAAAATTATTTATGGATGTTCCCATAATTCCTTTTAAAAGACGATTTTTACTTCACTATCGTTTCTCTGCACCAATCACTTTTATCTTTTTTTTTAAAATTATTTTAATTAACTAATAAAAATTAATTTGCTAAATTTAATATTTTGAGTAATTGACCAATATTAGAACTAAAAAATAAATTTATTAAAAAAATATGAATATAAAATTTAGCAAAATTACCGGGGACCATAGCCAATAATATGTTTTGCCCCTCTGAAATATTTGATCACTTCAATTTCCCTATTAATCGAAGCTTTTCTTTCTTTTACATTTTCAAAATTTTCTTTTGCCATTTTGATGGCCACACATTTATGCGGTTTATTTTCCGGATAGGAAATCATAGTGGCATGAATAATCTTTAAGTTGTAAAAAATAAAAATAATCAATTATCTTATTATTAAATTTTATTTGATTGAATAATAAACGGATACCAATTTTATTTCAACTAAGTAATTCTATTTTTTGCAACTAAGCGGGATCATTTGTCTTTCACGTTGTAAATAATGGGAAATGTTTGTAATAATGAAATTTGGATAAAATAGATTTGTAAAGGCCTAAATGGGCCAAAATGGGGGTGCGGGATATATTCGGATATATGAGGATTAAGGTGGATATTGTCGGATTAAGGGAGATTAATGTCTGAAATGAACGGGGATGATTTAGATGGATTAGGGAAGGTATAGAAATGAGCTGGAAGCTTTGAGAGTGGGCGGGATATATCCGGATATAGGGGGATTAAGGTGGATATAGGGGATTAAGGTGGATATATGGGTATTTAGCTCCGAAATGGATGGGAAATGGCTCGGAAGGCCACTGGAAGGTTGGGGAAGTGTAACAGAGGCCAGAAGAATGCGCGGGATTAAGTCGGATATAGGGGGTATATTAGGCGAAATTACAATTTCAGGTAAGCAATTTAGCATCGGCGGGCATCTAGACTAAAAAGATGTAAACATGTAATTCAATTCAAAATTGCTACAGGAAATTCCGATATTTTTTTGGCTAAATTATTTTCTAAACTGATTCCAAATATATTTATATTTTTCATTCAATTCACCTTCCCAACTCCGCCATTTCCAAACAATCTTTCATTGATCAAATATCTGGCCAATTCCATTTTGTGTGTTTCAGGGTTTTCCCATTGAAAATAGTCCAATTTCATTTCATCCAATTTAAAATTTCCACAAGGGCATCTTTCTGGTGGCCAAGCACATCCATCTCGTTGCTTAAATTCATCATTTGCGAATGATTCAATCCTTTTATAATCATCTTTTTTAAACAATGATTTAGTCAATTTTTTATCATAATCCTCATTTGTAAGCCACGATTTAAACCATATTTTGGATTCCATGGCAAATAGAATAGGAAATGAAATAAAGAGGAGAAGTGGAAGATACATAATTAAATTTGAGGTATCTAAAATTAAAATAATAAAATTTAATTAAAATAATTAATAAATTAAATTTGGAATAGCTAAAATTAAAATAAAATTTAATTAAATTTATTTAATAAATTAAATTTGGAATATTTAAAATTAAAATTTAATTTAATTTAAATTAAAATTATTAATAAAATAAATATAGAATAGCTAAAATTAAAATAAAATTAAATTTTAATTAAAATTATTAATAAATTAAATACTTGATATCTAAAAATTGAATGAATTTGTAATTAAAATTATTTAAATAATAAATTAAATGTGAGGATTTTAAAATAAGCCGTCTATTATGAATACAAATATTCAAGTCAGCAGGTTTTGCCAGAAATCGATTTTTGCAAAGCTCTCCCTCAAATCACTCGCGCGTTTCATCATTTTCCAGACAATGCCTTCCTTCGCCTAGGACCCTAAAAGCAGTGCGCAAATCTTGCGTTTGTATGCGCGCGCGCGCATCCCAAAAATGGGCCAAATCGATGCGCAGCAGAGGATGAATATGACAATGGCCTTGACCCATCTTTAATTTTTTGCTGATTCCGCAAATAGTAATCCGGCAGTAAACACTTTTAATTTATATATGTAACAGAAATATGAGGAATTGAGAAATCCGCGGATTTCCCAAGCTGATCGGCTGGTAAATTTCGGGAATCTCGGCTTCTAGGCAACGTAGAGGCTCGAGTGTAGGCTTTTTCGGCTCGACAGCCGATTTACTAAATGAAATTTCAATTATTTCAATTACAGACCAATTTAGGGACTAGGGTTAGGGTTAGGGTAGGGTTAAGGCTAGGGATTAGAGATATCTGAAATTGAAATTTTAATATACTAAATTGACCATGCCAGATCGAATGAGCCTACTCTCAAGGTTCTGTGATACCTAGAAACCGAGATTCCCGAAATTTACTGGCCTATCAGCTTGAAAAATTCGCGGATTTACCAATTCCACATATTTACAGCAATATAATAGAGAATGTCGGATTTGAAATAAAATATCATTTACTCATCAATAAAGAATGGAAAATGCATAAAGTGTTTTAGCCCGATCTCGGTCCGAGAAAGTAGATTCATTCGGAACCGGTATATCTACAATAAGATAAATATATGCCTAAAATCGTTAGAACTATCGAATTTGATAAAATGCGTGTAGATTAATTATAGCAAAGTCCTAAAATACTCTAAAGGATGCTTAATTTTAAATTGAACCGAAAAGACACATGAAATGGCCAATAGCCAGATTTTCCAATAATTTCCCATTTTAATATAATATTATAGATTTAATTGGAAATTTTAAAAACCGGAATAAATTATCAAGATTAGCAGGTTTTGCCGTCGATTGATTTTTCCATAATTCTTCTCTTTCAATCATCGGTCACCACCATATTAGGCTATAAAATGACTTCATTGGTAAAAGACCTAAAAAACATTACAATTCTGGTTCTCGCTCTCTCTTTATATTCGCGCGCGCCTAAAATGATGCCCAATCGATGGAAATGATGAAAGCGGCTTCAACAATGGCCAATATTGATCCGACTTTCTTATTCTGCTGAATCCGCAAATAATCCGTCAGTGAATTTTTAAATATATTTACGAGATGAAGATGACCTATTCGAAAAATATCATGGATCAGCCATAAAGAAAAGAATGTTAAAATAATTTATAGTTGTAAAATTAAATTAAATAAAATAATAAATATCATCATCACTGTAGGAAATTTTCTTTAATTTTCCTTCAATTTGCCCCCTTTTCTTTTCTTTCCAAATTTTCCGCATAATTGGACGGACCTTAAAATTAAAATATTCATTTTTGTCACAAATCCTTAGCGAACCCATTGCGCAATTACCGCCAAAACTGAGGACACTTTTCATTACGCAATTATGGCAAAAACTTGGTAAACTTTTCAAACCAGATTTAATATTAGAATGGTCACCACAACATGCTGACTTTTCGGCATCACTTTTTATTTTCATTTGGTCCATTTTGGAATACAGGGGTGATCAGGGCTGCCATAATACCGGGGAAACCCGGCATTTCCCGGGTTTTTGATGTCCCGGCCGGGGTTTTGCCGGGGTTTTGAAAGTGCCGGGTTTTTTGCCGGGTTTTTCATATTTTGCCGGGTTTTGCCATGTTTTTAAATTTTTAGCTAAATTTTTCGCTGCGCGGCAATTTTTGGGTCTAATTTTTCGCTGCGCGGCCATTTTTGGGTCTAATTTTTCGCTGCGCGGCCATCTTTGGGTCTAATTTTTCGCTGCGCGACCATTTTTGGGTCTAATTTTTCGCTGCGCGGCCATTTTTGGGTCTAATTTTTCGCTGCGCGGCCATTTTTGGGTCTAATTTTTCGCTGCGCGGCCATCTTTGGGTCTAATTTTTCGCTGCGCGGCCATCTTTGGGTCTAATTTTTCGCTGCGCGGCCATTTTTGGGTCTAATTTTTCGCTGCGCGGCCAGTTTTAGCTAATTTTTCTTCCAATCAGGGCCCATTTTTAGCTATTTTTTCTCCCTATCAGGGCTTTTTTAGCTACTTTTTCTACCTATCAGGGCCATTTTTAGCTAATTTTTTTCCTTCCTTCGCGGCTTTTTCTGGCTAAACTTTTTGACGGCAGACCGATTTTTAAAGCTTATGATATCTTTATTTCATAACGCACATGCTCAAAAAGTCAATTAAAAATATGCTCAAAAAGTCAATTAAAAATATAAATCTGAAGTAGAAAATTTTTACAAGCTTTTACTAAATTGCATTTTAACACGTTTTAAAAGATGCCGGGTTTTTACCGGGGTTTTGAAAATTTTTGCCGGAGTTTTGCCGGGTTTTTAGACCCGAATGCCGGGGTTTTGACTTTTGGAGATGGCACCCCTGGGGGTGATAATTCAATTGAAGGCAAAGTCTTTGTGCCAGTATCTGACAATTTCCCACTTTCCTCCACCACTTGGATTTCATCACTATTTATTGAAATTTCTTGAATTTCAGGCTGATTTTTAGACTTTTTTGACGAAGAGTAGGATGAGTGAATTTCGCGATGATCCCTAAAGGAATGGGACCTATGGATTTCTGGGTACTTATGCAGTTTAAGGTCCGCTTTTTTCCTCGCAAAGGAAAAAGTGACAGGGTCCCCCCTATGGATCATCAGGATTAGGGTTAGCGTCATTCAGGGATAGATTACGGATAGGATGGGGTAAAAATCATCTAACATACCATATTTATTCTATTAGTAACCCCGGGGTTACTAATTTACAGAGATCCACTAGAGGGGGTTACAAATAGAGACGGGGTTCCTAATAGAGACGGGGTTAGTAATAGAATAAATACGGTAACACTAAACCCTATCCCTGACACCCAAAGTAGGGGACCATTAACTTTACACACCCCATTTTTTCCTTTATGAGGAAAAAAGCGGACCAAAACTGCACAAGTACTGAATTTCTTTTGCGGATAACAACTTTGGTGAATGCTTTCCAGAATGATGAGATGAATTCGGCGAATTTGTGGCCAAAATATGACCCATTGATTTTTCTTCTTGTCCTTCATCAGTTAATTCATGAGGATTTTTAAATTCCACACTTTTAAATGATTCATCACTCTCTGCTGAACTTTCACTTTTTAATGATTTATTATCGGCACTTTTAAATGACATTTCGTCACTATCTTTTTTTCCATAATCATTTACATGAAATAATTGACCTGCTGAGATGAAAGAAAAAAATTTGGAAAAAATTTATAGTATTTTTCGATTTTTATAAATTAAATAATTTTTTAAATAGAGGACTCCCATTTTTATATCTTTTTTTTTCGAAATTTTATACAAAAATTTAAATTTTTATAAAAATATAGAAAATCCAAAAAATTGTTCCTAAAATGAATTATAATTATTTTTTTTGTAATTAATTTTTTTTTATTAAAAATCATAATGTCTTTAATAGTGATATAATAATCAAAAATTTTTTTAAAAATAATTTTAAAAATGCTAATCCCTTTTTACCATATCATTATTTTAAAAAAGATTAGGAACTCCTTCTTATCATTTAAATTTAATGTTCATGTTCAACCTTTCCCCATTGTTTGCGAAATTTTCTTAAATTGCTCATCCAAATATTTGACGACCATAGCTCCAAAGAAATCGGAATTTTGTGCGCTTTCTTCGATTGTTTTATGTTCTTCTATCACCTCTTTGCGAGTAAAAAAATCAGGATTAACGGTGTCTGCGGTTGTTGAAATGCCTTTTAAATGTTTTCCTTTCAGCAACTCTCCGGCTGTAGGCCTCTCTTTTGGATACCATTTTAGGCAATTCTGAAATAGAAAAAAATAAAAATTTTATTTATTAATAATTAAAATAAACAAAAATTCTCTATAATAAAAATTCATTTATTTAATCAACATTTTTTCTAACAAAATTAAAAAATTAATAATATTGATAAATTTCTTTCTTTCTTTCTCTTATGTTAAATTTTTTTTCTGTGTTAAATTCAATAGTGTGAATTTTTATGTCACAAAATCCCAAAATTGGTGTCTTTTATTTTTTTAAAATTTTCATTTAAATTTTACCAAAATATATCTTGTAAACATTAAAATAAGTGCTTTTTTAAATTTTATTGCGTTTTTCTGATGAAATTTAATGTAAAATAGAAATGTTCGTAATTAGCCAGAAATATATAAAATTGTCTAACAATATTAAATCCATTGAAAAAGGACCATTTGATTAGGCCTAAAATCTTAAAAGAAAAAAAAGCAGAAAAAAGGAAAAATTATTGAACTAATTCAAATTCAACAATAATAAAGTAAATATAAATTAACAAAAAAAAAACAATTTAAATTTACCTCCAATATGGCCGATACTCTTGGAAAAATCTTTTTCGTAATTGCCAAAAATTTTTTCAGCTTTTCTTCAAATCTTTTCTTTAATGTTACAGTTTTAAAATTTATGATTGCCTTCTTAAATTTTTTGTTTTTAGTATTAAAATAAATGGCATTATCGAATTTGAAAAATTCGAATGGATTTTGTTCGTTTTCTAATGTAGGGATATATGCGAACATTGCCAGGATTATCATCCCAAATGACCAAATATCCACTTTTTTAGAAATCTGAAAAAATAATAAAAAATTTCAGAATAAAATTATAAAAAAAATTTACAAGAATTAATTTGAATTTCAAAAAATTTTTAAAATAAAATTATTAAAAATAATTAATTAATTTTTATTTTAATTAAAATTTTAATAATCGAATATTTAAAAATTTTTACCTTTATGTAATGCTTATTCTCAACAAATTTTGGTATATAAATTTCCGGTGCCATATATTGTGGTGTTATTATATTTAAATCATTCTTTATTTTCGTCTTAACAATTTTCTTTAATTTTATAGCACCGCCAAAATCAATTAATTTCAAATAAAATTCATTTTCATTACTACTGGGCGTTATCAAAACATTAGCGGCTTTCAGGTCCAGATGAACAAAATCTTGTGGAATTTAATAAGATAAATTTGAAAATAAAAAACAAAGTTTTATAATCAATTTTTTTTAATTTTTAAATATTTTTGGACTTACTTCTCTGATGGATTTCCACAATTCCCATTAAAATTTGTTTCAAAATTTTCAGCATGCTCTTTTCACTATATTTTTTATTATTATCTTCCACTTTTGCCCAATAATTTTCAAAAGATTGACCAATTTCCATTACAATTGCATTTACTGGCGGCTTTTTATTAGGCATTAAATAATGACTGTAAAAATTTTTAATTTTTATAATAAAATGATTAAAAATTTAAGGAAGTTCCCCAATCTTCATCTCCGATAAATATTACAAAAATTTACCGAGGGCCATAGCCCACAATGTGATTTGTCATTCTGAAGGATTTGATCACGTCAATTTCCCTTTCAATTATTTCGATGTTCTTTTCGGCTGCATATCTAGTTTCATTTGCACCGTCTTTTGCCATTTTAATGGCCACACATTTATGTGGATCATTTTCTGGATAGGAAATCATAGTGGCATGAAAAAGCTTAAATGTTTGGAAAATTAAAAAAATAACCATTTAGCTTATTATTTTATTTGATTGAATAAAATCGAATTTTTAGACTCAGTCGATTATAAAACAAATATCGAATTTTTTATTTCTTCCCCTTCAATATTCTCTTCCCCCATTGTCTTTCTCTTTCATCTATCTCTTAATTTCACCCATGTAAAATTGCACACCCCTGCTGATTCGGCTATGATCGAGGATCACAATCACAATATGAGCCATTATGAGTTCCGATTAGACCAATACTCGGTTATACCCGGTTTTTTCCCTTTCTTCACCATATAGTGTGTCTTTGACGTTTTCATGGTAAAAGTAGGCAATACTTTAACAAGATGGAAAGATATGAATACTAAAATGGATGTCAGATTCGTTTTCTACGCCCAAAATTACCCTCACGATGTGATTTTCATCATTTTTAGTTTGGGTGTAACAAAACGGAAAGTACTATTCCGTTAATAAATTCCAACTCACCACTCCAATTCTGCCCGAGGCAAAAAGGCGTTTACTGATCAAATATCTGGCCAATTGCATTTTGTGTGTTTCAGGGTGGATCCATTGAAAGTAGGCCAATGCCATTTCACCCAAATAATATTTTCCACAAGGGCATTTTTGTGCTGGATTGAATGTAAGTCTGGCAGATGATTCAATTTTATCATAATCCTCTTTCGTAAACAACGGTTTAATCAATTTTTTATCATAATTCTCCCTTGTATACAATGATTTAATCCTCCATTTTTTGGGATCAATAGCAAGTAGAAGAGGAAATGAAATGAGTAGGAGAAATGGAAGTTTCATAAATTTAATATAGGATATCGGAAATTAAAATTATTTATATAATAAATTAAATATGAGGATTTTAAGGAAAGCCGTTCAATATGATTATAAATTATTCAATATTCAAGTCAGCAGATTTTAATGGAAATCGATTTTTTGTATATTCTCTCCCAAAATCGCTGGCGCAGTTCATTATTTAAACAATCACAAAATGCCTTTTTTGGTCGAGGAGGACCAATGCGCGAATCTGGCTCTCGCTCTCTCTCTCCTTTTACCAATCGATATGGACATTGGACATGGCCATGATGAGAGCAGCATAAACAATTGGCCCATTTTCATGTTTTGCTGATCCCACAAATAATTCGGCATTGACGGATTGTTCCTTAATTTATACAACATTGAGGATGTCCAAATAAAAACGGATATCATTCAATCTACAATAAAAGAAATGGATGGAAAATATATAAAATATTTTGTTTGCATTTTTTCGATTCCATCATTGATTTTCGAAAAAGTGGATTACATTCGGCTGATTAGTCTGATAATGATGAGTCTATTCTTAAAAAATCATGAATAGGATCGAGATTGATAGAATTCTGGCGGATTTATTTTAGTCTAGGTTTAAATATAAAAGGAGGTGGGTGTTCATTCTCTGTTGAATTTAGGCCGGGCTGAGAAATGGCCAATGGGGAGATTTTCCAGTAGACAACAATTTTAATAATATTATTTATGAATTTACTCTGAGAATTTTTAAGAAAAACATTCAATTTGAATGCTCAAACCGAATTAAATGATCAAAGTTATCTGGTTTTGACAGCGATTGATTTTTCCATAGCTTTTCTCTCTCAATTGCCGTCATATTTGCCTATTTTAAAGTACCTTCATTTGTCAGGGACAGGGAGTAATATAGAATTGTTAATAAGAATTGAAAATCACAATGAAAACCAAAAAGAAGTTAGACCAAAATGTTCAAATAAATTTGTAAAAGAATTAATTACCCTATTTTTTATGTGATTTTTAGCAATTAATTCATATTTTCTATCTTTAAAAATTTTGTTAAAAATAATGAAGAAAATAAAAATTTTAGTCAGCTGGTTAAAATTGTCCCCATCTGCTTTTCTTAATATTTGCTTATCTATATTTTATAATATTTCGCTGATTTTAATTTAAAATATAATAAAATCTCAAAAAATTAATTATAGTTGCCATTTTATCAAAAAAAATATAATTTTGTAAATTTTGAAATAAATCACAGTTCTTTTTTTAATTCTTTGGGTATTGTAAAATTTTTTTAAATTTCAGTGATTTTTCTTCAATTTTTACTCACGATCCATTCTTTACTTTTTTGTCCGATTCTTCTTTCTCATATTGAGCCTGGACCTTAAGTTTAATTTGAATAAAATATTTTTCTTTGCCCCAAATAATAAACAAACCCAATGGGCTATCAGGAACAATTTTAGCAATTCTTTTAGTAAATTTCTCACCGTGATAGTTAGCTTTGTCTTTTGGCATTTTCTTGGTGATTAATTCTCGTGGGGGCATGTTTTCTTCATTCATATGATGATTTTGTAATTTCCGTATTTTTTGGTCCATATTTTTAAACAAATTACCATATTCGTTTCTTTTCTTTTCCAGACGTTGTGCCTTATATTCTGAGAGATTAGAATACAAATTTGTAGGAAGTAGTTGAAGAACACTTTCATTAAATTTTTCAGATTTTAATTTTTGAGAAATTTTCTTAAATTGTTCATCCAAATATTTTGTCATCTTTCCAAAGAAATCGGTATTTTTTGGGTTTTCCGTTGGTATTGAAATGTCATTGAAATATTTTCCTTTGAGCAGTTCTTCGGCCGTGGGCCTATCTTCTGGTTTCCATTTTAGGCAAATCTGGAAATTTAAAAATCTTTAAAAATTTAAATTTTATTTTAACAATTTTTTTAATTTGCAATAGTTTTTAAACATTAATTTTTTTAATTATGTATTTTTTTCTGTGAAATTTATTAAATATTTTGAGTATTTTTTTGTTGATTTAAATTTTTTTTTTCAATTTTTGACTAAAATTTTGTAACTTTATTCCTTCATTAAATCATTGTGCAAAATTGCTCTAAATCATTCAACAATAAATAGAATAAATAAATTAAAACAATAATTTAAATTACCTTCATTATGGCCGATAAATTTGGAAAAACATTTTTCGAAATTTCCAAAAAATCATTCAATTCATCTTCAAATTTTTTGATTATTAATTTTTCACCTTTCACATTTAATTTAATAGCATCTGTGAAAAATCCAGTTGGATTGGTTTGCATTTCTAATTGCGGCATTGATGCGAGCAAATTCAGAATGATCATTCCAAATGACCAAATATCCGCTTTTTTAGAAATCTAAGAAATAATATTAATTTAAAAAATTATATAAAAATTAATTTGCATTTAATTAAATTAATATTCAATTATTGTTAATTATGTACTTTGTGTACACTTTTGAAAAGTGAAGGGTCCCCCTTTTGGCTTTTAGGGTTTGGTTTTAAGTTACACGTAAAAGATGATTCTTATTTCTTATTCCACTCTATCCTTAATCTAACCATCTCTGTCCCTAACTCAAAATATGATAAACCATAGGGAGAGGACCCTTCACTTTTCAGTGCACACAGTCTTTAAATACTAGAGACCGACGACGTACCGTATACGGCAAAAACAGCAAATTTTTGAAATACCGTAATATGGTACGGCATCCGGAATACGGCAATTTTTTGTAATTTCAAAAATACGGCTAAATTCGGAAATTTTTTGACAAATATCGTAAAATTTTTAAGGGAAAAAATAAGGTACGGAATAGAATTCCATTTTGCCGGTTTCTATTATTACCCAAATATTTTCTAAAAATTGTTTCCTAACCTTTATAATTTCACGCTTTTTCTCAAAAAATTTTGGTACGTTAATTTCAGGTGCCGTAAATTCTGGGGTTATTATCAAATTGTCATTCTTTTTGGGTATTTCCTTAATAATTTCGGTATTCTCCAATTTTATGGCACTGCCAAAATCAATTAATTTCAAATAACTCTCATTATCATTATTGCTGGATATTTTCACAATATTAGCATTTTTCAGGTCCAGGTGAACAAAATCTTTGGGGAATTAAAAATGTAAAATACAAAATTAAAAAAAAATAAAAATTTTTAATTATTTTTTACTATTCATTAATATTTAATTAATTTTTTAAAATTTTGCCTTCACTTTTTTGATGGATTTCCTCAATTCCAAATAAAATTTGTTTCAACATTTTGAGCATCTTCATTTCAATCTCATCCAATTGGCCCCAATCATTTTTGAAAGATTCGCCAATTTCCATTACAATTGCGTTTACTGGCTTCTTTCCATTCCGCATATAATAATGACTGTAAAATTATTTAGATTTTTTTTTAGTTTTTTTTCTATATTATATAAATAATTATAAAAGTAAAAACTATTTACGAATCGGACAATGTTGAAGTGCCTCTTTTCTCCAAAAAACATTCCGTTAATAGTAAGATTTGTATCATAATATATCTCACGCCTATATAACAATATTACCTATAAAAATGGTACCCGAGTTTTGTGGATAGAACTCTATAATATAATTATGGATGAAATGATGCAAAATTCGAATTTACTAGCGACGAAAACAACTTACCGTAAATTCTCTTTTAATGCCCAAATCTATAATAATTTCCCACCTTTCGGGAATATCGAAAAATAATTCACCAATTTTTAATAATTTTCCACCTTTTCGGAAAATTGAAAAATAATTCCCCCATGTGGTATATTAAAAGAAATTTACGGTATGCATTTTAAGAGAAAAAATAAATTTTATTTTATTTTCATTATGGTGTGATACATTCACCAACCCGGGAGATATTGATATTTGATTTTCTATAATTATCAAAAATTACCGGGGTCCATAGCCAATTATATGATTTGTCCATCTGAAGAATTTCGCCATTTCAATTTCCTTATTAATCGAAACTTTTGCTATTTCTTCATTTACTTCAACATCTTTTCTCGCCATTTTGATGGCCACACATTTATGAGGCACATTTTCTGGATAGGAAATCATAGTGGCATGATATACCTTTAAAATAAATTAAAGCTTTTTAAAAATAAAACATTAAATTTAATTTGATTGAATAAAATGTGATTAATTAATTAATCGGATCATTCATCAAAATATCATAAGCATCAGTTGATTATAAAAAATGGCGGATATTTTACGTATTTCTATCTTCTCTGCTCTATTTTCTATTGTTATCTTTCTTCCCCATCTCAATGCGCATTCACATCGCACGCCCCTATTCCTACTCCTTTTCAGCAGGCGTCTCGGCCAGCATGGCCATGAAATAGTGCGCGGACCGTCTGATTTCCACCGGTTTACTAATGAAATGATACTGTTTTTCCAAACCTATGTAGTTCTCTGCTGACAAAACGGAGCCTTAAAATAACCTCCACCCAAGATAGCCAAATAGGAAGAAAAGAGCTTTTAGTGTTTTAGAAGAGAGGATAAGTTTATAGAATTTCCCTCTTTTTAAGCAGGTTTGATTATATAGTTTCTTTATGAATCAGACTTTAGACAATTTATAAATTAAGGAGAGTCGAGTCTGGATAAGAAATATATAATATTTTGGAAAAAAATTTCTAATTCAGAAGTTCATCAGAATACTTTTTGTCTATTCCTTTTTGTCTATTCAAAATTAGAGATCGGACGGTATGGGATCCCGATCGGTAATTTTCGGGATCCCGACTCGGTACTATTCGGGAATCCCGTACTGTAGTAAATGAACGAAAATTTTTTTGAATTTTCGCTACCAACTCGGTACCGGGATTTTTCGGGAACACCATACCGTGGTATCGATCGAAGCGCCTTGCCAATCTCTATTCAAAATCAAAATTACTCAGCTATATGTGATTTTGTAAATATTCTTTTATTCATTGTCATTGCTAATTTTCTACTCACCGTTCCAACGCCGCCATCACCCAAAAATGTTTTACTGATCAAATATCTGGCCAATTGCATTTCATTTGTTACAGGATGTTCCCATTGAAAATAGAAGAATTTCATTTTATCCAAATCATCTTTTCCACAAGGACATTTCTCTTCTGGCTTAAATTTAAGTTTTATTGTTGCTGATGACTCAATTTTTTCATATTCCTCTTTTGTAAATAATGGTTTAATCCATTCATTTGGGAATTCCTCTTTTGTAAATAAAGGTTTAATAATCCCTTTATGGAGACAATCGGTCTTTAACAATGGTATACATTTGTCAGCATCGAGTAGAAATGCAAATGAAATAAGGAAAAGAAGTGAAAGAACCATACATAAATAAATTTAATCCAGATTATCTTAATTTGAATTTAAAAAAATAATAATTAAGTTGATAATAGTTTATTACTGGGGGGGGGGGGCGATTGGGAAAAATTTAAAAGGGGCACCAAAAATTGACTATTCTGCCTCCCCCGGTATCTTTTAAGGGAGTTCCACAATAGAAACCGACCCTAACCCATTTTTTTATCCCACACTGTCCCTAAACTCAACCTACCTTAAATCCTACCCTTTACCTATAACCCATCCGGCCTTAACCGAACCTAACTGTACCCTAAACCCTACCCTAAATAATGTTTGTCTAAATCCCTAATGAAGTCAAGGAAAGGGTAGGATAATGGGTTTAGATTTAGGGTTAGGTTAGAATCTTAAGGTTTAGAATATCCTTAAGTGCTAGTTTTCTGTAATTTTGAGATAGAATAGTGGATTTTTTTTGGGTATCCCGCCCCAGTTAATTGTTTTCCCCCTTGTTAATTAATTAGTACGATTAAATTATAAGTGTGGAATATCTGAAATCTAATAGAAAATTTTATTTAAATTATTTTATGAAAATAATAAATTAAATTTGAGCGGTGTAAAGAAAACCGTGCAATTTGAAGGCACAAACACAAACTTCAGGGTCAGCAGCTTTTACAGACAATCGATTTTTCCATAACTCTCCCCTAAATCGTCCTATTCGACCTAAACTATAAACTCTCAAAATGCCTATCTTTGTCAGGGATCCTCAAAACAGTGCGAAAATCTCGCTCTCGATAACACCTAGTACGCGCGCACGCACAAAAATTTCATCCAACCGATGAAAAGTTGAGCAGTTCTTAAATGCTTTTCATTGTCTCTGCCTTCCTTCACAACCGTGCACTAATCTGGACTATCGTCGGAATCGGAAGCTCATTGAACGCGCGCGGCGCAAGCCCGCCCAATCGATGAACATATGAGAAGATGTGGCCATATTTTTGGCCAATTTTCAGCTGATTCCGCAAATGATCCGACATTTATGGATAGGGGAGGTTAGCGGATTCGAAACAAAATATCATTCGATCAAGTAATTGTAAAAGAAGAGAACAGAAAATACACAAAATGTTCTAACCTAATATCGGTCTCATTATTGGTTTTTTATAAAGCAGCAGATTGTAAGTCTATTAATTTACAAAAAATGACTGAATTTACAAAAAATCTTTTGTGTCGAAAAATATTGAAGACATATAACGGTCAAATCAGATTTCTTTAAGATATTCTAACCCATTGTTCCAAAATCCCATCCTGCCCTGAATCTAACCATGAGCCCTAATACCTAGTTATGGCCAAGTTATAAAGCTTCAAAAATATAAAATTTTTCAACACGAAGGAATTTTTGTAAATTCATTCATTTTTTGGTAAATTAAATTTATTCCTAGCAGATTCCATTCGGCTGGTTTGTCTGATGATGAATCTAATTCCATTCGTGTAAAGCAAAGGGTCTATTTTTATTTTCTATAGGAAGAAGGCCGGCAGAATAATTGTAGCTTTAACCTAAAATAAAGGGCTTCATTCTATATTTGACGTGAACTGAAAGGGCTGATGAATGAAATGGTTAATGGAGAAAATGATAGATCCAAATAAAGTTTTCTCTATTTTAGGAGCTATCATTTTATTATTATATTATGAATTTACATCCAGGATTTAAAGAAAACCGTTCAATTTGAAACCTCAAATCGAATTCATTATTCAAGTCAGCAGGTTTTGCCGGCCATTGATTTTTCTATAGCTCCCCTCTCATCATAACAGTAATCACCACATATTATGCCTATCTCAAAATGCCTTTCCAATTCCTATTCCTCTTTTAGAATCTACACAGTGAGTATTCGCTCTCATTCACTCCTTGCCGCGCGCGGCAAAAATAGAGCCAAATCGATGAAGGTGATTGATGTAAGCAGCCTCAACAATGGCCAATAATTTTGGCTTATCTTCCTCACGACGGAATGGACCCAATTTCAGAATTCAAAATGGAGGATTCAAAAAAATAAAATAAAATAAACAAAATGCTAATATTTATTTGTTGTTCTCTTATTAGGTTCTTGTCCGTTGCAGAATGATAAATTCAAAGCATATTATACTGTTACAGTTATTATTGGAATGAAATTTTAGCAAGATATTATGTTAAATCCTTTAATATAAATTAGTGAGGATGAGGATATCTTGATAAAATATTTAATATTTAATAAAATAATTTACTTTTTTGAAAAATTACATAAAAAAATAATTTACTTTAAGAAAATTTCTTCAATTTTTCTGCACCTCTTTCTTTTCTTTTTTCTTTAATTCATCATCATAATTGGCCGGACCTTAAATAATTTAATTTTTATAAATATTTCAAAAATTATCAACGAACCCAATAAGCAATTACCGCAAAATTTGGCTGCTTTTTTCAAAAATTTGACTACAGGGTGATCACAACATGAATTTTTCTTACTAGCAATTTCCTTTTTTATTTTGTCCGAATGCACAGATGATAACTCCGTTGAAGGCAAAATATTGGTGGTAGAATCGGACAATTTCACACTTTCTTCCGAGGCCAATTGAATTTCACTTTCATTTGTTGAAGAGGATGAGTGATTTTTGCGTTCTGGAGAACTCGGTGCTGTATGAAACGGCGTTGAATGCGGCGAATTTTCTTTCAAATGTTCAAAAGAATGGCGCCGTTTAAATTCATTTCTGGTAAACCAACCCGGAGAACTCTTTGCTGAATGAAATGACGATGAATGCGGTGAATTTATGGGCAAAATATTGTCTGAATCAGCAGAATATGTTTTTTCTATGATTCCATGTTTTGGTGATTTTCCCTCTTGATGTTTTCCACGCTGATCTTCCAATTTTTCATTTTGTTTACCTTTTTTAATTCGAAATTGAGGCTTTGCCCCAGGAAATGAAGAAAACTTAAAAAGGCGAGGTTGAGAAGAAAAATGCAAAGAACGGATATCGTCAGTTTGATAGGGATGTTGATTTTGTGATTGTTGTTCTTTTTCATTAAATTCATTTGTATTTTTAACCACATCATTATTTTTATTTATGTGCTTTTTTCGATTTAGTAACTTGAATTTTGATATTCTATTTTTAAGACGAACTAGAGGATGAAGAAGATGTTTTGCGAATTTTTTTGATTTTAAATATTTGGAAATTTTCTGAAATTGCTCATCCAAATATTTGGTCATTTCTCCAAAGAAATCGCCATTTTCTGTGGGAGTTGAAATATCTTTGAAATGTTCTAGTTTAAGCAACTCTTCGGCATTGGGCCTCTCTTCTGGTTCCCATTTTAGGCAACTCTGAAAATGAAAAAAAAAATTAATAAAAACGACTAAATTTTATGGTTAATGTACTAAAATTATAAAAACATAATTTATTTATATACTAAAATCAAAATTATTTAATAATAATATTTTGTAAAATTATTTATTTCTTTCTTTTATATGCAATAATTTTCTCTTTTATAGAACTTAAGTTTCGTCTTTCATTATTTTTATTAAAGTGCAGTTTTTAGGTCACAAAATCGCAAAATTGTCTATTTATTTTTCATGTGAAATTTATCAAAATATGATTTTTCAAAGTTAAAATACATTTAACAAAAATTTTTACTCTATTTTTCTGTTGAAATAAATTGGATTTGGTTGGTATATTTCAGATTTGGGCGAGAAAAACACTTGCGGAATAAAATCTAGACGCAATAGTAGAATAAATAAATAAAAATAAAAAATAATTTTAATTTACCTCCAATATGTCCGATACCTTTCGATAATCATTTTTCGAAATTGACAAAAATTCGCTCAGTTCTTCTTCAAATTTTTTGTTTAGTTCATCAGTTTTTAATTGAATTAATTCAGCATTTACAAAAAATCCAATAGGATTTCCTATGCCATTTAATGTCGGCGTATATTTGAACAAAAACAAGATGAGCATGCCAAATGACCAGATATCCGCTTTTTTTGAAACATAAAATAATAAAATATTAAAAATTTTTATAATAAATTTTTTTAATTTATTAAAAATTATATAATAATTAATTTATATATTAATTAATTAAAATTTTTTATATTCAAATGTTTTTTTTTATAAATTCTGACCACAATTTTAGTGTCCTTCTCAAAAAATTTTGGCACAATAATTTCGGGTGCCGCAAATTCTGGTTTCATATTAAAAGAAGTGACATTATCAGCATTCACTACTTCAATGGCACCGCCAAAATCGATTATTTTCAAATAAATTTCATCATTATCATTAATGCTGGGCATTTTTACAATATTGTCGATTTTCAAGTCGAGATGAATAAAATCTGTGAAATTTAGAAAGGTAAAATTCAAAAAAAAATTTATAATTAATTTGATAATTATTCAATTTAATATTTAATTATATTTTTTTAACTAACCTTTTTGATGGATTTCGTCAATTCCAATTAAAATTTGTTTCAAAACTTTCAGCATTAACTCTTCACTATAATCTTTCATTTCTTTGCTCCAATAATTTTGAAAAGATTGACCAATTTGCATTACAATTGCTATTGCTAGCTCTGGCGCCCTTTCTTCAAACCGTATATTATAATGACTGTAATTTTTTTTGTTAAACGATTAAAAATAGATTGAAACTGGATTTTGGGTTATGGTTATCCCGAAAATTCCGCCCTCCGCCTCGATATTTTTGCCCTCGAAATCGACCCCATAATTTTGAGCCACCGAAACCGATTCTGAAGATTTGTTCCCGGAAACTTTCGATGTTTGGGTTTCGGAATAAAATTACAAAATCTTCGTTTGCCCCCGATCTTACGAACCCTAAATTTCAGGCACCTGTGAACTAATAAATTACCGGGGGCCATATCCAATAATGTGATTTGTCTTTCGGAAGGATTCCATCACGTTAATTTCCCTTTGAATAATATCTGTACTTATGTTTACATCTATATTTGTACCGTCTGTTGCCATTTTGATGGCCACACATACATGCGGCTTATTTTCTGGATAGGAAATCATAGTGCCATGATAAACCTTAAAAAGTTTGGAAAATTAAAAATTTTAAATTGATTAGCCTTTAATTTCATTTTATTTTTGGTACTTGTTAAGTTTGTATCCCCTTTTTGGGTCATCTAGGAAAAAGTTTGGAAAAGTGAAGGCCCCCCCTTCGGTATTAGGGTTAGGGTTTGGGTTTAGAATACATTTGAGATTATTTTTAAATCGTCCTAATCCAATCCCTAACATATCCCTGAATGACCCCAACCCTAAACCTGATGACCTATAATAGGGGGGACCAAGCACTTTTCAAAAAGGGACACAAACTTAACAAGTACCCATTTTATTGAATATGGATTTTTTCTATAGACTAATTCACAACATTGCTGATTATTAAAAAGAGAAAAGGTTTTTTTCAGCAAAATTAGGTTCTTATGTCGACAAATTAGTTTTTAGAATATAACATTTAGTACTTCATCCTAGATCCCTAAACCTCCTTGTACCTAGTACCCATTTTATAGAGTTCATCGAGGTGCGTTGATTGAGCCATATTTTTGTCAAGTGAAGGGGTCAACTTGATCCTATTAATTAGAGACCGACGCGGTCGTATATGGCAAATTTTTGGAATACCACAATATGGTACGGCAAAAAATTGGGCAAATACGGCATCCGGAATACAGCAATTTTTTTGTAATTTTCCAAAATATGACCAAATACGGCACTTTTTTGACAAATACCGCAAATTTTTAAGGGAAAAAAATTACAGTATGGAATATGGAAAATCCATTTTGCGGTCTCTACTATTAATATTATTGCCTAAAATGAAAAATTTCTATTTTTAAAATTTATCACTAGATTGTCTCTATAATGTAAATATTAATAATTAGTATATATTCTCAATTATTCTTTAATAAATTTCTACTCACCACCCCAACTCCGCCACGACCCAAATGTTCTTTACTGATCAAATATCTGGCCAATTGCATTTTTTGTGTTTCAGGATGGACCCATTGAAAATAGGCCAATATCATTTCACTTAAATCGTCTTTTCCACAAGGACATCTTATTCCTGGCTCAAATTTATTTACATATGATTCAATCCATTTATAATCCCCTTTTGTATATGACGGTTTAGTCCTCTCTTTGGCGTTAATAGCAAGTAGGAAGAGAAGTGGAATAAGGAGGATAAGAAGTGGGATATTCATAAATTAAATATGCGAATTTGGATGGATAATCTAAAATTAAAATAATGAATTTAATTTTAATTGGATATTGATATACAATATTATGATTGAAATCGAAACCGTTCAGTTTTATTGCTCAAATTCAATTCAATATTCAAGTCAGCAGGTTTTGCCGGCCATCGATTTTTCCATAGCTCTCCTTTCACAATTGCCAGAATATAAGCCTATCTCAAAATGACTTCCTTTGTCGGGGGGACCTTCATATCTGGTATTTGATATTCGCTCTCCTTTAGCGCGCAAGCGCCAAAAATAGAGCCAAATCGATGAGCATGACGACCGCAGCCGCAGCAATGGCCAATGATATTGGCTTATCCTACTCTCGGCTGAATCCGCAAATAATCCAGCATTTACGGATTGAACCCTCATTTATATAGAGGATTATTAGGGTTAACGAACGGATTCGAAACATATAATTCGATCAACATTCAATAATAAAAGAAAAGGATGAAAAATGTACAAAATATTTTAGCACCTAATCGATTTCATCATTGATTTTTCGAGAAAGCGAATTTTCCCTTAGGCTAATTGTACTGATGAGTCTATTACAAAAATCGCGAGGTTGAATGTAATACGATTCCCGCTATTTAATTGTATTGCCTAAGTCGTAAATAGGCGATTCTTTATTCTTTTGGATCTGCATGATGAGAACCGTACGGGGTCAATTCCTCAATAGGCAAGGGGCAGTGCAAATGTGGGCGATTCGTGCAAATGTGGGCGATTTCGAATTATAATAAATCAGAAACCGGTTTTAGACTCTACAAACCTTATACCATTTTGTAGATCTCATCGAGACGCATCGATTGGTATATAATTTGTCATGGTTTGATCAAAAATAAAGACTATTAAACCGTTTAAACCATTTTCCAGTTTTTGGTTTAATACTCTTTAATTTTAAGCCAAACCATAACAATTTATATACCATTCGATGCGTCTCTATGAGATCTACAAAATGGTATAAAGTTTGTTGGTTCTAAAACCAGCTTCTGATTTATTATAAGACTAAAACACTCACATTTGCACTGTTGACGAATTGCCCACATTTGCACTGTTGAGGAATCGACATAGCACCATGAAAAGCCTCAGATATGGCCATTGTTTTTTTGCATTATATTACTTTTTAAATCCGCAAATGATCTGTATTTATAGGACTGAACGCAATTATAGAGGATTGAGGTTTTATAAAATTGTTGGAATAATTAAAAATAATGAATAATGGAAAATGAAATATGACGTTTGTATTGGTAATTTTTTTCTTCATTTTTTCTGCAATCAATTCTTCGTTTTTCTCCCGTATTTTTCATAATTGCCCGGACCTTAAATTTAATATTCATTTTTTTGTCATAAATTCTCAACAAACCCAATGCAATATTTGTGACAAATTTGAATCCTTTCCTTCCAAATCGCTCCATTGAATGCAGCGATGATGAGCCTGTTGAAGGCAAAACATTGGTGCCAATGCCAATGACAATGTGATCATCCGATTTATTTTCAGGTGATTTCGATTTCCCACTTTCCTCTTCCAATTGAATTTCATTTTCTTTTATAGAAGAGGGTGAAGAAATTTGACGATGTTTTTCTGGCTTAATTTTTGACCTTAAAACTTTTTTATCAGCTTGTCAAATTAGCTTCCCCTTCTCCATATATATATGTATTAATATAATTCATAAAAAAAAATATAAAATTAATTGGTTAGCTGATATTTTCGGATTTCCAGCTGCGAACTCGACTCAGCTGATTTAAAAAAAAACTAAAATTTCAATTTAAAATAAAAGAAAAATATTTAATTTGCCGAAAAATTTAAAAATGCCGAAATGATTGTAGGGGCCGGGACTCATAAGTTTATCCTACTGTTTAATCTTAATCAATTGTTCAATCATATCAAGACATAATAAATAAATTTGCTTAGGCCTATTAATCCTTACTTATTAGTTTAGAAGATAATCAGTTTAAATTTAAAACGTTCTAATATCATTTAATTTTTACCAAACCAGAATGAGACAATTTTTGATGCTTCTTAATTATCTGAACCCAGATTTTTTATGAGTCACCAGCAGAAGAAAGATAACGGTAATACCCATGGGTCACATCCGGTATAGGGTTAGGAGAGAAGGTATGATCTCAATTATCCGTACCGTAACCCTTCAAAAAATCTGGTTACAGATAATTAATAAGAAGTTAATTTTATTTTTATAACATTCGATGATACATGAAAAATTTCTATCCATGGTATATAAATCTTGTGAATATATGACAAACAATTATTATTATTTTGTATTACGTACTATTTTTAGACTAATTAAATACTTTTCTTATTTTCATTTGCAAATTTAAACATCCAGGTGATAAACCGCAAATGTCGCAACACCAAATTACATTTTAGTAATTTTTTATTAAAGTGGCTTTTACTTATTAGGTGATAGTGCTGAATAATCAAACCGAGGATTGTGGCGACTGGCAAATGAACGGCGTAGTTTAGGGATGTCGGAAGCTTGATGCCGAATTAAAATTGCTTCATGACTCTGTGATTTTTTATGATGAAAATGGATGTCGATAGATTGATGTCGTTTTTTAAATGACGGCCTTTGCTGAATAGTGTTCAAATTTTGAGGAAAAGATAAAGAACGGTGATGTGTCCGCTTATTATTTTCAAGAATGTATTTAGAAGCATGTTTTGAGGATGATTCCGTTTCTTGTTTAAATTGATGAGGTTTTACTTTTGGTGAAAATGGATTATCAGCCAGGGAATTTTTATGAAGATTTTGTAAAGCATTTTCAGCAGGTGATTTTTGTTTTTGTTGCCGATTTTTTTCCAAAATTTTTGTATATTTTTTTTGAAGCCCTTCTCGATTTTGATGACTTTGATGAGCCAAATATAAATTTTCATCTAAAAATTCGGGCTCTATTTCTTGTTGTTTTGTATTTTCGTTCTCTGTTTCTCCTATGGATTTCGATGGTCCAATTCCATAGTACTTACCATAATTATCTGATGAGTGGTAAAAGAAATTTAAATATTTGATTATGTGCAAAATATTTATAAAAAAAACATTATATGTTGAATAAAATTATGTTTATACTTATTGTATGCCTCATATCATATTTAATTTTAATTTTTTCTTATTTTAAAAATATTATTTTTTCCAATTTATTTTTCTTTACTTTTATTTGAATAAAAATAAGAATTTATAAAAATTAAAATTTGAAAAACTGACACTCATCCAACATTTTTTTTAAATAATTTTTCAATAAAATATTTTAGACTGTTTCCTGTGTCCTTTTTTTTATTTTAGGTAATTTTCCTGGTACTTACATATTTTCAGTCTGCAGATTTGAAAACGTTTTTCGAGATTCTTATTTTATTATTATATTTGATCTTAAAACAGTGAAAAAAAGATTTTAAGTAGGTGATTTTAGGGTTATCCTATTTTGGGGATAACTTAAGGTAATTTTTGTGGCGAAAAAAATCTGGGGCGGATATTAAAGTACCATTTTCCTTTATTTTACCTTATTCAGATAATTCTTAAAATCAGTTTTCTATTCTACCACAATAAATTTTCTATATTAATTAATAATTAAGAATAAGAGAAACGTCACAAATTCATCATTTTACCTTCATAAATGATTTTATCATTTGCTGACAAATTATTTTTTGTTGGCCGCTCTAATCTGCCAGTTTTCAGTGCCTCCTCTGCCAACTTGATAGAAATTTGATTAAATTGCTCATCCAAATATTTCGTCATCTCTCCAAAGAAATCAGCATTTTCTGCGGGTGTTGAAATTCCATCAAAATATATTTCTAGTAACTCTTCGGCCATGGGTCTTTCTTCGGGTTTCCATTTTAGGCAATTCTGAAAAAATATAAAGTTCTATCTTAAAATTTGTTAAGCAATTATGATATGAATATTTTAAAAATTAGGGCTGCTGTGAATTTTTTGTCAACAAATTTAAATTCTTTTGTCGACAAGCTAATATAACGCTTTGGGGAGTGATTTTCACTAATAAAACCATTTAGCATATTTGTAGAGCTCATTGAGTCGCGTCGATTCACATATATAGTTTGTCTGATTTGGTCAAAATTAAAGAGTAAAGCATTTAAACCATTTTGTCCAGATTTTGGTTTTAAACTTTCTTATTTTGGGCCAAAAGCTAACATATTATATACCAATCGAAGCGACTCGATGAGATTTACAAAATGGTATAAAGTTTCTGGGGTCTAAAACCAGTTTCTGATTTATTAGAAGCCAAAAACTTTATATTTGCACTATTGTGGAATCGCCCATATTTGTACCGCCCTTTGTCTATTGTGGAATAGATCCCGGACGGTTTCAATTTGCTCTACAAATATGCTAAAAGGTTCTGGTTAAAATCGCTTGCTAAACAATTATTAAAATAATTAACATTTGCCGAAATAATCCGATTTTGTCGACAAAATAATTTAAATTTGTCGACACTCGACAAAAAAATGTTTTTTTCAAAAATTACTTTCAATATTTCCAACAATCTTGGATAATGAGTTTCCACTTGGTCCAAAAAATTTTTCATTTTGTCATCAGTTTGGAAAGTTTTATCATTATGATTGATCAAATGGTTGGCAATATCCTCTAAAAGGAAAGTTTTTAATGAAGAAATCTGCATTCCATTTTTTACCTTGCGACAAAAAATATAAGAAGTTTACTTCTTTTTTGTATATTGGTAAAATTAAGAACAGCAAATCCAGGATGATCATCCCAAAAGACCAGATATCCGCTTTCTTAGTAATCTGGAAAATATTTTAATTTTAACATCTAAAAATTTATTTATTTTTTTATAATTAAATTATTCATTTTTAAAAATAATTAAAATTAAAACCGTTAAAGATGGAGCTTTTCCCTTTTTTGCCTCATAAATTTCTGGTGCCTCAAATAGTGGGGTCGTTGTTAATTTTTCCCAATCTACATCCTTCGATTGACCATTCTCCAATTTAATGGCACCGCCAAAATCAATTAATTTCAAATAAATTTCTGTTCCAGGCATTTTCAAAATATTGGGAGTTTTCAGGTCGAGATGAATAAAATCTATTAAAATTGAAAATAAAAATATTTTAAAAAAAAATAAATTATATTTTATTAATAATTTATGATGTAGTCACAAAATTAGGAATAACCAAAATTTATATATTTTTATTTTAAATATATTTTTTTTATCTGGGACTCACTATTCTGATGGATTTCATGAATTCCAATTAAAATTTGTTTCAGAATTTTCAGCATTGTTTCTTGACTATAATTTTTCCCATTTTCTTCGGTCAAATAGTCATAAAAATCTCTACCAAATTGCATTACAATAGCTGTCTGATGATATCCATTAGGCGAAATATTATAAAAATGTCTGTGGAATAATTTAAATTATTTCCTGTCTTAAAGTATTATTAATTAGGAAAAGTTTTTTTCTTCCTCTAATTCGGTTCTTTTTAGCCTCTAATTTGACTGTTTTTGTTTTTTTTGGAAAACTTTTTAGGGGCTAGGGTTAGGGTTAGGGTTAGGTTAGGGGCGACATGGGATTAGGGACTTGGGATATGTATTGGTTGGGGGCTTGGCCAAAATTTTGTTGAGTTTTGGCCATTTTTGTGAAAATGTATTTTTTGGTCATAACTCTGTGGCCACTGGGTCAATTTAAATGTTCTAATCTGCATATAATAGATTTTTTGTGGGCTATCGATTGGTATATTAAAAATTTTTACAGACTAAAATTTGGCAAAGTTATGACCAAAAAACCATTTTTCGCAAAATTAGAGGCTAAAAAGAGCCGAATTAGAGGAAGAAAAAAACCGCACGTTTATTAATTTAATTTTTACGATTGTAAAAATAAAAAATTAATATTGTAAACATTTTATTTTGAATATCCATAAAAATTTAAGGATATTATTTAGACGAGAAATACGACTTAGAACAAATTTTATGGACTATAAATAATTTTTATTTGTTACAAAAATTAAATTCTAAATAGTTTTTGTTATTACAATTTGCCCTAAATACTCTTTTAATTCCCCATGGGGAATTATTTTTCAACCTCGCCACTTTTTTGGGAATTTTTAGAGAGTGGGAAATTAATTAAAAGGGTATTATGGTGGTATTCAACTTACGGTGGGCCGAAGCCAATAATGTGTTTTGCTTCTCTGAATGTTGTAACCACATCAAATTCAGTATTAATCATTTCTTCATTTCCTTCTTTTGCCATTTTGATGGCCACACATTGATACGGCTTATTTTCTGGATAAGAAATTGCAGTAGCATGATATACCTTAAAATTAAACAAATTAATTAGAAAATCAGAACCAGCGGGGACGGTTGAAAGAAAGCGCTATCGCGCTTTCAAAGATTCCTAGGAGGGCTATTAGAATCCATTTCCCACTTTTCTAATCAAAATTCAGCTCGCGCAAAACCGGTTTGATCCTTTGAACCGGTTCAATTTTCAAAATAAACCTCAAATTCGTGATCCCCATCATCGAAAACCTCTAAAAAAATTATTGGCCCCAGGTGGGATTCGAACCCGCGACCTCCGTCCCCATCCTCCCCTCTTCCCAATTAGGCCACAAAGGAAAAAGTGCCTAATTAGTAATTACCAATTTTTGCGCACCTCCAGAGCCCTCTGGGTTTTGGGTTTTCCATGGATCTGCCTTCCTCCAAGCCGACAGCGAAGGGAGTTAGGCTATGGCTAAAACATTAGAAAGGGATATGCGAGAGCATTTGATCTCTCAGCCCTCACAATGCGGATTGAAAAAATTATAAAGGGGCTTCTTAGAGACGGAGATTCCGAATTTGAGTTATGAAATTCTTACTTAAAGAATCAATTTTTACCAACCCTCATTAATATTTATTAATATTAATTTGCCTTACCTTCCCAAATGTTCCTTCAAAATTTAATTCACTGATCAAATATCTGGCCAATTGCATTTCGTTTGTTCCTGAATGGAACCATTGAAAATAGGCCAATGTCATTTTATTCAAATCATAATATTCACAAGGACACGGTTGACTTGGCCCAAATTTAAGTTTTGCAAATGATTCAATTCTTTCAAATTCTTCGTTTGTAAACAACGGTTCAATCCATTCATTGGAGTCAGCATCAAGTAGGGGAAATGAAATAAGAAGGAGGAGGAGAAGTGGAAAATTCATATAAATTAAGTGCGAATATGAATATCTAAAAATAAATAAAAATTATGAATTTTTATTAATTTAATAAATTAAATTTGAGGATTTTCAGCAGGAAAACCGGGCAATTTGAATGGCACAAACTATTCAGATCAGGAGGTTTTGCAGGCAATCGATTATTGGGTATCACTCCACCAAATCGCGCACGGCACATTACCTATAAACTATATCTCTCAAAATCCCTTTCTTTCTCAACAGAGGTCCAGTGTGCATACTGCATACGCAAACCTCTCTCACGCTCGCTCCCTTGTTCGTATTCGCACGCTTACCAAAAATTGGGTCATATCGAAGGGCATGTGAGGTGCCCTTCTGCCTTCAAAATTCAAAACAATGGTCTCCTTTCGTTTGTTTCTTGTGCTCACGCTCACCAAAAATTGGGCCAAATCGATGGGCATGTGAGGTGCCCTCCACAATTTTTCTCCTCTCTCGATTGCTCTTTGTGCACACGCTCACCAAAAATTGGGCCAAATCGATGGGCATGTGAGGTGCCCTCCACAATTTTCTTCCTCTCTCGCTTACTCTTTGTGCGCACGCTCACCAAATGGGCCAAGTCGATGAGCATGAGGTGCCCTCTATTACGCCTTTTGCGGACCCGCAATTTGCGGACGAAACGGTTTGGTGCCGCTGGCTGTAAAGTTGATGAAGCATTATTTATGGCATTTTATTAGACATAAAATTAGCTACAAAATGACATTAAATGCATTGGCCAATATTGAATATTCACCGAGTTTTGGCCAAAAAACTGCCAAAACACAATTTTAATAAAACCAACGGTTTTTGGCCATAACTCGCTGAATACTCAAAATTGGCCAAAGCTTTCGATGTCATTTTATAGCTAATTTTATGACTAATAAAATGCCATAAACAATTGACAATTCAATAGAGGAACAGAAGTGAATTTCGAAAAGTGTCTAGTTTCGAAAAAAAAGTCGAAAAAGCAAATAGGGATTAGTACCTTTGCTAGTTTAGTAATGAAAAATTTGGAAGATTTTTGAAAGATTTCCTTCTTTTTCTTTAGTAATGATTCTTTCGGTTCACTATAATGCTAAATTACAATTTTAAAATTTGAAATATTTTTAATAGGATGGTATTTAATTTGCAGAATAGAGTAATGAAAATGCCAAAACATCTTTCGTGTTGAAAAATAATCATTTTGTTTTGGGCCATATAACTTGGCTCATTCAGGCTTCATTAAGATTCCCTAACTCTTTGCCCCTAATCCCATGCTTGCCTTGAACCCTATCCCTAAACCCCTAGTTAAGATCAAGTTATAAACCAAAAACGGTTTGTAACATTATATCTTATTCGGTATTTTCAATATTCTATTCGGCATTTTCCATATTTCCTTTTTTAATACAAATTTTTTTTAAAAAATTTCATTTTATTGAGTTTTCAAATTTTATGATGGATTATAATTTTAAAAATTTCTATTTTGTTTTTTTTTTTGATTTTCGATTCCATTTTATCCTTGAATATGGAGAAGACAAAAAAAAGACTGTCATATTAAAAAAATGAAAAAATTGAACAAAAAAGGAGTAATATTTAATTTAAATTAATATTTTTAAATAAAATTATTTTTAATTTACTTTCAATATCGCAAAGACTTTTAGGTACGATTCTTCCAATTTAGGCAAAAATTCGTCCAAACTTTTTTGTATTTCAGGCTTTATTTTTTCTATATCTTTATTGTTCAAATATTGGGGAATAATCTCATATCTGAGTTTGTCGAAGACGAGATGTATTCGAGAGGAATTTGAGGAGGGAAGAAAGAAGAATGTGGAAAGAATTTGAAGAATGACTCATTTTGATTATTTAAACATGAGGAAAAGCCAATTTTCCTCAGTCAGTCTTCGTCTTCATTCAGTCTTTTTTACCATTTTCGTCCATCGAAAGAATAAAGCAAGAAAATCATCCTTTTCCTATTTTAATTCCCCTGAATTTCTCCCTCGTTTTTGTGTTGGGAAATTGGCCAAAGGGCCTTGGAAATATTGAGAGATTGGAAAAGAGGCTGAAGATAGCCTAAAGGGAATTGGATTGGATTTGAGGAATAATTGAGGAAATTTAGGGATTTGGATTGGAATTTGGAAGATTGGGAAGTTTGTATTCATTTTATCCCCACTTGTTCATTTTATCGCAATTCACATTGGTGAATTGTAAGGCAATTCACAGAGAAGTGAATTGCAAAGTGGAAAATTGGCCGCATAATTTTCTACAGAGTTAATAGACATTAAAATCTTGATCAATTTCCATTACAGTAGTAAACCATGTCCCTTTGGAACTTCCTTACCCCAGATATAAGGACCATTCGAGTGATATTTGAAAAAAGAACTTTGGCGAAATGTTTATTAAATATTATATAAAATACCGTATAATAAATAATTAAAATTATTAAAAAATAATATTTGAATATTATTTCACAAGAATTTAAATCGATTATATCAGTTGATTAAATTTTATTTGATCAATAATTGATTCATTTTCGAATTTTTTCTCATTATTTATTTCTCCATATAATATAAAACGATTTTATCAAAAATTTTAATGAAATTATTTCAATATTTTTAAAATTATATATATATTTATTTCAATTTTTAATATTTCAACTATGAATTAATTTCTTTATTTACACATTCCATTTTCCATTCAATGAAATAAATTTTGAGAACACCAATGAAAAATTAGGTCAGCTCCCTCAAATAGTCCCAAAAGAGACGAAAATAGAAATTAGGTCAAGCTGTCCAAAACCATAAAGGACCATCATCTAAAAGAAATGAAATGGAAATTGGACCCTTCCTCCACAGTGCCCAGCTGACCAACGAAGTGGAAGGGAAAATGAAAATGGAAATTGGACCCTTCCTCCAGTGCCCAGCTGACCAACGAAGTGGAAGGGAAAATGGAAATGGAAATTGGACCCTTCCTCCAGTACCCAGCTGACCAACGAAGTGGAAGGGAAAATGGAAATTGGACCCAAAATTATCCAAAAAGACGGATAAAATGACCTTCCCGCATTTTTATTCTATTCTTTTTTAAAAATTCCTTATTCCAATTCTTCGCTCTTTGACCCTAATTTTTATTTGTCTCTTTTTTCCCTACTCAAATCCATTCCCATAAATTTAACAAAAAAAAAAGAAACTTTGACGAAAAACAAAAAATTGGAATAAAATTACCCAATTTTTTGAAGAAATTTAAAATTTTTCTTTTTCCAATCACCTAAAATGATTTTTTATTATTAACCTTAAAAAAGAAGGGCGCCCTACACTATCCGGAACTTACGGGTTCGGGGTCATACGATATACCATTCGACTCCTCTCATCGTGCTGAGTTCAATGGCATTAAAATTATGTCCCGGACTTTACGGGTTCTTAAATTAGAGTATGATAAACAAATAAAAACCGCAAAAGTTAAGGGTCCCCCTATGAGTTGAAAATTTTCAAAAAAATTTTTCGGACATATTATAACTCAGAGACACATTCTCTTTCCCTCAAAATGAAATTTTTTGTCAGAGCTGACCATGAAAAGATGAATAGAATAGAATTCCTGGAATCCAATAGAGTGGACTCCATGGTAATTCGACACCAAAGCTAGCCCTATTCTATTCAATTGTTCCTATTCAACCTTTGACCATCATTTTTATTTTACTCTAAAAAATGTTTAATCCACTTAAATCCATTTTCTTTTTTGAATTTTACAGGAAAAGCATTTGGAAAAAAAAAACAAAATTATGAATAAAATTAATCAATTTCTTCCAGCTCATTTTATGCTCAATTTCATCAAAATAACCCCAGACCCAGATGCTGATGGAAAACGACAATGGATATCGTCTTCGAATTTCAGGTAAATATTGGGGTTAATTTCAAACATTTTGAATTTTTTTCCCGAAATTAATATATAAAAAGAGAATTTTAATGATTAGTGTGTAAAATAGAAGAGGGAATGAATTATTTAATATGATATTTAGATGTACAGATTTGACTTAATATGTCGGTAAAGAGCCAAATTAATCTTTATTCGCGAATGTAACCAAAGAATATTTCGATATTTTCCTCCCAAATAGTGATTAAGATCCTATAACGAATCCTAAAGTCCCATAATTAGGCTATCTTTCTAATATAGATAAAATTGCATCTAATTCATGAAATTTATTCGAGAGTTTATGGTCTTTAAATGCAAGGTAAAACTTAATTATTCAGCAATCCTAATTTTTAAAGGAAGACATTAATAAAGGGATAGGAATCAAATCTATAATATTGGGATTAAATATTAAAATAATTTGTAAAAAGGGAGAATTTTTATTCAAATTTGAATTTCAGTGCATTCTTTTCGATATGCCATATCGTATTGAACAGTTGAGGCAAATTAGAATTCAAATACTTCAAAGGTAATAGTCGAGATTTTCGTATTTAAATCTGTTTTTTTTTGTCCCAGGTTATCTTGATCTCCATCAGATTTGTGCTTTACGATAGATTGTTGCAATCAATCAAAGAATAACGGATTTTACATATTCAGACAAAAGTCTTGACATATTTACAAAATTTTTGTTATTTTTATTTGTTTAAGAACTAGAATTATAATTTTTAAGAAAAATTATAAAAATCATTCAATTTTTGAAAGGAGAATTATTAGCTATGTAAATGTTTTAAGTGAAAGTGTGTGAAGTACTGGAATTATAGTTTTTTTTTGTCCATTCCTTGAAAGATTCAACATTTTTTGGTTGCCAAATGCTCCAATAATTTTAAATTATTTCAATGAAAGACTACTGAAAATTGTGAAAATACTGTTAAAACTGATCGGAAAGTATTTAAAAAATAAATTGCAAAGAATCCCGAAGTAGACGGATCCAAAGATTTGTTTCTATGCGCATTAAACTCTTAAGTAATTTTATGATAAAAAATATAAAGCAAATGCTTGTGCCCCATACTTAATATTAAGGTAAAAGAGTTGAATGACACATTTATTCTAGAATCTAGATCTTACTCACCTCACTAATTTTCTACTTGATTTAAGAGTTAAGCTCTTGCTTTTAATATATTTGAATATATCGATTATATATTTACTATTACTAGAATGGAAAGAACCATTTATTTAATTCTGAATTTATCAGTCAAATTTGAATCGGTAATCTGCTCTACCCAGATTCAAATATTTTTAGATTCTTATTCTACTATTAACCATATTTGATTGTAAAAGATGACAAATCATGATGTTAGGTAATATTCTCAGATTGACTAATTTTGAGGGTAAATTAAAGTACTTTAGAGGGAAAAATCTGTAAAAAAATAACCGACAAATATTGGAATATGAACAAGAAATATATTCACTCGTCACCATAAAAAAGGGTGAATTTATTTAAGGATAGAAATATGTTCTTATTTTTATTCCTCTTATTGATTTAAGAATATGTAACTTATAAAATAATCTCTGAAAATTATGAGATTGCATTTTTTCTCTTCTCTTGAAAAATCCGTGTTCTTAGAGAATTTTTACTTTGCTGTACAAAATTAATCACATGAAAATGAGAAGGCTAATCAAAAATTGATAACTTTTTGATATATTTCTTATCTCGATTTTTCTTGAATTTCCGAGGATCCCATTTATTTTCTTCAATATTTTCCTTCTCTTTATAATTATTTTTTATCAAAAGTATTAGAATTATTGAACTCAAAAATTGCTTTTCATTAAATATTGAAATTGTAGAGTATTATCTGTGTTGAATTAATAATTGTGTAGTAAATGAGAAAGTAGTGAATATTCTAGGAAATTTCCAGCCTATATAAGGAGAATCGAAAAAAAATTTTATATTCAAAAAAAACAAAATGAACGGATTATATTATTTCATGGACTTTCATAATTGCTCTACAAGACAAGATTTGAATAGAATTATAAGTTTCGACGGCTCGAATATACGAATTCCACCTTATCGATGTGCACATCCAAATGGAAAACTTTTCAAGCATATAAAGGAAATTATTATCTTGGATATTGTTCCTTCGAACTCGGAACATTTGAATTGTTTATGCATTGCAAATAAAATTGACAATTCATATTATTATGAAAATATTTATGATGATGGAACGATCTATGATGAATTTTTTTATTTACATCTTGAAGACATAGCAATTTGTCCAATTAATGAAAATACATGTGTACATAATTCATAAAATATTCTGTAATAAACTTCTTTTCTCAGAGTTTTTTCATTGAATATTCAGACATTGATCGACAATAGATGATAATTCGTTTAATTCCGATGAGGTTTCTTGTTCATTATGTTGACCGTATTCCAGACATTTTATTAGTCCATTTTCTTTCATTTCAATACGGAAGAATCCATAAAGGTGGGTAAATAGTAGGTAATGATAATCCCCGTGAAAATTCACGTGAATTGAAAAGAGCTCGGGTAATTCTGAATTGTCAGAGATTTCAATAATTGTTTTTTCTTGATTTAAACTGTTTGAAATTTCAATATAATTTTTATTTATGTTGAAATAAACAGTAAGAGCTGCGTTGTTAATTCTGAGTTGTTTATTATCAAATTTAATAATGTAATTGCCGTTCAATAAATCACTTTTGATAATCATTTGTGTTGGGAAAATCTTGAAGCCTAATAAATAAGGTAGAGAGTTCATCATTTTTAACGCATTCGATTGGAGAGCCGAATTACTTTTTAGCCGAGATGAGTATTGCAAAAAATGTAAGTAGTGAAGGGGCAAATATAAAATTTAGAAGTCTGTCAAGTCGTCGGATGATTGAGTTTTAAATCTTTTTAAGAGAGATTCACCAGGAATGGGATTTTCCAAATTTTGATAAATTTCAAGATATTTGGATGTAAGTATTCTAGTTTATATAAACTAGACCACGCCCATTTAGGGCGGAGCTTATTATTCATCCTAGTAAAAATTTGAATGTGGGCGGAGCTTATTACTATTTAAAAGATGAAAAATTTAACCAAATATTCATTTTTCCAAAAAATTAAATAAAAATGGAAGGACCTCCTCCAACTAAAAAGCCTAAGCTTTTGACTGAAAATGATGAAACAGTAAATGAAGCAAATTCCATTAATAATTATGTAAAACTCATTGATTCCGATGTCGACATGAACCAAAAATTCAAATGTCTTCAATCTAAAACGAAATTCCTTATTGAAAATCTACTCGATGATCCCGAAGTATTATTAGCACAAATATTTCAAAAATGTATTGATGAAGCATTGGAGGAATGCAAGAAGAAAAATATCGAAGGTGATCGACTTGGTGCTATGATTTCCTCACCTTTACTTGAACCAGATATATGGATTCCCGTCCGGGAAATAACCGATGACACATTGGATACAATTTTGAACCGGTTTCTGCTTGTGTCGCAATCCAAAGAGGAAGGCTCACTCTTTGGTGAACCATTTACGGTTAGTATCACAGTATTGGATAAAAATTCATTGGAAGAGCATTTAACGATTCGAGGGAAAGGAAAAGCGAAAAAATTAGCGGTAAAGCATTGCATCAACGTCAAGACACTAATTAAAGTGGAGAATCATGATTCATATTGCTTATTTTATGCCTTGCAATTAACTAAAAAATATATCTTACAAAATATGGACTTACGTTGGAAATTTTTCCGTTATCACCACGGATTACAGGAATATAGAGGAAAACTGGAAAAGGATGTCTATGACCTTATGCAAAAATGTTCGATCCCTCGTGGACAAAAAACTTATGACGCAGTGAAATACGGACCAATTGTAATTGATCATTGGAATAAAACAGTTAAGGATCGACGATTTAAACTCTTCATATTCAACGACCTTGGCGATTATAAGCCTATTTTCAAATATGGTTTATCTGATTATAACACGCCGATAATTCTTTATCATAATGGCGATCATTTTGATGGAGTAAGGAATATTGCATCATTATTTGGTAGAAAAAACTATTGCCTATCTTGTGAAACTCCATTCGACAACAAAAGAAATCATAGTAAAAAATGCAAAACCAGATGTTTAAATTGTACAAGGCAAGGACCATCATTCCCATGTCCGCCTATTCCCGATTATATAAAATTTTGCGAGGATTGTAAGAAAACGTTCATCAACCCGGATTGTTTTAATCATCATATTTCAAATAATGGTTCGGTCTGTCGACAATCAAAACAATGTGATGTTTGCGGAAAAATTTATGATGTTAATGACAATTCGAAAAATGGTAGAAATGGACATTCTTGTCTCGAAAGATGGTGTTATACTTGCCGAAGTTTTCATGAACCAGAGCGAGGCTGCTACATTCAAAAATTATTTCCTAAAACTAACGCCGATTATCGGATATTAGTTTATGATGTTGAAACAATGCAACATCAAAGTATTGACACAGAAAAATATCCGGATAGATATCGACACAATGTCAATTTCATTGCTCTAAAGGTAATATGTACAAAGTGTATAGCTAATTTAAAATACAATGAAAGTCTAAAGAAGAATAATTGTGAAATTTGTGGCGATGCTCGAACCATAACCTTCTCTCATAGAGGATTCACTGAAACAACAGTTGATCGCCAAATTATTACAGAATATCCACTCAAAGTATTCGTTAATTGGATACTTTATAAATTCCCCATTGCCTACAAATCAATTTGTTTCGCCCATTATGGAGGCCGTTTTGATCACATTTTGACCTTCAAAGAAATATTCAAACTTGGCCATAGTCCGGCTATGATCAAAAAAGGAAATAAAATTTATCAAATGAATGTTCCAAGGACCGAGAAAAATCCCGAAATCATTTTCAAAGACTCATACAATTTGACGCCAATTTCTTTGGACTCACTTGTGTCGGCATTTGGTCTTGATATCGAGGAAAAGTTATTTTTTCCTCATTTAGCAAATAACCCCTCTAATTATGATAAAATACTACCTTCACTACCGCCATTGAGCGATTATATGGCAGCAGGAATGATGCCAGCCAAGAGAGCAAAATTTAATAAATATTATGAAGAGAATAAAGATCAACCATTTAATTTAAACGAAAAATTAGCAGAGTATTGTGTGAATGACGTTGAAATATTATGCAGTGCGTTAGTGGCTTTCAGAGAAGAATTTTTTGAATTGAGCCGTAGAAAAAAATCAAAGGAATACAAAATGATTGCGAATTGCTCCACGAACAGTCTTTGGGGAAAGTGGAAAAAGCCAACAGGAGATGGAATTGATATTTTATATGATGGAATTACAATCGCAAGTGGATGTATGCGTCATTTCCGGATGAATCATTTGCCCGAAAATCATTTGGGAATTACACCCGAACGAGGATATGATAGTGCCGAAACCCAAAGTCTTTTGGCTCTAAAATTTTTGAAATGGTATGCAGAAAAGCATAATGTTACAATTCAAACATGCCTCTCGGATGGAGGAGAATATAAATGTGGCCAATTTAAATTAGACGGATATATTAAAGAACAAGAATTGGCTTTGGAGATTAACGGATGCGTGTGGCACGCGTGTCCAATTCATTATCCTGACGATGATTTTATGATGCCCTCGGGAAAAACTGCAGGAAAAATCAAACAAATAGATAAATTGAGAATGAATTTTATAAAAAGTCAAATACCTAATGTCAAGGTATATTGGGAATGCCAGATTGCTGATATGCTCACAAAGGATCGTGAAATGAAGGAATATTTTGATTCGTATCTCGATGAAGGGCCTCTTAATATTAGAAATTGCTACTTTGGCGGCCGGACAGGTCCTTTTAAAATTTATCACAAAACAAGAGAAGGAGAAAAAATATCATATTACGACTTTACCTCTCTTTATCCCTACACAAATTTTGTGACAGAATATCCGGTTGGACATCCGGAATTACATATTTTAAATAAGAATGTCCTATGGCAATCTCCGGAAGACAATCCTTATAAAATTGCTCTTCTCAAAGTGTTTGTTATACCACCCAGAAAAATTGATGTTCCCGTGTTGCCGATGAAGTTTGATGACCGCCTATTATTCCCTCTCTGTCGAGCTTGTTCTCTAAAATACCCGAATGGTGGAGTCATAAAGGATTATAGTTGCAATCATACAGATCAAGAGAGAGGCTGGGTCTCGTCATGCACATCTATTGAACTAAATTACGCATTAAAAGAGAATTACAAAGTCGTCAAAGTGTATCGTGTCCTGGAATTTACTTCGACGGATTCGAAATTATTTCGAGGATATGTGGCGGAATTTTTAGCAATGAAAATTCATGCAAGCGGTTTTCCGGAACAAATTAAGACGAGAGAAGATGAGGATAAATTCATCCAAGAATGTGATGAAAAATTTAATATCAAAATAGAAAGAGAAAAGATGATACCTAATAAAGGTAAGCGATTTATTGCAAAGTTATGTGCCAACAATCTTTGGGGCCGTTTCTCTTTGAGAAATCAATTAGTGAAAACACTGGTCACTAATTCTCCGGCAATATTGCGAAAATATTTGGAAGACCGTAAAATTGAAGTCAATTCAATAAATATGTTAACAGATGAGACTATATTGATAAGTTATCAAGTCAAAGATGAATTTGTGGAGGAACACAATTGCTCCAATATAATAATTTCCTTATGGACGACAAGTCAAGCCAGATTGATTCTTTTGGATGCTATGAAGAAAGTCGCCAGATCGGAAGGGTCCCAACTTCTCTATTGTGATACCGACTCAATCATATTTTCGCATCCGGAAGATAACAATCCTTTGTCAATCGGACCACATTTGGGAGATTTAACCGATGAATATCCAGGAAAAAGCATCATTGAATATGTTTCTGGCGGAGCCAAACAATACGGATTAATGTTGAGGGATAATACAACAAATGAGATAAGTTACAGTCTAAAAGTTAGAGGGATCACTCTAAACAGTGAAATAATAAGCAACACGTTGTGTTATGAAACTTTCAAAAAAAGTGTCTTGAAGTATGCAGAGAGTGGCGAAGTCGAACACATTCCAGTGTGTTATCCTAGGTTTATCAGACCGGCGGTAAATAAAGGTGAAATCATTTCAAGGCCAATGGTGAAAATTTACAAGCCATATGTTGGAAAAGGAATTATCACTAAAGATTATTTTGTAAGAGACTTTGGTTTTATTGTATAATTTTTATTCATTTATTGTAATTGTAATAAATATTTTTATTGTAAATACAATTTTTGATTAAAACTAGTCTTGAGAAGATGACATAATTAAAAAATTAATGTTAAGAAGTTGTCATTTTAAGGAGAAATTTTACAATATTAAGAATAAGAAGATGACAAATCTAAAAATTAAGAAGAAGAAGATGATATTTGTAAAAATTGAAGCTTATTTTTATTAAAATTTAAGAAAAAATATGTATAAAGTCCACCTTTGGCCTGGGCCCCGGCCGCCGCCCCGCCGCCGCCGCCGCCGCCGCCGCCGCCGCCGCCGCGGGCGATTTACCATCTTTGAAGTGAATAAGTTGCGTCC